>MNCI01017882.1:194909-205650 GCA_015680685.1 Gnetum montanum | reverse complement strand
AGATGGCATGAAATGGTATCCTTGGCCATGCCGGATACTGATGGCCTAGGAGTGGCCAATGCAATGAGGTCCCACTATGGCAGGATGGTAGATACTCAGTTGGTGTGTTTCGTTATTTGATCGTTGCGTTCGTGTCTCGAATCGTTTTCATTCGAGGTTACTCATGCAGTGGGTTCAGTGCAACGGCAGATCATGTATCTTTTGAGACAGTGGTGCAATGACAGATTGTTTAGGCTTCGTGACAGAGATAGGTTTTTCTCAAAACAGCATGGTTCTTCATGGATGCTCTTGGTGGCCTAAATCCTTTAGCCTTGGATGGGCTTGGGTAGTTTGTCCTATAGCCTTTTAGGCTTGGGTAGCATTCCCAAATACCATGTATGTTCCCATATATGAATGTAATCCGATCCTTGGGTGTGAAATGTACCCTTGTGGTGTTCTCAATTCGGTTGTATGCACTCAAAAGTGCTGGATGTATTGCCTATATGACTCAGTTGTCTCCTGGTTGTAGGCCTATGCCACACACTATGACAAGGCCAAGCTTGATGTATGGTGTTTTCCTAGTGCTTGTTTTAAAGCGCCCTTGCTATATGTTGTAAATGGCCTTTGTGCCATGATGTATAATTCTTCCGAAAACCTCATGAGAAATGCTTCAATTGTGATATGGTGTTGTAACAAACGGACCAGGGCATGTCCTTGCCCATTATGCTCTTGAACTGGTGCCATGTGTTCTTGATGATGTTGGCATGCCTGTATGGTGTATGCTTGGTGAACGTCCTTGGGACAGGACAAATCTTGAAAACACATTTTCTCGTGTCCCTAGACTGGCAAAGATCTGTCCACAGATGATCAATGATGACTGAAATTCAGATCAATGTGATGTCTAGCGGTGGAGTTGAGTTGAGTTCTAGGTATTGGCACCTAGACTTGCTCTTCCATGTTGGAAGCAAATCAGGGAGCAGCTGTCCAAACGTTGGGATGGTGGTCCATCCTTGAATATATGACGTTACAGATACAGAAATTGTGATTTCTCTTGGTGGCCTTGCTTGGTGGGCTTGAATGTGCTCGAAACACTTGATCTGATGCTCTCATGTTTCGGGGTTTCTAATGATTTGTGCATGTTGGTGGGCTCTCGTGACAAATTGCTTCTGGTGCTTTGGAGAGCTATGATGCACTCTCATAGATTGGGATTTATGGGTGTGTTTGTTGTCTATGGTGTGATTTCGTGATTGGGGACTCATTGTGCCTAATAGGCTATGGTGTCTTGCTGAATTTTCATGTGTACTCCTGTCCCTTATGTACACTGATGTATCATGCAGTCCCTCCCGGATGTATTGTCCCATGTCTCTGGTGTGAGGTTAATTCATGTTGGTGTTCTCACCTCCCTGGTGGGATAGCAGAGTTGATCTTGAGGGATCATCCTCCATTTCAATGGATGCCCTCTTCAGTTCCTGACATAATAAGGCAGGTGGTATTGAGATGGTTGTCTACTATAAGCAGTGATCCCATGTTCGTGAACTCGTTGGGCTTATTCTCAGAGACAGGATGTTGTTACCCTTGTGAAATTCATGAAACCTCCTTTGTGAGATCATGTTATTGATGTAAATTAAAGATACATATTCCTCTTCGTGTAAGCAAGGCATGATCTTGTGTACTCTCGTAGTTTTGGGGTCTTCAAAGTAACTTTCTTGTTGGGGTTCTCTGGTAGACCATCCTGATTGTAAACCCTTCGGGGATGAATTGTTTTGTGTTTGAGTTGTAAATGATGTTGATGAAAGCCCATTCCATGTAAAAACTATCTTGAGGACCTGGTCTCCTATGGGCAAGATGTTGTTGATGACTTGTGTTTGTTGTTGGGTTGAATGATAATAGGTAGTGGTGTGGCCTTGTCCACCACAAATTGATGTAAATGGGTTTGACTAGGATAAACCTAGATCTCCCAAGACGAAACAAAAATTCTTGGTGTCTCGAGTTGTTCTCAAGGTGAAAATTGAATTTGGGTAAGACTTGTAAACCCATGTCTTCCCTTAGCTGGTGACAGTTCCAGATATGGTTCTATTGGCTATATTGACTACTTGGGTGTGTATGATGAGTAAGGTGTAGTTGGGCTACTATACTTTCCTATGGAAGAAACCTCCTAAAGAGGATTCTTCCTGCAAGTGCAAAATCTACTGAAAGGTGTTGATTGCAAGACTGGTAGTCGTTCTTGAGATAGTGGGGAAATGTAAATTCTGAGAATGTTGATGTTCCTCGAAGAATTCATGAACTGGTTACTCTCTGAGGTGACTCTATATTCATTAGTGGACCTTGAGTTTAGATAATGGTGCTTGTCTCATAACTTGGAGTTGATGGATAGCTTGCATGTGGTAAATGTCAATGATCCTTCTCCATGAACGGGATATCATGGTTGCATTCGATGGTGTACTTATGGATAATATGAGATAGGTGATGGAGGATTGTCATGAGGTTGGCTGCCGAATTGACCCTCCCTTGTTCTAACATTCGAGCAAGCATTCTTGATGTTGGACAATCACAAGAGGTGTTGCTGATAGTTGGGGCTTGTTGTATGTTAGCCTCTTTGAGAAGTTTCCAAACAAATTTTTGGATCTTCTCTCTTGTTGGAATGATGAATGATGAATTGAGGCATGATATGCTGGTGTCTGCAAATGGCAAGGTCAAGCTCAAAAGATCTATCCTTGTACCATGTTTGTATGGGAGAACATGCTTGACTCCCTTCATACCATCTTGAACAAACATAATGAGAAAAAGAGAATGCGCATGGTATCGATGCATGTGGAATCAATGCTTAGAGGGTTGCACTGGTGAGACCCCATGGGTCTCAATGCAAGTGGCAGAACATGGAGTTCTGATCTCAATGGGAGTAGCAGAACATGGAGTTCTGGCAAGCATGAGTTTCTTGTGGAGACATGGCTCTTCGGAGCATGTCCTCCCTCTTGGTGTGATGTTCCCAAGTTCCTCACCATGGGTAGTGGCCCTGGTGAGCCCTCAAAAAAAATCAATGGGTGCTGAGATGCCATTCACAAAGGAACTCGGCAGGACTTGTGGAAGAGGAGCTGTCTTCTTGCATAAGTATGGGTTTACGCAAGAAGATATGTCTCTAGACCCTCATAAGGGATGAATCTAGGGGATGCCTTAGAGATGTTGGCCCTTTGGGTTGGTCTCTCCCGCTCGTATAGAGAAGGGAAGTCTTGGGCTTCTTCCAATTGCCCTTGCATTTCATGCAAGGCATTGGATTAAAGGACGTATCAGGTGTTGGGGTTGGTACCTTCCTTCAAGCTTGGCGTCTAAGGAGTTGACGGATCCCCGAAATTGATGGAGTTCCGAACCCATGTAGAAGTGTACACTTGAAGCTATCCTAGGCTCCACTCCGAGGACGTCGCTTCTTTGTGTGGGGGAGGATTGTGAGAGATGTCCCAGATGGTGGTTCTCTTGGGCTCTCCCCATGGTTTGGGGGCCATGGAACACTCTGAGGTGCCCTCGGGTGGCTCTCAAGTGTTACAAAACCCACCCCGGCTTGGTGGTACCAAGCTAGCAATAGGACACCCTCCTGTTGCAACTCTCTTCTCTAAGTCCTCTTCCTTCCCTCTTCTCTGAGGAGAACTACATGGCCCTGATTCTACGGCGGTCGTAGATATGTAGGCAGCCAAGACTGGATAGTTTTGGTGCGATGCCAAGCCACACTTTGTACCAGATCGTGAGGGATCTTGGAGTGAGGCACCTTCCCTTGTAGGTGCATCGTCTTCCCTCTCATCGATGTTGTCTACAAGGTTGTGTGTGTGCTTGTTTGCTTGGTCCTCATTTTGGAGTTGTTTACCCTCCATGAGGTGCATGGTCATGTATGTTAAGAAGCTATGCTTTTGCTTGCACTCACTTGTGAAATGCTTGCTTGCTTGAGGCGTATTCCCCAGGTCTTCCACCCCAGATCCATTGGACCTTGGAGAATTCCTTGGGGTGCCAGACAACGTCAAGGCAACGTTGTTACAGAGAAGGTGAAACACCATCCCAAATAGGATTGAGTGTTGTTAACTCCAAAAGGAGTGAAAAGGTACACAATGTAAAATAGGCACAATGGAGAGCATAGTCATAGTCTCGGAGGTATTTGGATGTAAAGAGTGGTGCTTGTTGGGGTGTCTATGTCTACCGAGTTGGCTGCCACAGTGTGTAGTGGGCTGCAGTGTCCTACCGTGGGGCTATGGTGGTATGCAACTCTACCTCTCTCTAATTCACTAGTGTGCATTTTGTTTTTTGTTCGCCCAAAATGCCAAAATGCCTATGCTACTTCAAATTTTCCAACCCCCTAAAACATTGAGGACAAAGGTATTTATAGGGCTAGGTTTAGTGTGAAATGTGGGAAGACTACCACGTGGCAGTGGGATGGTTGGGACTACGTTGTTACCTAAATATATATGCACTGAAAAGACTACAATGTACCTGAAAAATGCAATTTTGGAGACTACACTCCGAGACTACGCTCTCCACTATCTTGTGTGGGGTCGAGCGTAGTTATGATTTAGGGCCAAAAAAGGGAATACAGCAAGGATGCATTTTGCTCACTATGCTTACTGGAGATGAGTTAAAGCTAAGCTAATGCCAGTGCTACATTGTGAAGGCCTTTGGAGGTTGTTTTGGCTTACTACACTCTCCACGAGAGGTTGACTACTAGTTGTAGTAACCGAGAAACTGGTGGTAGTGACAAAACCAATCTAGCCTAAAGTGTTTCAAGACTAGGGTTCATTCAGGGTTGTTGACGCAAGATTCCTTAGGAGCTTGCAATATCTATCATGTCTTTTGCAAGCATCTTCAGAAATCTACTTGTACTGAATATGTCTAACCTTCAGCAGTTAGTCCAATAGTTCTGAAGGCTTAAGGGGTAACAAGGTATACTTTGAGATATCCTTGCGCTCAAAGTTAGGCCTTTAAGAAACTTGTGTTGTGGCCACTGATGACATAGGCTAGTTAGTTATTGTGCTAGGGCTAGCAATTGGGTTGTTAGTTGAGGCCTTAGGTGGCTTGGCCATTGGCCTCAAGTTAGTTGTTTTGGCCTCTTTGACCATAGTCACCATGATTGTAGTTTGCTTTCCCTTATCCTTATTTTTTTTTGACATGTAGGTTCTTATAGGCCCTGTAGGCTAGATCCTTGTTGGCTTCCACCATGTCCTGTATGCTTTTGGTCTGGGCAAAGGCTTGGCTCAAGGACTACGGGGCCAAGTAGTACAATTTTGACTTGATGAAGTCATTAACTACATCCTTGAAGATATCCAAGAGGTGCATCTCTGCTATGGGCTCTTGGATTTCATTCAATGAGGTGCTCTAGCATTGGATAAATTTTTGCACAAGCTCTAGGTGGCCCTGTTTAATCTACATCAGCTAATCAAGGGTGGTTTGAATCTTCAAGTTGTACTTGAAGAGCATGTTGAATTGACTTAGAAGATCCTCTAAAAAGGAGATAAAGCCCTTGTGTAATGCCTAGTACTAATCGAGCACCTTGCCAATGAGTGACATGGCAAAAATGCATATGATAGTGTGTGGCCATGCCTGTAGTAGTAGGCACTTAGACCTAAATGTTACAAGGTGTGCATTGGGGTCCCCTTCACCATTGTACTTGGTGAAGTGGGGTAGTAGGATTCCAATAAACCAAGTTAGTGGTGGAACAGCAGGACTTAGGGGATCATCTTGGTAGAAGTCCACTACATGAATCATTTCAAAGGAGGTGGCCTTGAGTTGCTTGACCTCTTCCGTTAAGGTTTGGATCAGTTGAAATGCCTAATCCAAGTTTTGGGATGTAGCAACGGGCAACATTAATTATGCTACCTACTGTGCCAGTTGTGTGGTCCACAACCTAGTTGTAGGTTGTGGGATCATGTAAGGTGCTTGTTGTGCTAGCTGTGCTACAGGCCCAGTGACTAGGGCATGTCATGCATGTGTGGATTGAACCACTACTGAGGATTCCAACAAAACAAGTAGGACGTAAGGTGCCTAAGTCATTTGGGCTAAGAGACATGCACGGTGTGAACGTAAGGCTGAGTAGGCATAATTGTTGCTGGTAGGGATGATTGGGCAACTTGTGACAATGCCACGAAGGGCAAGTTAATAGGAGGTAGTGCATCTTAACGTGTATGCTGCATCTGGTGTGTTGCTACCATAGGCTTTGACCTAGAAGGTAACATCGAGGCTATAACTGTCTTGAGAAAGATAAGTGGATGGGATTACAGGAGGGCTAGATTGGAGATCATCCACTAGAAGACTATGTGAAAGGAGTCCTCATGCTTAGAACAAGCCTCAAACTTGTCCTACTCTTCTTACAAGGGTTCCTCATAATCTATCCCTACTACATGCTCACTTGTTCAAACAAGCTAAGCAAGTATCCACTGGTAAGGTTTTGTAAGTGAGATGAAGTTAACAGGGGAGGGGATATAGTCCTATCCATTTAGGTGGACAAGCTCGTAGCCTCACTTTGCTTCCATGTCTAAGCGGTCTACAAACAGGCCCACTTGGATCTTCACACAGATGAAGTTGTATTGTTCATCATTTAGCATGGTATACTCAGGATCTTAGCCACACAACCTAAGGGATTGCCTTGGCTCTACCATGACAGGACTAGCAAGGTGGTTAATCCTATTTTCTTGTTGAGTTGGCAAGACAATGAGTGTGCTTAGAACTGATGTCGAAGGTTGTTCAGGACTCATGTGTGCAAGTTAAAAGTTGCAGAAAATGGCTGACTTTACTAGTTGCAGAAAATGGCTAACTCTAGAAACTACAGAAAAACAACTAAGTCTAGAAACTGCAAAAAGAACGGCTAAGTTTGGAGAGTACTCTCTCTATGCTAAGAGCTAACTACGCTCTCTACTAAAAGCCCAGAATTTAGCTAAGTGAAAATGTATGCTCTAGGGTTGCTACGTGAGGATTCCAAGGGAACCGACGATGGGGTCCAGTCTACACCAACCAATTAGTAGATAATGTCTATGTTGGCCTAAGTTCCAGCTACTATTGCATATGTGGTAGGTTCACAGGGCTGTCGAGTCTATGCTAGCCCAAAGCTAGCAATGGTGACATAAAGAGCACGTGAGACAACCACCAATGGAGTTAGAAAGAGGAAACGGTTCAACCCTCCTTCTAGTGCTAGAAACTGTAATGATCAAAAATGTCAGTGGCTGGAACATCAAGGGGTCCATGGGCGCATAGCCTATCCTTGAGTCTATGTGAGGGCCTACTGGAGGCAGAGACAAGGTGACCTAAATGATCTTATCAATTGAACAGGGACTTATTGAATGTAAATGGGGTGCAACATGGTTAGCTGCAATGCTAATGCAAAATAATGCTAAGTGTTCATGGAGTGTTGACGGTGTCAATGGTGTCAATGGATGTGAGCGTAGTCAAAGGGTTTAAGTGAAAAACAAATATGTCCACATGCAGGGACTACGGCCCAAGCATGGCTATGCGTGAAAACAATAGAAAATGCAAGTAAAATACAGAAAATGCAAGTAAAATGCTGAAAATGCCAAGAAAGAGAAAGAGAGAGGGCAAAACACCACCCCAAATGGGGTTGAGCATAGTTAACTCCAAAAGGGTTGAGAAGGTACGCGATGTACAACAGGCACAATGGAGAATGTAATTACAATCTCGAAGGTATCTTTCCGTGAAGACTAGCACTCATTGGGGTGTATACGTTTATCAAGTTGGCCACCATGGTGTGTAGTGGGCTACGGTGTCCTACAATGGGGCTATGGTGGTATGCAACTCTACCTCTCTCCAATTCATTGGTGTGCCTTTTTTTTTTTTGTCTGCCCAAAATTCCAAAATGCCCACTCTACTTCAAATTTGCCAACCCCTAAAATGTTGAGGATAGAGGTATTTATAAAGCTAGGTTTAGTGTGAAATGCGAAGAGACTACCACATGGCAGTGAAACGGTTGGGACTACGTTGTCACCCAACTACACTTTCCACTGAGACTAGTAGTGTTATGCTCTACTAGACTCTTCGAAACTGTGACTATGCTACCAAGTGCATGTATATGTGTTGAAAAGACCACAATGTACATAAAAAAATGCAACTTTAGAGACTACTCTCTCCACTGTCTTGTGTGGGGTTGAGCATAGTTATGATTTGGGGTCAAAAAAGGAGATACACCAAGGATGCATTTTGCTCACTATGCTTGTTGGAGATGAGTTGGAGCTGAGCTGAATGTTGATGCTGCGTTGTGGAGGCCTGTGGAGGCTATTTTGGCTAACTACACTTGTCTACACTCTAGATTAGAGAAGAGCATAGTCCAACACTTAAAAAAATTTGCAAAAAATGGCTAAGTGCTAACTATGCTCCCATGGGAGGCTGACTACACTCCCAACTAAGGATGAGCATAGTCCCAACACTTGTCAAAACTTGCAGAAACTAGTTTCCAGTTGACTACGCTTGACTACGCTCTAGGCTAGTGGAGAGTGTAGTCTCAACACTTAGGAAAATCTATGATAAAGTGGGCCTTTATGCTAACTACGCTTGACTACGTTCTGAGGCAATGGAGAGCATAGTCTCAGCACTTAAAAAAATCTACAGCAGCTTGCTTTACACTTAGAAAAATTTTTGCAGTTTCTTGCTTTACAGCTTACTTTACACTATGCTCTGAGGCAATGGAGAGCATAGTCCGAACACGTTAAAAATATTTGCAGTTTCTTGCTTCATGATGACACTTAGACAAAATTGCAAAAAATTGGTTTTGGAGATAACTACGCTCTCCACTAGGTTAACTACACTTTGGGGTAGTGAAGAGCATAGTCCCAACACTTAGAAAAATTTGCATAAAATAGTCTTATGCTGACACTTAGGCAAATTTGCAGTCGAGACGCCGTAGCCCAAATTTGGTGGTGTTTCAACGGCAAGTGAGTGGCACAACGGCTTGATAGAAGGTAAGAAGATGAAGGCTTGTGAGGGCAAGATGCAATGCCAAGGCTTTTGATGGTTCTAGCGTGTGGCGATGTTGAGGGTTTTCATGGTGCTACAGCAAGAGAGTGGCACTGGTGAGGATTTGATGTTGTGCAAGGCACCAACATGGCATGGCAGGGATTGACATCAAGGAGTAGGAGGGTGGTGCTGGCATTGTGCAGTCAGCTACTACAACCAAGGAAGGCGACAGTAGGAACCATAAAGGAGGTCATGAGGGCTGCAGGGGTGAAGCACAATGAGAGGCAAGCGATAGCATGTGGAAGGTGATAAAGGTTCAGCGGCATCATACGCGGGTTGCAGTGTTCGAATGGGGGCGGTTTTGGCGACCGCAGTAGACTATGGCTGCATGAGCTATTGTCCCATGTAGCTCGTTGCAATGGTGGCGCTGTGGCAGTGAAACAGCCTGAACACGCAAGTGTCAGTGGGGATGTGAACAACACGGCGTTGGTGACCACACTAGGCAGTGTGGGCCAACGAGGATTTGCCAATTCCCCCCATTTATCTTTTTTGTTATTTAACACGAGGGGAGCACGAGCCGTGACAAACGAGAGCAGCCCGAGGGTGCTACGAAGGAGTAGTGGGCGGTGCACGAAACAAGGAAGAGCAAGGGGCATGGCAGGGGTAGAGAGCGAGGCAGCAGTGTTGGCCAGGCTGCATGGTTCAGGAATGCGTGAGGGTTTGCGCAGCGCAGTAGGAGGCTGCCATAGGATGTGGCAGCAGGGTGGTATTGCAGCTGATCATGGCAGCCAAGGCACTGGAATGGCAGGAGGCCAGGTTTTGGTTTTTGTTGGTAGCTCAGCAAAGAGCATTCGCAGTGTAGGTAGCCCACAGCCAACACACATGACCGAGCAATGGAAGGCAAGGACAGGCAAGCAGCTGGTTGCAGACACGCAGGGCTGTGCCTGAGTTCTGCCACACCATAGCGTCGCAGGGCCACACTGCTAGATGATCCCCCAGCACCTACTTTCAAGGTCTCAGCACAAAGAGTTTTTTTTTATTATTATTATCTTCTTCTTTTTTTTGTTGCATTTTATGCATCACAAAGGAAACACAGATCATGGTATGGAAGAGCCAATAGAGGCAAGCCTTTTTAATGTTGCGTTAAACTAGTTGTGCTTACATTATGGGGGGTGTCGGACCCGAAAAGAAGTTCTATTGCTATTAAAAGTGTATCAATTACAGTAACCTAAATAAGTAATAGGTTTGAGGGGAAGGGAAAGCTGGGGGCACTGCGAATGAGACTCAGGAACAACCTTATAAATAAACGAGTATTAAAGGAGGAAACTTGAATTGGGGCACTATCAAATGTCCACACATACTGACTCATTACTAAATAGAATGACATGGAATTAGATGAGGCAAACAACTCTCAATTAATGATAGAGAGAGTTCCAATGATGACTCCACTCAACAGAGAGGGGAAGCTTCCCTACAAAGATTACTGATGATGAGTGTTCCTGGAATGCTCATGTCTTTCCCACGGCTGCAAGAGATGAACCAACTGATGAGTATCCAGATTGAACTTAGATGCTTGAGATGTGAGTTGGAAATGAATGAGGCGAAAGATCTGCAACTTCTCCGACCTGGTGAGCAAACATATATTAGAATAATCTATCCTTTGAAATATAACATTGCATCTTCACTTCCAAATATAATATAAAATAATAGGCCTAATAACTTTCCACAAAAACTTGAGATTAGTAGAAGTAATGTTCAAAAAGCCGAATAGGACATCCTCTTGAGATAGCTTGTATGATGGAAAAACTATGGAAGCCCACTCCCACACATG
>MNCI01017882.1:182470-194174 GCA_015680685.1 Gnetum montanum | reverse complement strand
GAAATAACCGTTCAAGCTTCTGGTAGGCAGCTTGGGAGGGGGCCCAACACGAAGAGTAGTACACATGGGTTGATGCACATATGGACTTACATACAAAGTATTTACCCGCAAGTGTGAGGGGTTTAGTCTTCCATTTGTCTAGTTTCTTTTGGATCCAACAAATAACCTGCTCCCAAAGAATGGAGGTTGAACCTCTAAAACGAAAAGGGATTCCCAGAATCTTAACAATGTCTTGATCCTGAAGTCACTTCCAGTTATAGTTGGTCACATGGTTGTAATTTCCCATAAAGCTATAAACAGAGGATTTATTCCAATTGATATTGGAACCTGAGAGTGTGCAATATTGCTCCACCCTTGATAAGAGGCGGTGCAAAGTGGCGGCTGTGTTATAAACTAGAAAAAAGGAGTCATCGGCAAAGTGCATATTGAGAAGCTGTTGTTGAGAGGGAGAAAGGCGAACCCCAGTGAGGACTTTAGTTTGAATGTCCAAGTTAATCTGATGACAACGAAAGTCTGCGGCGATGATAAAGAGATAGGGAATGAGAGGACAACCTTGCCGCACTGATCTATGTATTGGAAAGGAAGAGGTAATGCCAAAGGCAGTGGCTACTCTTGCTGTAGCATCTGAGAATAAGCATTGCACCATATGTAGGAACTTAGGTCCAAAACCAAGTTTGGTCATGGTCTGTAAGATGAAATCCCACTTAATGTTGTCATACACCTTGGCGTAATCAAGTTTCACCAAGAGAATATCTTGACCATCATCCTCGGCCCACTTGAGACCTTCCCACGCCGCAACCACATTGTCTAAAATATATCTACCAGGGACAAATCCTGTTTGTTGGGGTGATATGATCTGGCCAAGAATTTTTTTCAACCATAGGGCTAGGCACTTAGCCCAAATTTTATATACTACATTGAGAAGAGTTATGGGATGCCAATTGGAGATATCGGTAAGATCCCCAGACTTGGGGAGGAGACGAATTACCCCTTGATTTAGATTGGGCCCAAGGGAACCAGTGAAGATAGCCTCATTAATGACCTGCAGAAGATCATTACCCACCAAATCCCAATGATTTTGAAAAAATTCCATAGGGAAACCATCATAACCAGGAGCCTTTCCCCGACTTAGCTTGGAACAAGCCACCTGAAGCTCCACTAGAGTGATATCTGCATCAAGACTTTGTATCATAGTGGAGTTGATAAGGCAAGGATAATTGGTGGTGGCAAACTTGAACGAAGAGATGTCCATTGGGGTAGCTGCGAAAAGGGTTTCATAGTGGTTCTTAAGAAAAGAGAGGATACTATTGTGATCAGTAATGGTGGTACCATCACTAGAAATTTTGTCTATAGAATGCGAAGGGGAAGTAGTGTTGAGGTACTTGAAAAATTCCTTACAGTGTTCATCTTGAATATTTAACCAAGTGAGCCAACTTTTAGTTAAGACACTTTGTGCTCGGTACACATCCCAATGTTGAAAGTNTAAGACACTTTGTGCTCGGTACACATCCCAATGTTGAAAGGCCAATTGTGCTCTAGCTAGCTTCTCGTGAACTAGAGTGTTGAAGGGATCTTGAGCTAGTCTATTAGTGAGATGTTCAATAGTGAGGTGAATTTTATTGTATTCTTGTCTGGCCCGAGTAGCCACTACCTTACCATACGAATGAGCAAAGTTTTGAACTCGACATGAAGCACAATGCATCCAGTTAATCCAGCCCACTTGATTTAGGGGCCTAGGTTCAGCATTCCAAAGGTTGGATCAAAGAAGTTGGGTAGTAGGGGAAGAAAAACAATTGGTGTGTAGTCAGAAAAGATGGAATTTTTGTCGATGAGGGCTGCCATGAATCTTGATAAATATGGGGATAGGAAGATGGTCTAATAAGGTGGCATGGTGATGGACCATAGTAGCGGAGAAGGCTTGCCAGAAGGAAAGGGTGGAGAAATAGAACCTATCTAACCTACTATAGATGCGAGACTGCCCAAGACGGAGATTGCTCCAAGTAAATCTATGAAGGGGAGTACTCGCTGAGGTGTCCACCCCATCAGAAAGGTAAAACCTTTTCTTAAAGGTGGACCAAGTCTGATACTCGAGATTAGGTAGTTGAAAAAACACCCCTCCAAGCTTATCTTGAAGAAATTCGATCATATTAAAATCTCCTCCGAATATCCAAGGCACTGGGGGAATAGCATTTGCAAGTTCTTGCCAAAGGAGAGCCCATTCTGTGGAGTCGTTTGGGGCATATATCAAGCAAATGCCAAAAGGGCCATGCAAGGAGGAGAAGGTGGCCCAAGAAACTCTATGCCTAGAATCAAAACCACTTTGAAGGATTTTAGTTTTCCAGTAAGGTGAGAGGAGAATGGCTGCGCCTCCTTTCCCACTCATATGGGACCTTGCTAGGATTGAGGAGTGAGGAAGAAACCAATGGGCAGAAAGGGATAAAAGCTCAGCTGATACCTTAATTTCTTGAAGGAGAACAAAATCAAAGGCTGTATTAAGACTAGAAATAAAGTTCCCTGCTCGTTTCCCACAGCCAACACACATGACCTAGCAATGGAAGGCAAGGATAGGCAAGCAGCTGGTTGTAGACACGCAGGGCTATGCCTAAGTTCTACCACACCATAGCATCGCAATGCCACACTACCAGATGATACCCCAGCACCTACTTTCAAGGTCTCAGCGCAAAGAATTTTTTTTTTATTATTATCTCTTTTTTTTTGGTTGCATTTTATGCATCACAAAGGAAACATAGATCATGGTATGGAAGAGCCAATAGAGGCAAGCCTTTTTAATGTTACGTTAAACTAGTTGTGCTTACATTATGATGCTATGCCTTGCCTTGTATCCTTTAATGTAAATGAAATGATAAATGATTTTAATGATGTTTATTCTCCATCGTGAGCTACTTTCAAATACAACAAAAACTTTCCTCAAATCTTTTAGATCATGTCATTGCTAAAATTATGCATCACCAAGATGGTGGTGGTGAAGCATCTTCTTATTTGTCATTTGAATAATTACAATGTATTTGGATAACAATTATACAGGCCATTTCCCCTTAAGATGTTGGTCAAGTTATCCAAACTTACCATTGCTTATTCCACATTGTTGAATGCTAAATAAAATCAACATGCATCCTAGCTAACTTATAATTTGGTTGCCTTGTCAAAATTGTTAATTTTTTATGCTTTGTCAGTTTCAAGGTTGTTTCATACCTTAATGGTTATATTCATGGCTATTCCTGGCACTAATGGTTGCACATTTTTATTGTTCGTAGGCCCTAAGCTATGACAGTTATTGGCTATGATGTAGATGATGACCTTTCCTCTCCTTCCCCCCTCTGGCTCAACTTTTGCTACTATGGGATCAATTACACCCTACTATCCTTTTCTTTATTACTATTATAGTTGTTTTCATGTGACTGCAAAGGTCATAAAGATCATGTATTGTTCGTGCATTTGTATGTTGCATAGTGCAACCATGACGATAGATATATGGACATTTTGGTATTCTTTGATTGTTATCACATAGTGTGACTATGGCTATGTGTCAATTTTAGATTCTTATGTTTTATATGTTTCATATAAACACAAATAGTGAATGTAATAAGGTCATAAACTAAAACTAGTAGATAAAATGTCATAATGATGACTATAAACCAAGGTATATGCATATAAGTAAAATTGCATACGATGCTATCAAGTAAATTGGCTGCAATATTGATATAGGGACAAAAAGTATAGTTTTTTATGCTTGCCAGTTTTAGGCCTTGGCAAGCCATAAGGTTACCAATTTTAGGCCTTGGTGGGCCATAGTGCCAATTTTAGGCCTTAACAAGCCATTATCCATATGTTGTCTAGCAATTATGGGATGCTCTCGAAAGAGCATATAAACCTAAAACCAATCATGAAGCATGATATACTGTTGCAAAAGTAAACAAATGATCATTAACAAAAGAAGTGATAAGGTATTTACTATGAACTCATTGTCTGACTTTTGAGAGGTTAATGAATCCTTTTGACACAAATTTATGTTCACCACCTTTCTTGTTAATCATGGCAAGTTCTATGCATTTTTTATAGTCACTTCGTGTCATAAAGTTGATGCTTCTAGCATCATTGTTCTCCCTATTTTTGGCCTCAGTCTAAGTATTGAAAGTTTCCTCCTAAAAATCCACCTCCGAACCTCACTTGATGTTAACATAGTTAATCGAAGGTAGTGACATGTTGTTCCCACAAATAACAATTTTCCCTTTCTCATATGGCAAGTGAATCTCCTAATATATAGGAGATAAAACTGTCTAAAGCTTCACTAACCATGGCCTTCTTAGGATCAAGTTGCAATCAAGTGTCTCTTCGACTACTAGGAAGTTAGCAAATGTAGGGAATTTCTCACTGGCTACAAAATCTAAGGATATGGAACCTTGCATCATTACTCATGATTCATTGAATGATTTAAGTGTTGAGGTAGTGGTCTCCTGGATGTTTTCAGTTAGGCCTAGCTTGTCAACAATAATATCTGGTATTACATTCATGGCTGCCCCATCATCCACATGGACACAATGAACCTTGTATCTTCCAACACATATAGTGATGAGGAGAGGGTCAGATAGCACCTCTCTATTTCAAGAATCGATTTTCACTTCATTATCACAAAATTTGAGCATGGGTTGATGCCTGTTTTTCCCTAAGTGAATCTTGCTCAATGATAGAGTGAATAGACTCTCTGTTGGTGGGCATGTCTATGTTCATAGAGATAGAGGTTAACACCTGAGCTAGTACATCCCTATGAACAAAATATGTCATGTCTAGGTCATACAAGCTCAATGATGTATTATTTTGTTTCAATGATTGTTTGGCTTGCTCCATTGTTGCAAGGAAATTCTTTCCTTTAGCATGTATTGTTTCAACCTTAGTGATTTTAACCTCCTCTATCCTTCCTAGAGTTTGTAGCTTAGGTTTTGATGTATGTGCCTTGGGCCCCTCATCCATAGGTGTGGCTAGTCTTGGTGTGGAGCTTGGTTGGTTAACTTGTTTCGAAGCCTTTCATTGTTGGTTACCTTTAGCTGGCTTATTTGTTGGTTTGATGACAAGTTGTTTTCATCATCATTGTAATAATGGTTTCTTGCTATCCTCTGAGGTGTGGGCCACTATAGGTGAGCTTTGGTTATGGGTTTTTATAGGCTTACTTGTTGGAGGTGGAGGGACCTAGATAACAAATGGTTCTCTAGGCTTTGAAGGATTAGTAACTCATTGATTATGTTGTGATGTTGAAGCCACTGAAGGGGAAACACATATGATTAAAGGCTTCTTAGGGGCTGAAGGAGGTGGTACCCATATGATGAAGGGCTATCTAGGTTTTGTGTTTTGAGGCTATGGTGCACCTTAATGACAAATGCTTTCCTAGGAGGCTAAGATCATTTGGTTTCTATGAATGAGGCTATAGTATAGGAGTTGTTGTTGGCCCTTGGAGAGTTGGGATCATTCAACACCAACTCTCCATGGTCTATCATCTTCTAGAGGTCATCCTTTAATGCTAGGCAAAAATTGATGTCATGACCAACCATTTGATAATAATGGTAATACCTATCTAGTTTTAAGTACTTTGGTAGCTTGGGATCATCTTTGGTAGCTATCATTGGGTCTCTGGCTATGTCACAAAGATTATCATGCCTCTTATGAGCCTCTTCAGATAGTTTCTTATGTTATATTCAATTATGTTTAAGAAACTATTCTAGAATCTCAAAGGGCTTCATAGGCAACCTAGTGTACTTAGACCTATTCTTCCACCCAAAGTTTGGTTTTGGTTGATTTGGAGCATAGGAAGTGGGTAGTTGGAATGAGTCTTAGGATGTGTTGCATGATCGTGATCCTCACCTCTCACCTTATTTTGAGTTTTTTGCTACTACAGCCACAGTTGTAGGTTCTTACCTAGTTTTATCCCTATCCCTCCTTAGGTATTAGTTTTTATAGGCCACATAGGCTAGATCATTACTTGCCTTAGCTAACTCCTCGATGTTCTTAGTTTGCAAGAAGGCTTGGCTTAGTGACCAAGGCTCTAGTTAGAAAAGCTTTGACTTGATGAAGTCATTTACTGCTCCCTTGTAGATGGCCAAGAGGTCAATTTCAGAGATAGGCTTTGGAATCTCATTGAGCATTGAATTCCATCTTCAAATGAACCTTTTGACTAGTTCAAGTGGCCCTTGCTTCACCTTCATAAGTTGGTCCAATGTGGCATTTGGCTTCAAGTTGTATCTAAAGCAGTTGAAAAATTGGTTGATCAAGTCCTTCAAGGGAAGTGATGGAACCCCTAGGCAAGGTTTAGTACTAATCTAGAGCTTTATCTTTGAGGGACATAGGAAAAATCCTTAATATTGTATGAGGCCAAGCTTGCAAAAAGAGGAACTTAGACTGGAAGTTGACTAGATGTGCATTGGGATCCTCTTCATCATTGTATTTGGTGAAGTTTGGAATAGGCAAACCTATGGACAAAGTTATTTGAGGCACCATATGGCTTATAGGATCATCTTGATAGAAATCTAGAACCTTGATTGTCTAAGTTGTATTGGCCTTAAGTTTTCATAACTCTTTGGTAAGGTCTTGGATCATTTGGAAGGCTTGATCTAAGCCTTGGGGCATCCCTATGAACTATGGTTCTTGTATTGAAGGTTGAGGAGGAATCATCTAAAAGGTCTATGGCCTCACGATGGGTTGTAGTATCAAAGGAAGAGGCTAGGCTATNATAGGTTGTGTCTAGTATGTGGCGATGATGGATGTGGTTATTGATGAGAAAATGGAATCTAAAATATACATGGAACCAAAAATTAAATTATAAGCACCTATGTGAAGGAAATAGATAAGTTGGAATAGTTGAGAAGAGAACATCCCTATGCACATTCATGCCAAGAAGAAGAAAGTGAATGGGGACAGCTTAAGATCCTAATAAGTTTGAACTAGAACCACTGGAGTTAAAAGCCCTATCAATAGTACTAGAATATGCTTTTCTAAATAATAAGAAGTTGATAATCATCAACACCAACTTGGAGAAAGATAAAAAAAAATATTGTTCGAAGTGGTCAATCAATGGCCAAAAACATTTACATGGTCTTATGATGAAATAACAGACATTGATCATCACATTTGTCAACATTGGATATACACCGATCCAGCTGTTAAGCCATGACGTCAACCATAAAAAAGGTTTAATCCTAAGCTTAAGTAGTAAAGATGGAATTGGAAAAACTATTAAAAGTAGGATTCATCTACCCCATTGCAAATAGTAAATGGGTTAGTCCTTTGGTTATTATTCCAAAGAAGGATGGCAGGTGGAGAGTATGTATTGACTTCTATTTGTTGAACTGTACGATGTTCAAAGACCATTTTTCTTTGCCATTTTTTGATCAACTCTTGGATACAATAGTAGGACATCAATACTATATCTTTCTTAATAGATATAGTAGATATAACCATATTTTCATTATACTAGAGGACCAAGAAAAGACTACATTAACTAGTCCATGTGGAATGTTCACCTACAAGTAAATGCCTTTTAGTCTCTATAATGCACCTGCGACCTTTCAAAGACTAGCATTAAGCATCTCCCAAAAACAAATAGGAAATGGCATGAAGGTATTTATGGATGATTTCTTAACTTATGGGCTAGACTTCAAAAAAGTGTTGGACCATTTAGAGCAAGTACTAAAATGATGTGTAGAGACAAATTTGAAGCTCAATTGGCAAAAAAGGCATCTAATGGTCCAAGATGGGATCATTTTAGAACACAAAGTATTATAGAAGGAAATTGAGGTAGATCTAGAGAAGATGCAAGTCATTTAGAACATTATCCAATGACCACAAACCATAAAAGATGTTAGATCATTTTTGGGCTACATGGGATATTATAGAAGGTTTATAGAAAATTTCTTGAAAATAGCAAAACTTTTGGTAGAACTATCAAAGAAGGATGCATCATTTCAATGGACAAAACAATGTGAGAAGGCATTTGAAACTTTAAAATAGAAGTTAATTGAAACACCAATCCTCCAAGCTCTAGATTAGTTTAAGCCTTTCCACATCATGACAGATGCTTCAAATTATGCACTAGGTGTAGTACCAACATAGCTAGATGATCAAAAAAGGCCATATTACATACATTATGCAAGCAGAAGCATCACTAAAGCATAGCTTGATTACACCATCACAAAAGAAAAGCTTATGGCAATGGTGTATGCACTAGAAAAGTTTAGACACTATGTGCTCGTGTACCCCATTTATGTCCATATAGATCATAGTGCAATAAGATTCTTAATGAATAAACTAGCGGTAAGTCCTAGGGTGATCAGATGACTCATCATATTGCAAGAATTCAACATTACCATGATTGATAAGAAAGGTATATAAAATGTAGTAGCAGATCACTTGTCGAGGTTAAGAGGGAACTGCAAGATCAAGAAAATATATTATCAAAGCATTTTTCCAATAAAAACCTATTCACAAAGGTAACAATGATTGTTAACTTAACAAAGACTTCATGGACTATTCATTACATGATCTACTTGACCACACAAGAGCTTTCTATTGAATCGAGTACGAAAAAAAGAGAATAATTCCTTCATAAATTCAAAAGATATATGGAGATAAATGGAGATCTTTACAAGATCTATGTTGATGGGCTAGTATGATGGTGTGTACCAGAATAAAATCAACATAGGATCCTAGAAGATGCACATGAAAAACTAGGTGGTGGTCATATGTTGGGTGTAGGACAACACTTAACTTGATGATGGTATGCTATTGTTGGCCTACCATATTCCAGGATGCCCATAAATTTATTCAATCTTGTCAAAGATAACAATGAGATGGAGGAATAATGGCTAGAAATAAAGGATCATAACAATGGATTCAATTGTTAGAACCATTTGATATCTAGGGAATTGACTTCATGGGACCCATTGCACTGATGTGATCGTTGATTACTATACAAAGTGGGCAAAAGTAGTTGCAATTAAGGACTATACAACGAAGATAATTGCCAAATTTTTTTAGCAATATGTCATAAATAGATTCAGAGTACTAAGGATGCTCATCTCAAATAATGAAACCCATCTCATAGGTGCTACAATTAAGAATCCTATGCAATAACTCAAGGTGAACCATAAGTTGACCACACCATATCATCCTCAAGCAAATGAT
Organism: Gnetum montanum; assembly: GCA_015680685.1. Lineage (NCBI taxonomy): Eukaryota > Viridiplantae > Streptophyta > Gnetopsida > Gnetales > Gnetaceae > Gnetum > Gnetum montanum. The sequence continues at coordinate 184,985 of MNCI01017882.1, read as the reverse complement.
CAGGCTGAAGTAACTAACCAAGAAATTACAAGAATATTAACTAGAAAGTCAATCGATTTAGGAAGAATTAGAGAACCATGTTAAATGATGCTCTATGGGCCTATAGAACTACATGAAAACTTTCCATTGGATACTCATCCTATGAGTTAGTCTATGATAAATTACCTACACTTCCAATCTAGGCAAAGCTCCAAACTCTAGCTACTGCCAGTAAGAGCTTAGCCAAAAAGGAAAAACTTGTGAATCTCAAACTTTTAGAGGAGAATAGGCTTGTAGCCCTCATGAGTAATGAGATCCATAAAAAGTACTCTAAGCATAGGCAGNCCCTCATGAGTAATGAGATCCATAAAAAGTACTCTAAGCATAGGCAAGATGCACGAATACACCAAGTATCAATCCAACTAGCTGATAAGGTCTTATCCTATAATCCCAACCATGTACCACAAAAGGCTAAGTTTTAAACTATATGGGAAGAACCATATATCATCCAAGCAACTTATCCATCTAGTGCCATGCAAATTTACCTTCCAACCAACCCACATAAGCTCATTTTAGTGAATATCCAACAAGTTAAGCCTTATTATGAACATTTTAGTTCTGTTATGAATTCTACCTAGTTTGTCAAATTTTCCTCTACCCATTTGATCTTCTAGTTACCTATTTCTGATAATAATTATGGGGGTGTCCCAAGTGACATGTAGGTACTATATTGAATCGTTTACTTTCTTAATACCTTTTCCTATTTTTTGATATTTTTCTCATACTTTTATATTTTCCTATTTCTTAATGATTTCTTATTCATTGACATTTCTAAATTCTTTTCATAATTTTTCATTCTTACTATCTTTGTGATTCTTGATATTCTTTCCAATTTTTCTATACTTTGCCATTATTTTTTCTTATACATATTTTTGATAATTTTCCAATAAAATGCACAAAATAAAGAAAGATGTAGTCCTAATAAGATAAATATTACTCTATATTATCATATTATGAAGGACTCATTACATATATAGTGAGACCACATCATCCATCCACTCATTTCTAACAATAAGAGGTTCTTACCATGGCCATAATGATATTCTTTTCACAATAAAACTAAAATAACTTGTGATCATTATGTCTAGACAAAAGAGTGAAGAACCAAGTGGGAATGAAGAGAGTGTGACATCAAGGGGACTTGTAGATTCTCTAAGCCTACTGCTTTGAGTCATATCCTATTATTAAGGATGTATTGTTCTCTTGTGTTCTATTGAAAAATGGAAGTAAGAGTACAATAAGTGTTGCCTTACCAGGTCACTGTAAGGACATGTTACCCATGCCTGAAGGTAGTGCTCTAGTAAGGTTGACATAGTAAAAATAAAATTAAAAGCATAAAATAAAATTTTTTGGGGGTTCCACTAGAAAGACATGTTATCCATGCTTGAAGATAGCTGGCTTCTTAGAAATCTAAAAAACAAAAAATGTGTGCTATTAATAAACTCCTTCCAATAGTGGTAGCCTAGTTGTTGTTAGCTCTAGGGATGAAACAATATGATATCACTAGAAAGTGGTTTGAACTTGCTTTGAATCTTGGGTGGAAGGATTAGTGATTACCTTAACCATGCATCACATACAAGGATTCATTATGCCTATGGTAAGACACCTCACGTCCTAATTTCTACGATCCCTTCTAGATTCCACTCCATCCCATTAGTATGTTTAATCATAACTTTATGATTTTGTATAATATAGTGTTAGTTTTTTCAATCTGGCAATATTAACATGTGTGTTTTTCTAGACAAGTATGTCTTACATTCAACTCCTTGAGTGCCTACAAACACTTTAGACATGGTTATACAAGGGCACTAAAGGCTGAAGCCTACTTTGGGAGGAGCCACTTATATAAGTATTCTATCTCATACTTGACAAGTAACTCCACATCATCTTATGTCTTCCAATATGATTAAGATTCAATAAATACTTCCTATAAAATCCTATAACATGTCCATCAACTAAGAACCTTCAGTCCACCTCATATAGACTCAATAAACTTTCATTACTTGAGATTCCTTCCTTAAGACTTTTGACCATCACATTTTTGAATTCTAAGTGATGAGTGGCGAGGTACCCCTACACTCCACCATACGAAACGAGCGTACACGTGCGATCCGGTCGAACTCCGCAGACTAAATGCCTTAACGCCACAAGAAACACTTGGGGTTAATCGTTCGTTGTCTTCCCAGGCTTGCTTGTAAGTGTCACGGTGTATGGTTAAGCAAGTCTTAGGTATGTGATTTTTTTGGTATTTTTGGCTTATCTTCTATGCTACCAGGAGAAGGGTTGAGAAAACTAAACTAACTCTAACTAAGATCTAAGTCTAAATTAACTAGCGTCAGCATCCGTTCCCACTTGCCGGACACACCCTAAACTATGCAACTGCAGCTTACCAAACGCTAATCGTTACTGGGATCGCCGCACGTAACGCAAGTGCTCGAAGTGGTCGTACTGAGGCACCTATTTAGCCTACATGTGA
>MNCI01017882.1:161423-175725 GCA_015680685.1 Gnetum montanum | reverse complement strand
GTCGGCCGCGATATCGCGTACGCGATATCGCGGCCTAGTGTAAGTCGCGTCTCATCACTAAGCATCATCAATGATTCATAACCCTTTGGACAATCTTTATGTCTCCCAAATCATTTAATTAACTCATTTTTTTCCATAGAAAATTGTCAAAAATTTGAAATTTTCAACAGTGATGTCATAGTTATGATGTCATATGCCCTACAACATCACAACTACAATGTCACACCACAAAAATAGTATATATATGTGTCAAGAGTCAGAAAATTTTTCATTCTACCATTTTGTAGTAAGAGAAGTTTTTGTTGTTTTTCTGAGTTCTAGCAAGCAAACTTCCTGATGCCCTAACTTCCTAATCGCACCTCCGATTTCTATGATTTTTGAACCTTGTTGATCCTAGAGTGCTCAACTTAGTCATGGAGAAGGGGGGAATTAGGTTCATTTGCGTATATCTAAAAATTTGAGACAAAATTTTCTAATGCCCAGAAAACATTATAAAGCATAAGTATAAGAGAATAATAAGAACATTACATCTAATTAGCCTAATTTCAACTAAGGAACTTAATCAATTCTCCTAACCATATCAACCAACTAAAGGTACAATAAATTAGAAAATGGTAACTTTGGAAGGTCATAATAACTAAAGATATAACACTTAGGGGTTTCTTTTTGAAATTTTTCTAACTCTGCAATCATAATACGATAAGAACTTGATCAAACCAAGAGTAAAAGAGGGACCATGCACTATTAAAAACTAATGTGAACACTTAAATAATCTCAAATTATAATTGATTGTACATGGCCCTGAAAAGACTAGCAGCAGAAGAACCTTCTCAACAAGGTGGCAAAAGACTAGAGGTCATGAGAGAGGATAAGCAAAAGAACAAGCCTTGCAAGCCAAACATGTAGAACAAGAGGCTCAATCATTTAGCATTCATAAAAAAACTCCTACTACTGAGCACTTTGCACAATCAAAGGCAAAGGCACCACCAACACTAGAATAGGGATGACATCTCACATAGTCTAATGAATGCCTCCAAGCCATCCAAGATAAATCCATCATGTCCATGGTCATCATGGAACTCAACTTTGGCCCATTCATGGAGTTTTCTCTAAAATCTATGAAAACATAGCTCCAGGCATCTCCCTTATGGCCAACATTGTCTACCAATGCAGAATGGTACCTAGGAGAGGTCTACCAATTTTGGAAAAATAAGCAAGATGATGTCCCTATAAATATAGAAGTCTCAATGTCTTACTCAGTAAAGGCAATAGCTAAAGCCTTAAACATCTCAAATGAAGAGGCTAATGTGGTGTAGATTTCAACTAGATTATATACATATGAAAAAAACTATGGTTGCAAAGGGCCTATGACAAAGAAGATAAGGATTATAGTGAGCTTATAGCTAAAGAGAAAATTTATTTTAAGATTGGGACTTACCACTTGTTCCCAACAAAATGGCTCAATAGAATCTCAACCTATGCAACTAGGAGAAGTGCAATACTAATGGGAAAATTCAATGCCAATATTTCACACTTAACCTTCTTTGAGATTCAAAAGTGGTTCAAGGAAAAGAAGGCATGGAAGCCAACACTACCATTCCCATGCCTAATAAGAAAGCTATGAAAACATATTGGAATTCTAGGTTATACCAATGATGTCCTTATGAAAGCCCAGAATGCTTCCTATGCTAAGATGTCTAAGCCAATGCCACCAAAGAAAGATCAACTGGAGAAGCCAATAGACACTAAGGGAGCTACAAGTTCAACTCTTGCTAGTAACATTCTTCCTATTGGGCAACAACAAGAAGTAGGACCCATCAGGCAACCATTTGGTGGAGATACACCAAAGCAACAAGCTCCACCACTACCGCCATAAGATTACAAACCATCTATGAGCCATTTGTGATAAATCATAAAAACCATCAGCTGGAAAACAAGGAAAGGCTCCAATCTCTACAGGATTATAGAAAGCTTATCTAGACCCACAGTTTCCATAGATCCTGCAAGTGAGTAAGAATCATTGTAGATAGAAGAAGAGGATGATTGGGCATAATAGATTTCTACAATTGCTACATCATTTCAAGTAATTCTAGAAACTAATGAAGGTGCCATAGTGGTTGTAATGTAGCACCAAGATGTAGCAAGAGCTACAAAGGTCATCACTAACCATATTAAGGAATCATTCAATATTCTTGTTCTGCTATCAACTGATATTTCTAGAGCAAGAGATGCTCAAATCCTCACCAAAACCTCAATAACTCCTACCGAACATGAGGACGTTCTAGACAATCTACTACATATGGACCAAGTCATGCAAAATTTTTATGATATCCCCAATGATATCATTGTAATGAATTCTAATCTGATTACCATAAAACGAAAGCTGGTAATGGCCAAAATGAGGGTAGAACACACAAAGAATGAAGTGCAAAAGCTACAAGCATAACTAGTAGCTCTAAGAGCCGAAAGATAAGACCCTGCATAATTCGTAGCCCCAAAATAGCTCAACCAATTCAAAACCAATCAATTAAGAAAGTTTATTGCCCATAATATTCACATGGAGATGGATAGAAAGAAGGTGGTGTGAAATGTCTCAATTGTAGAAGCACAAACATATGCACATGCCAAAGCTCTCACAGCATTAAAGGAGGAAAATAGAAAGCTCACTACAAATAATACCTTGTTGACTAATGTAGAAAAACAAAAGAATGTTCTCAAAAAAAGTATCCATCAACTGCAAGAATAACTCCTCAGAGTCAACTAGGACATCAAAAAATTAGCTAGGGAAAATAGAACCTTATTAATCAAGGAAGTATGCACCATTCGACAAAAGTCTGAAATTAAAATAAACTCATGGTAGAATGAGGAAAAAAGACATGAAAATATTAAAGAACACTTTAGGGATTAGGTGGACATATATAAGCAAATAAATGAAAAAGAAATCCATATGGAAATGGCCAAAAATCAACTCCATCATAGCTCAAGCACCAAAATGGCAACTAATTCTAAATAGCCTCACCCATGTCCACCAAGCTGAAGTAAAGAATAAGGACCTGTAGATAGAAGATCTTATCAAGTACATGGGATTAGCAAACCTTCGGTATGCTAATCTAGCCATGTTAATAGTAGGCAAGCCAAGAAATGATCTAGAGCAACAAGTAGTGGCTATGTACACATTGTACAAGAAGGAGTTTGCTGATCAAAAGGATGCCTTGCAAAAATTACATGTCATTAACTCCAAGCTCAAGATTGTAAAGGCTAGCTACTAAGGAAAAAAATATGTAGCAACAAACTTGGCATCAAATGTTAGAATATCAAGAGTTAAGAAAGATGGCTAGAGATTTTGAGGAGAAAATGTAATAGTTCGTGGCATGATACGTGAAAGAAAACAAGATGTTCCTGCAATTTCCATGCCTGTGAAATGTACCAACTCCATCAACATAGGTCAATCTACATGTATAGTACATAATCCAAGGATAGAAGAAGAAAAGCTTTAGGTGCTCCTGAACTACTACCAATTTCAAAAGCCTAATGACAAAGGAAAGAAACTAATGGAAGAGCCTCCACTACCGAGAACATAGGACTACATTGAGCTACTTTAGTTTTATTTTTTTATTTTTTAAAGTTACTATGTATTTTTGTAAACAAACCAATGTGGCATTCAAAATTGATGTGAATAGTCAGTCATGTTAAGTCAAGTCTACCTCCCAATTTTGTAAGGAACTCTATCCTCATTTTGTTTTAACTCAAGGACAAGTTTCTAGTTAGTTGTAGGTGATGAACATCAAAGTGTTGCATCGATGGGGCCCCATTTATGTGGTGTTTCCCTGTTGGTGTAGCGTTTGTTATGTCTACAAGGCCCTATGGATGCAACCCTATAATAAAAACTATAAATACAAGCTCACAATCATGTTTACGGGATATCAAGTCATAGCAGTAGCAAAGCTCTTACATTTTTTCCATTTGAAAGTTATAATCCTTCTCTGAGTGCCTACAGCAAGAGTTAGAAATTGTATGAATCTTCATTTGAGCACTGTTGTACCTAAACCACACCAGTGTGTACAGCAATAAAGACAAGCCCTTTGATCAAACCTTGCAACATTTAGAATAGATTAATGATTTATTTATGCATTCATTGTTTTCACTAAATATTCAATTAATTCAGCTAAATTATACTTTAAGTGATTAGTTAATTGTTAAGCTAAATAGATTAAACACATAAGTACAACTACTTCGAGCATAAACACATATTTGCTTGGTAATCCCAGTAGCATTATTGCTTGGCATGTCTAATAGTGTAGCGCTTGGTAACCCAGCAATGGATACGTGGGTTCAAGATGTGCATAGAAAGTGGGACCAGATCCTTATGTTAGGACTAGTTAGAGACTAGTTAAGTAGTTAAATTAAATTAGTTATTAAATTACTTCATCTCTCTACTTTAAGAATCAAGGAACATAAAACAATAAAAATCATATGCCTTGATTACACTTAACCATACCTTTGTTCACAAGTGTAATTGGAAAGACAATGAATAACCATTAAGGTAGGGCTCACTTCCTAGACGACTAGTATACCGAAATACATAGAGTCCATGAATTCAACCAGATCATGTGTGAATGCTTCATGATTTGTATGGTTTAGCATAGGGGTACCTTTCACCACTCATTAATAGGGCTATGATAAAACCCATTTTGTAATCATGTGATATCATATCAACAATATTGTAGCTATGATGTTGTAGCCCATCCTATGTCATCATTAATGTGATGTCTTAGGATCTATGTAGCCCTATAAATACAACCACTTGGATGCACAATCAACAACTTTTCATTTCAACACCTAGCCAAACTCTTGCAATTTTTTTTCATAGTTTAAGCAATAGAGTGAATGCCCATAGTGTGGTTTTAAGCAATTAATCAGAATCTTTATTTGAGTAAATTATACTTAGATACAATCTATGTGCAACAATAAAGATTGAAGTTATTTTTCATCATTACATCATCCACTTAGTTTTCTTTATGTTTACTTAGAATAATTTTCTTGCTTTCTTAATTAATCATTTTCATTTCAAACACTTTGTTATCAAAAAGTGAAATGGATATGACTAGTTTTGAGTGCTAAGTGTAGTTATCTAGTAACCCAAAAATGATGTTGCTTGATTCACTCAGTATTAATCCACTTGGTAATCCCAATGATAACTACATGAGTCCAAGGTGTGTATGTAGCCTAGGACCAAATATCCACCACTCTAGCCTAAAATAGATTTGTGTTTTCATAGTTATCTAGACTTAGAATTTTACCTCTTATTCAACCATGTTTATCATTAGGAGTATTAAGAGCCTTACAACATCAACCAATCATATGTCTCACTAAGAGTTAAACCATACACTCGAACTTCACTAACTAGAAGTGGGATGACAACAATCTCAAACTTAGCATCAATTATTAGCATAATTACATTGTCCATCCATGGATCATAATCTCATCGCACATAGACACTTGTGACTTGTATGGTAGAGTGTTGGGATACCTTCATCACTCATCAAATGGGTAAGCTAGTAATGGCAGAAAAAAGAGTTGAACATGCTAGGAATGAAGTGTAGAGGTTGCATGCTAAACTAGTAGCCTTAAAGGTAGAAAGAAGAGACCCTACATAGTTTATAATACTAGAATAGCTAGAGCAATTTAGAACCAAACAAGTGAGCCAATTGATAGTTAGGAACATCCAAGTGGAGATGGAGAAAGAAAAGGTAACATGTAATGACTTTATGATATAAGCATAAACATACGCACATGTCAAGGCGTTAACTACCATGGAAGAAGAAAAGAAAATAATTTTGGCAAAAAATATAAGGTTGATAGACATAGAGAAACAAAAGAATGTTCTCAAAGAAAGCATCCATCAACTAAGAGAATAATTTAGTAGAGTCAACCAATATATGAGAAAACTGACTAGAGAAAATAGAACATTATCAATGAAAGAAGTTCATGCAATTCATCAAAAATCAACAATTGAAATCAATGCATGGTAAAATGAGGTCAAGAAGCATGAAAGGCTAAAGGAGCATTTTAGAGAGTCAGTGAGCATGTATAAATAGATCAACAAAAAAGAAATTCAGATGGCTAAATCCATTATTAGTTCCATTACTACATAAATACCTAATTGGCAACCAATCTTGGATGGACTTGCCCACGTGCACCAAGCAAAGATTAAGAACAAAGACCTACAGATCGAGGACCTAACAGAATATATGGGGTTAGCAAACCTTAATTATGCTAACCTAACCATGTTAACAACAAGTAGACTAAGAAATGAACTAGAGTAGTAAGTGGTCATAGTGTATACCATGTATGAGAAAGAATTTGCAGATAGGAAAGATGCACAACAAAAATTGCACATTGCAAACTCTAAGCTCAAGGTGTTCAAAGCCAACTACCAAGACTTAAACAATTTAGCAGCAAACCTAGTCCATAGAATGACTAACTATCAAGAACTATGGAAGGTGGCCAAGGCATTTGAAGAAGAAAGAAGGCACTTTGTAGCCTGGTATGTGAAGGCCAACAAAATGTTTTCACAGTTGTCATGCCCATGAGAAGTACCAATGCTAGCAAACATTACTGAATTTTCTTGGATAGTACATGATCCAAGATCAAAGGAGGAGAAGCTTCGAGCACTACTCAACCATTATCAATTTAGAAGCCTAATGATAAATGAAAGAAGACGATGGAGGAGCCACCACCACTAGGGACATAAGGCTACATTGAGCTTTGTTATTTTATTTTGTTTTGTTGTCGTGTGTTCATCATGCAATGCATGATAATTTTCTAAAGCATCACTTGAGCCATAATGTGACATTCAAAGTCAAAGTAGTCCTGTCTATATATAGTCATGTTAAAGTCTGAATACATCTAACAATTTTGTAAGGAACTCTATCCTCCTTTTGTTTTAACTGGAGGTTGAGTTTCTAGTCAATCATGGGGGAATGATAAAACCTATTTTTTATAAGCTATGATATCCTATTTACAACACCATAGATCTACATACATCATCATTGATGTGATGTAGAGGACCATGATTAATACTACAAATACCAACCCTTAGTTTCCTTAATGGAACAAATTTCATTTAATCCTTAGAGAAACTCTTATAGTTTGTTTTTGTAACTTAGACTTAGCGATAGAGTGAATGCCCACAGTGTAGTATCAAACAGTTCTATAGAATTTTTATTCGAGTGGATTGTACTTGGGCATAACTCATGGCCAAAAATAAAGATCATGATTTTTTTTCACCATTGTAACATCACACTTAGTTTCTTTACTTTTACTTAGTCATTTTCCTTAGTTTAATTTTCATTTCTTTAATATGTTTATTTTATTTTAGCTTTTTTCATTTTCTAAGTACTTTACTTTTTCCATGTTCATTAGTAAGGAGGAAAGAGTACAATTAGTTTTGAGTATTAATTGTAATCATTTGGTAACCTAGTATTAACTACACTTGGTAATCCCAATAATGGTTACGTGAGCCTAGGGCATTTATGAAAAGACAAGAACATATGCTTATTGCTATTGGCTAGAATAGCTTTATATTTCTGTTATCATCAAGATTTAGATTTTATCCTCATTTTCATTTTGGAAGAACTTAGGATTAATTTGAGCCTACAACATCATAATATCATATGCCTCACTAAGAGTTAAACCATACAACTTGCACTTCACTAACTCAAAGTGAGAAGATAGCGATGACGAACCAACTATCAACCACTAGCAAATTTAGATTGTCTATCCATCCACAGATTACGATTCCAATCGTGTGTTTGACTTGTGTGGTGGAGTGTTGAAATACCCAACTTATTATCATGCTTTAGAAATGTTAGACCATGACATTAAATATCTTTTGTAATATTATCGTTTTTTCTTTCTTCATCAAAGAGATAACAACAAAACTTCTTGAAAAGTCTCATAAGATGAAAATTAAATTTCCACATATTTAACATATAATAATAACTATTAGCCATCAAGTTTTGAACATTGGATTATAGTTTTGAATCAATTATTCCCAAATCTCTTAAGCTAAACAAAATACTATGATCACAAGCAAGCAATTAACAATCATCGCTAGTTTAAAAATATATGATGGGGCTTACAATAATTTCATAAAATATTAGGCTAAAAAGGCCAATGCTAAATATTTGGCTGTGCAATTTTTTAAAAATTTTATAAAAATTCTATTGCAATTGTACAAGTAATTAAGCTCATTGAGAAGGTTGAACAATAGGGGCCAACTGGTAAAAACCATGAAAAAGTAGTACAATAGAAAGAAAACTAGCAATTGCTTGTACATGACAATGGAGAAGGAGATGTACCTAGTTTGGTATCACAAATGGTAAATGAAACAATACAATTGTAGATACACTTTAGGTCTTAAATCAGAAAATGAAAATACAAAAGGTTTTATCAATGATAAGAAAACTTCATTAAAACTACAATTTTTTAAAAAACAATTACAATACCTTTATTGTAATCAGATAATTGCTTAAGCCTATCGAGAAGGTTTGAAAAATATAGCCGTAACTGGTAAAAACCATAAAAAGGTAGTGTAAAAATGAAAAAAAAAAAACAATTTCTTGTACCTGAAAATAGAGAAGGAGATGCAATCGATTTAGTGTTGTAAACAAGAAAGAGAACAATGTAATTGTAAATATAATTTAGATGTTAAATCAGCAATTGGAAATACAAAGAGTATGGCTGGATGGAGAAAGAACTTAATACTACAACAAGTTCAACTATGTAAATTTTAAATAATTAATAAAGATACAAAAGTTAAAAATACTTAAGAATTTGCTGAATGATTTATTTAAAGGAAATATGTGATTTTGATTACTTACAATGAGCTTTGCAGTGGACAATAGTGATTTAGATTTTCAATGGGCACACTTGCGCACTAGCTTAGGTTGATCTGCTATTCCGATGGAATGTGAAGAAAACCTAGCTAGGGTAAGGTAAATTTAAGCAAGGATATTTGTTTCAAATTTGTTTGAAATAAGAAAGAACTTTGGAGTACAAGTGTAATATTATGATTAGGTTTTGAAAATTTAATAGTAATTTTGATGTATACATTTTTAATGTGGCATGTCATTGCTTTGTCTAATGAATTTCAATTCATGATACATGGTGGAGTTTATGATCTATAAGTTAATTGAAATTTATTGCATGCTCTTTAAAAGACTTAAGAATCTATGGCTTGAATATTTGTACAACTTAAATAGTCTCAGGCCAAACCAATAAGTTTGGAAGAATGAATTTAAATTATTTGCTTTGTTTTTAAGAAAAATTATAACAAAGTCTTCAAGCAAGATGTTTTCATTTCAACTTTGATATGTATTTGTAGCTTATATGTTCTTTCTTTAGAATTGTTTCCCTATGTTAAGTTTTAAGTTGACAACAAATTTGTAAATGATTTAGTAAAACTAATTGAGCTTCTGACTAAAAATTTGAAGTCTTATTATAATATTTTTTCCTTTAATTTTTAGTTGAATAAATAAAATGAGATTATTGGCAGCTTCATCTCTAAGAAAAGCTAGATTCTTTACTTTTCCAAAATTTTCAAAAAAAAATTCCTATATCTTGCTATGCTTTTTCAATCTTTCTTTTGGTGGAAACAAGTAGCAAGTAGCAACCTTTTAAATAGGTTCATTATCTGAGCTTCTTTAGATATGCCCAAATCATTTAAGTCATTACTCTAGCTTATTTGAAATATTTGTTAACTTATTTGAATTGAAATAGAAGTTGCATCACTCCAATACTTATTCTAATGTTTTTTGCATTTCAACATTCAACACCATATTAAGATAGCATCAGTAGGCTACTCCTAACTTGTAAAATTTTCCATTTAATTTTATTGGGATTCTCTATTGCATAAAAAACTTAATAGTGAGGAATTTTCATTCTTTAATCATTTAGTCTTAAGTTTTACCAAATTTTTATGTTTTTACTAAAACTATTACTTCTATTTCAACATTTCTTATGCTTTTATTGAAATTAAAATTGCATTTCATGTATTGTCTTCTCTTCATTTCTTTCTTAACTTGAGGATTTTTCATGGCCTGAAGATTTATTGAGTAGATTAAGTAGATTTAAATTTAAATTATCTATTATATTTTAGAAAAGTAAAAATAAATAGAGTGGTGAGAGGAGGATCATTCATTTTCAATATTTTTATCACATAATGTTTATAAATTTCTTTCAATGTTTGATGATACATTCTACATGATCTTAGGGTTTTTTGGCAATGCTCAAATTTTGTCATTGTAGTTTGTCAAGTTTCAAGTTATATAATTATTATTATGAGTTTAGAAGCTATAATTCTATGGCAAAGAAAAGCTAGGACAAATAATGCTTCGAAAGTAAATTTTGTACCAATGGGCTAGTTTTAGATTCAACTTTAGAAGCTATAGTTCTATATTAAAGAAAAGCTTGGAAAAGCAATGTTTTAAAAGCAAATTTGTATAAAGGGGATAAAATTACATGAGTAAGGGACCATGTCTTGCTTTCTCCAACTATATAACTAGATGACAAAAGCCTTCATTGTAAGCAATTTGAAGTAATGACATAAAGATGAGGGTAGTCTAAGTTATTCTTTTCTTTACTACCTTCCATAAAGCTTTGCCATCCTAACATTCTTATAGTCATAATACTTCCAATTTCACATTATGCTTTTGCAATTATGCTTTCTCAATTTTATAGCTCAATAGCACAAATCTCATACCATATCTACTAAACCTATATCAAAATATTTATAGCATAATCTATCTCTTAATTTTACAAATCTCACATGATCACAATCAAGGTTGTCATAGTTTTTAAAAGTTGAAGAGTTGAATGCATCCAAGAAATGCTATATTTATGTTTTGAATCATGTTTTTAAGTTTGATTTTATGTTTGAATTTATATTAAGAATTCTTATGTTACAAGGATTTATTTGCATGCCCCAAAAACATGTCATATAGAAAATGATGAAGAATTTGGAAGTTTATGTATGAACATTGTGTTATGAAAAAGACCCTTTCCTAGGCCTCTTAATTTAATGTAAATATGTTATGAAATATTAAATATGAATGTATTGAAAAGATCAAAGCCTCTTTATGCCTGAGAAGAGTATTCTTAATTATAGTTTTGAGTAGTTATCCTTTCATTTCGTTGTCTATTCAATCCTAAGAATGTAATAATTCTTAGCCAATTTTATTTAACTCATGGTTATGCAAATGATGAACATGAATTTGATCCATGATTTCTTAGAATTTTCTTTTCTCTGTCCCTAGAAAACATCTGTGTTTCTTTTGCACTTTTTTTTTTTCTAAATGGATCCAAACATTAAATAGGGCCTAATTTTATGTTTGATGCTTTCCAAAGAGGGCACCTAAGAGGAATGAAGATTTCTTTGAGAAAAGACTCAAAAGTGTATATCAATAAATAAAAGTAAGGTATAGCATTGGACAAAGAATTCTCAGCAAATCTAACACCTTAGATCTATAATAGCCAAGAATAATATCAAAAGGTATTCACTTTGTAGTGAGGTAAACAAAAAAGCAAATAAACAATAGACTTGCCTCATCTATGGTAATGCATGAACGAATGGTGTCAATTAGTGGCAAAAGTAGAGGACAAGAGGTGTGCTAGATGTTGGTGGCAACAATATCATCTTTCCCATCGTATGCTAGAATAGGCAATGCAAAAGCTTAAAAATTAAGCTTTTTTTGTTTCAAAGGTTGGCATGTTGAAGTTAGCAGGCATAAGTAGGTCCATCATTAGGTCTCAACGCAACCTGTAGTTGATCATTAGTGAAACTCAAAATAGGAATCATATCTATGGACCATAGTAGATGATACATTTTAAAAGGACCAAAAACCCCATCAAAGATCTAAACTTGCTTATGGAGAGACAAGATTCAACAATGTTTAGGGCCAAGTTTAGGAATTAGAGGTCTTGAGTAAGTAGTTGCAAGAGGGCCTAAGAATTCCAAAGTAGCATGTGGGCTAGGTGGGAATGATAGCAATGCTTCAAGGAGAGGATTTGTCTAGATTGGTGGAAGTGAGAATTAGTCTAGATCAGTGGAGGTGAGCAGTGAAGATTAGTTATAGATGACTTCATGGATGTAAAACTCAAATAGTAGACATCTACATAGACATTTTAATGAGAATGGTAGATGCCTATAAATTTCATAGATGTTTATAATTCAAGTAATAGATGTCTATAACCTCAATAGTAGATTATCTTTTTAAAGAGTAATTTGCAAAAGAAAAAATCAAAAATCCATGAGCTACTACCACCTTTAACAACCTTCCACTATGTTGACTTTGATAATGTATTCATTTGTGCTCTGTTAATTTCAAGGGTTGGGGGTGTTAGACCCTAGAAAAAATGAATAATAATTAAAAATAATAAAAGTACATTTGAGACAAAATATAGACATGAGAATCTAAACAAAAAGCCCAATGCTCTATTAAATTATATTCTTAAATGTAATGGTGTTATAGCATTTTATGTTAGTTCAATGTTAAGTCTAATTAACTATTGTTTTAGGCTCTATACTTATGAATATCTTGCACCTTAATATTATTATTCATTATTTAAACCACACAACTAGTTTATAAGGATTTTGTTTATTTGATTGAAATTCCAATGAAGGAAATTTGTTAAAGACAATGAAGTGTTTGTAATTTTTACTTGTTATAAACTTTTAATTTATCAAACATAGAATTTGAAGGAAATTTATGTTGACCTTTTGGTATGTCAAAACCTTGGAAAATGGAGAATCTGTAAGTGTGCTTGTGAGATCTTACAGGACTAAGAAAGGAGTATGTTGAGACCAAGATAAGAGCATGAGTTGACAAACTAGAGTGCTAAAGTCCAATGAAGAGTGTAAATATTTGGAAGAAATCACACCAATGCAATACATCTAGAATTCCAAAGAAGATGTCTTAGAGTATGTCAAGATGTCTCACTCTGCAGTGAGACATCTCTATTGAGAAGCTCTAGTCTCAGACAAGATGTCCCAAGAAAACAACAGACATCCCAAGTAAAGTTAAGACATCTCAAGCAAGACATTTCATGTAAGACATCCCAATGCAAGCTAAGACATCTCACTCAAGATGTTCCAATCTTATGAGATGTCTCACCTCTAAGTTCAAGAAACCCAATAAGATGTCTCAAGCATATACAAGATGTCTCGACTAGTCGTTTGTAGTCGTTGTACGAACTCTAATAGTCATATGATGCTAACAAGGCTATAGAATAAGGCTATAATTATTTTCGAAGAGCAAGCATTGTTCATGTGATTAAGCCATCATTGTATACATATTTTAAGATATTTTGTTACTTCAATTTTCTATCAATTATTAAGTTTTTTATTGATTTTGTAGAGCTTAAAGTAAGGAATCTGAAGCTTAGTTCATTTTCTTCCTTGATCTTTCTATTCTCTCTTTGTAAGCCCTAAGGGATTGAATGTGCTTCTTGAGGGAAGGCATCATTGAGCTTGTTAAGACCTTAAGGGGTTGGATGTCTTTCTGAGAGAAAACACCCCTAGCGGAGCTCATATTTTGTAAAGGTTGTGGTGTCCTTGAAATCACATATTTTTTTAAAGAAACACAGTTCGAAGATGTTCAAGGATTCTAACCTTCAAGTGTGAACATACCCAAGTTGGGGAACCACAAACATTTGTGTGCAAAATTGGATTGATTTTGATGGAACTTATTCAACCCCCTGTTGGCAACCATTTGGGACGCGACCGCCAACGAGTGTCCTCGAACAAGATTTAGGTGCCTGCTGGTCTCTGGCAACACCAAGGCCTAGATACCTCCAAATAAACTCATTAGTTAATGTGAGTATGTGTATGTGCTGTTGCGGCGTTTGGTTGTGTAAAATGTAACAATTGCGTTATGTGTGAACTACAAATGACTTACTTTAAAGAGATTCAGCCAACTTTGCCAAGTACTGTGAGTTCTTGAAAATTTTCTATTTTGTTCAACTGCCTAGTCTACGCGGTCCTTATAATACCTACTTGTAACAAATAAAATTTTGCAAAAACATTTGAGCACAACTCCGCAGTCTACTCCTAATTTTCCCCAGAGAAAGAGATAGTTCCACAAGAAAACTATAAATAGAGCAAGATTCGATGGAAATAAGCAAAAAAGAAAAGAAAGCAGATTTGTGTAGACCTCAAATATTTAAATAAGGCAAAATGACACGAGTAAACACTTCGCAATAAAACTATCCCAAATTCAATATCTATGAATTGTTCAAACTC
>MNCI01017882.1:145997-159611 GCA_015680685.1 Gnetum montanum | reverse complement strand
AAAAAAAATCAACATCTCCATTCGAAACATGGGTAAGGTTTATGTTTGTCCTTTGACATCCTTCTCTTAGTCCACAGGAGAATTCATTAAAATCCCATATGCTGAGAAATGTGTAACAGGACTTCTTAACATGACTTGCAGAGCCAGTGTCATCCTAATGTTACCATTAAGTGATTTCCATCTCTCTCTCTTCTTGCCATTTCAATACTTTGCCTAATTACATCTTGCCATTTCAAATATTTGTATTGTAATATTTCAGAAAATCTCAATCATCTCATGTCTCTGTTCCATAAAATGGCTAAATGTGCCAACACCCCCCTTCTAAGATCTTAATCTTCATTTTAAAATTAAAATAATTCAAACTCTAGGTATACCTTAAGACATATAGCCAATAAGATACCTTAGAAAAATTATAGAGGAATATAACAATGTCTCAAGTGTTTTAGATTTCTGCAGGGTGGGATGGTGGGCTTGAAACTTGAAAAAAAAATTAATCAACATTTACCACCAAGTCATATAGTCTAATTAGAACTTTATAACTCAATATTATCCACTAGAATGGAACCCATAACTTAAAAGTTTCCAAATTAGAAGTCTTATGACTAGGTGAGGAGCTCATTGTTAATGACGCTTCAATGTGATTCAAATTGACAACCCTTTACCTAATAAGATAATGAGCTACCTACTTACACCACCTATAAGTCAAATTGGTCTACGGACTTAATAAAATCTTAAATTTTAGTTTAAGAATTTGCTTCAATATGTAATAGTAATAATAATATTTTTACTTCCAAAAATTATTTCAATTAAACTTGAACTCTATACTAGACATCCATATGGAATTGTAGACTTTAGAATGGTAACGAACATTTATCTCCTTAACGTCAACTAGATTCTTTATTTTGTATGCACATCTAAAATATATATAAAATCTTTTTTTTAAAACATTCAATGACCATAATAGTTTTATTACTAATTATACCTACATTTTATGATTGATTCCATTATAACTTCTACTACATTATATACCCAAATATTTAGAGGCATGCATAATGCTAATTTTATTATCTCATATATGAAACTCATTTTTTATTTCTTCTTTTATATCCTATGATCCATGTTTTGTTGGCATTGATTCTTATCAAGGTAATTAAGGTATTAGACCTTAAGACATTATAAATTAACCAAATAACATTAATGCATTTAGAGTACAACTAATTTTATAAATTCATTAAAGAGCATGAAAAAGTTAGTGAGGAATTGCTCAATTGGTTAGAATATGTAGCTTGTCATTTACAAGTAAGAATTCTAATGTCAAGGGGTATGCTAAGATGCATGCCACCTAGAAATGGCACAATAAAAATGTATGTTCAAGGAAAATCTTAGTACAAAGTTGATTTATGTATGCTAATCAAAATATTATATTTTTGATAACGAGTTGTGTGATCTCTAAGCTCATTATAAGCAACATGAAAAACAAGTTCTTCTTAAATGTTGACGACCCTAATAAGTTACAAGGGTTGTAAAGAATGAATTCAAAATAGACAACAATCCATAATTATTAGACACATTTGATATACTCAATTTTGATAATAAAATTAATTTTGGTAAACAAAAATAGAAAGATGACAATGTTGAAGTATAGAAAATAAAACAAAATAATTAAGAGATATTATGAAGATGGAACACAATGTCAAACTTTTTCTAAATTCTAACACCAAAATTACAATATGTAAAGGCGTAAATCAATGCTTTCTTTATAACTATGTGTTCTTGGCTCAAACAAATTAGTTGGGGAGGGAGATGTGCTTTGTTGAAACTTGAAATAATTTGACTATAAGTAGGAGGGTTGTTAAAACTTGGACCTTTATTATTATTATTAACTATTTTTTAAGCAAATGGATATTAGGGTTGGTAGCACAAACCAACCTATGGTAAATGTGTCCTCTACACTTGTAAGCATAGACAAGAATTAAGCTCACATCCTTTGAATTGAGAGATGAGTCTCTTAACTATTGAGCTAGGTGTTTTTTTTTTTTTTGGAGATAACATTTATCCCCTTGTGCTTGTTTCTTAAGTTGTAACACCTAGGTTTGAACCTGGGTGCAACTACTTGAAAGAAGTTAGGTTTTTGATCATCTGTTGCTCTCCTAGGACCCTACCTTGGTAGGATGAGCATTGAGCCTCTCGGTAATGAACCATTTAATATTTAACCCCCAAGACATATAGTTAAATTAGAACTTTTTAGGGTGGGGGTCTCACACTCCAAAAAAAATATTAATAATAAGAAAAAAATCAAAGTACATCACATAATTATTGAGTACAAAGCCATAAAAACAAAATGGAAAGGAATAAATTTCCAATTTAAGGATGTCTACTCAGGTGAACAGTCTTTCCAATAAATGTTTGAAAAACCCAAAGAGAAAAATTAATTGTTAGTAGGGAGGATTCTAGTCCTAATAAAATTTATATTATTTTCAATATCTATACTCAAACTTAAAATAACAAAAAATTTCAATGTAGCAATGGAAATTTTTGGCAAAATGCAGACTTTTGTAGAAGAGGAAGATACAAAAGTAAATGTTGGCATATAATGTCTCTCACAATTGAGCTTACACTGAGTTTCTTTGTCCTCTTCTAAATCCCACTTGTTAACAAAATATTTTATCTTTGCTAGTGATAATAACTCAAGTGTTTAGCTTATTGTTTTATTAGAAAAGTGGTTGCTAGTTCAAGTCATACTTGAGGCATTATAATATTCCTCTATAAGTCTTCTAATGTATCCTATTACCTATATGTCTTAGAGTGTACTTATAGTCATTCTCTCTACTACTAATAACCCCCAAAATAATTCATCTTTGGGTAGACTGTAGTCTTTTTACATAAGAAAATCAATACATTCTGTAGTAGAAGTAAAACCATTTACAGAAGTTGTTTTCTTCTTAAGTTTATTTATTGTTATTTAATCATTCTTATCATCAAATTTATCTTGATTATTCATCTATTCAGCTTTAACACGTTTTCATCAACAAATTCTTTCTCTTCCTCAACATCTTTTTTCTTAATTAGAAAAGGACAAACATTAAACAAATATCCTTCACAATGAAAAAAATTACAAGAATTAAAAAGATTATAATATGTAATTGATTGAATGTAAGTCTTTTTCTCCTACTTGCAATATCAATTCCTTTTTATGGTTAAAAAAATTGGTTTCAACAAAAACACATCTATGAGAACCAAATGGTATCGAAATAGATTCCATATGCTTAATGGAACTATGAAGACTAACAATTTCCTTTTCAACTCTTTGAAAAATAAACGAAAGATTAAATATAATATGAAACTTTAGAAAATTCTTTAATTGGATATCAAAGTTAGGAGTCCACTTACAAATGATCAATACTACATGCTTATGTATAAAAGATCCTATATTAAGGGAACACTACACTATTGAAGCATTGCCTAACTTAACAAGCAACAAAAAATGAGAAAAATATTTGACCTGAATGACTTGAATGTCATGATTTTGCATCATATCATTTAACTACAAATCAAAACTTTGGTTACAAAGTAAATAATCCAAAATTTGAATAAATGCATATTGTGATGTAAAATCAACTACCAATGACTCGTATATATCATCAAAGAGAATAAAATTAGGCATATTAGGTGTCACTTTTTTACATTATAATTTATCATCAAGTGTTAACAACATGAACTAAGTGGATTGCATGGAGTCTTATTTGAGTGATTATGCACCTAAACACATTTTCATGGTAAAAATAAGATTGAGATTTATTTACCTTCATTGTAGCACTTGGCATTAGTTTAATGCTTTTCTTAATTGCAATGTAATTTTAATTGTTCTTTTAATTTGTAAGTAATTGGTTAATTATTTTATATTTATCACACTTAATTATATCACATAAGTATAACTAGCTTTGAGCATAAACACATTAACATTTGGTAATCCCAGCAGTGCATCACCCAGGCTATTAGAACCCCAAAATAATTTTAATATAGGTACACCCCAATATATATAGTCCAATTATAAATTTATAACTTTCAAAACTTTTAAATCAAGAGGCTTTCCACTAGGTTAACATCACCTCATTGTTACGCTAAGTAGTGGGTACTTAGTAACTCAATGATGTTAACATATGTTCAAGATGTGTACTACAAGTTAAAAATTAATACTTAATGTATAGGCTAGATTACACTTGCGTCAATGTTGTTACATTGACGATGTTGACCATGTGTCGACGTTCATGCTAATCATGTGTTAATGTTAATGCATCAACACTACTACATCACAACATCAACACAATTGCTTAAATCAACACTCATCAACAAGATAATGAGATAACCACTTGAGCTACCTATCATAGCCTTGATACCATTTTTATTTTTATTTTTGAAGAGGGTATTAGAACCCAAAACATTTTTTTTAACAATAGTTACCCTGAAATATATAGTCAAATTAAAATTTTATGACTTAACATTACCAACCAAAATCAAACCTATAACTTTGGAGTTATCAAATCAAGATTCTTACCACAAGGTACAAATAAGTTAGTCTTATATCTACATAAATTACCTAAGCAATGATATAGCAATGTTGAAATCAATTCATTAACATTTAAAGATAAATAAAACAAATAAACCATTTTTATGAAATAATAACATGATAATAAAGCCATTTAATTTTTTAAAAATCCCTTCATGACCATGAAAGTAAATTTGTTCTATATAAACAAATTTCTTAACTTTGATGCTATTAATCTACTAATACCCAAATCACATATTTGAACTACTAAATGTATTCGATTTCATTAACATAAGTTGACCTATTTAACATAAAACATTAAAACCAATCAAATTGTCAATTTATTGAAATTTAGGTTTTTTCCCATCCACCACCCTTCCCAAGACCCTACCTTGGTGAGATAACCATTGAACCTCTAGGTGATGATCCTTTAGGAACTAGAGAGTTTAGTACATATGTAGATCCAAAGGATCTATTGGATAGCCAATACATTCATGCAAAACAAAAACTAACCCAATAAAATAGTTAACAACCATTGGGTGCAACAAAAATAAGTCATACAATATTTTAGTAGAATATTATATTTTTGAATATCTAGTCATATAACAACTAAGAAAACTACATGTATCTAATTTATATATAAGGTAGTCGAGAGCATATGACCTAGAAAAGTAGTTGATTAGGGCGGGGTGTGGGAGAGGGATGGGGGTGAGGGATGTGTGTGTAGTTTCTGATGTTTCATGTTAAGTGTTGTTTTTATGGTGTGATAGAATAGAAAAGAAGTTAGAGCCTAGAAAAGGTAGTGTATAGAAAGTGTTTTATTTTTTTCATTTCTTTTAAAGGGTAATGACTTTCAAAATCCAATAGTAGGCCTTAGGCCTTCGACTTTTGACCAAACAGGTTGTTATCCTTAGTGGCTTTTGATCCACATAACAATAAGCTCTAATATAATAATAAGATCTAATCCAGATATGAGAAGTAGGATACTTCTTGATTTGCTTAGGTCTACTTTGCATCTCCTCCTTTGAGATATTGTATGTCTTGAGCAATTGTATTTCCTAAATTATCATCCTTATTCTTTTGTACTTTGAAGGGCAATAGAAAACATTGGTTGTTCTACTTTTGCAAGGTTTTGAACATAAGTAATAACTTTGCAAAAACCTTCAATGTCCATTGATATAGATCATATTCAAAAAGCAACATCGGATATGGCATTTGAGCCTAAACCTTCAATTCATCTAATAAACAATTTTTTTGAACACTTTCAAATAGCCTGCTAGTTTTTTGCACTAAGACATGGCCTCACATTGTACACCTATACATTACAATAGGATAAATAATAGTCTGAAATTTGTTTTCTAACTTTCCAAGTTCATATTCCAAATGCCTTACATTTTTTTTCAGTACATAGAGAGCTTTAATTCCTCCAAATATTTGATCTTAAACACATTTATCCCATCTATAATTGTTTACATAGTGGAGACATAACTATCTAAAGGAGCTCATAATTTTGAGATTATCGATTTTAGGAACTAGTGTGCATGAAAAGTGCTCCAATAATAAATAATTTTTGAAAACTAAGGCAAAAATCTTAGGATGATTTTTTAATGTTTTTCCAATCAATAAATTGAAGAATAATAGGTGTGGATGCCCAAAAGTAATCCTTTATCTGAAAGTTAAATAAAATATTTAATAGGTGGATGTACTTGAAAATGGCCTCAAATACACTTGAAAAATGCATTTTATTAAACAAATGGGCAGTATAAACTTAGGTGCAAATTATGTACAATGATCCTTAATCATAATCTGTAATCATTTATATAAGTATGTGGTACTTCCTCTCCCTTTGTACAATGAAATCTCTTGATGAAGAAGATTACTTAATTATTTTGATGAATTGATGATATTTTTTTATAATTAATGATATGTAATAAATAATTTTACCACCATCTTATCACTTTATCGCCATTCTCAAAACTTATAACTAGTTTCATTAACAATATCGTCAATTTTATCACCACAATCAATAATTTCATAAAAAAAACAATCCAATTCTATCCTCTAATTTTTTATGAGGATTAATTTATCTATTGATGAATATTTTTGAAAAATGTAAAGAATTCCAAACTTGAATAATTCAAGGCTTTTGCTACAATAGCTCCAACAAGCAAATCCAAAACTAAAATAGTAACTTATATTTCTCATACTTCATATCATCCTTTTAAGTTTCTCCCCATTGACTTTCAAATCAAATGACTTTCTAAAACTTTCAAAATATTTGCATATCTAACTTCAATGTAGAATAAATGTGGCATTATCTATATACAAAAGTAGATTTATTTCCCAAGATCATATTTTGATAGCATACTTATAACCTTTACACAATCAATCCTGTAATTCATCAATAAAAAGACCGAAAATGGTTGGAAAAATGACAACAAATACATAAACTAAAATTTTTGTATTTTCTCGAAATAAATAAAAATTAAAGTAGGAAATATGATTTGTTCCAATGTCTAAGTTAACTATGTTACTTCAATGATGGTATGATTGAAGCATATTTCGAAGATGTATAAAATAGTATTAATACATATTAAATTTTTACATGTTTCTCAACCTTATAATATAATATTGAAGTTGAAATTGAAACTAAAAATCCATTGCATCTATATAGACATAAAAGATCTGTCAACAAATTAAGTTGTGCAAAATATACTAGTAGGAATAAATCCTAAGTACAATAGATGTGTTCAATATTCCTGTAACTTGAACGCTTCATTATCATCATCTTAGCCTTATTCCTACAAAATGAGGTCACCTACATCAATTCTTTTTTATCATTCACCTCTATGAAAGACTAGATCTCTGTTTATTTGCAATTTAGTCAAATCATCTTCAATCATTTTTTCTTTTCATGTCTTTTCTTGTAACTTAAATACTATATAATTCCCTAAAACTGGCACTAATATCTTGAATAGTTATACACTAAAAATTTTTCAATTTCTTCTAAAGAAATCTATTTCACAACATTCTAATAATATTAGTGTAATCTTATTGATGAGCCGTGATATTGCAGCCCG
This sequence comes from Gnetum montanum, assembly GCA_015680685.1. Lineage (NCBI taxonomy): Eukaryota > Viridiplantae > Streptophyta > Gnetopsida > Gnetales > Gnetaceae > Gnetum > Gnetum montanum. Next base: position 151,985 of record MNCI01017882.1, on the reverse strand, counting down.
TCGCCAGTTTTATAAATAAGAGGTGGCTTTCCCTTGTTTCCTCATCTAGATCTAGACCCTTAGCCAAACTATAGCAGTTTTACCATTCCAAAGTTAGAATAATTTCCATGTGGCCCACAGTAGGAGTCTCAAAGTGAATGGATCTTTATTCGAGCAAATTGTACCTGACCACACATTTGTGTACGGCAATAAAGACGAACTTTCTGATAAACCTTGCAGCATGTGGACTAAGCTAAATAGGATTTAATTACTGTTAAATGTTTAAATGCTTTCTTAGATAATTAATCTCTCTCAACCCTTAACTCCCCTAGTTAAGTGCATTCAGTACGACCACTTCGAGCACGTGTATAACGCTTGGTAACCCAGTAACGAATAGCGTTTGGTAATCCTAGCAGCGTTACGTTGGTTCGGGATGTGTACGGTAAGTGGGAACGGATACTGGTGCTAGGATAATTAGAACTTAGTTAATGAAAGTTAGTCACTTAGTCTCTTCACCCTTTTCCCATTAGCATTGGAGTTAAAAAGATAAAAGACATAAAAATCATACACCTCAAACTTACTAAACCATACAACCGTGATAATACAAGTAAGTCTGGGAAGACAACGATTTATTAACCTTAAGTGTTCCATTAGACTGCGTAAGCACTTAGTCCTTGGAGTTCGACCGGATCGCGCATGAGACGCTCATATTCGTATGGTTGAGTGTAGGGGTACCTCACCACTCATCATTGGCGCCATTGCCGAGGACTTAGTTGTTTGTGCGCTACGTAGAACATAGGAAATCATTTACATCGTTGGGAGCTAAAACAAACCCTTAGGGTTGATCAAAAGAAAAAAAAGATATATATATATATATATAAAAGATAACAACAAACAGCACACTGAATAAGACAAAAATGTCTTCTTCTCCACACAAAAGCACTTCACCGCCTAGGACCAACACTAGAGACAGTCGACGGCACAACACACATAACCAAAATCCCCCAGTTCCTCAACAATTCCGTGTGGTATATATTCATCATGATGAGCATATACCCGACTTTACCTTTATTTTCCATCAAGATGAACAAATGCGTTGGAGAGACTTGGAGGGTAACATAGTGTTGCCTCCAGACATAGCCACCCCCAACATGCTCCTTCGTGCCCTTTCACGAATCGGCATGTCACAGTTATATGTAGAGTACGTTGCATGTGATTATGACACAAGGGACTACCATCCCACAAAAGCACAACATCAACAAGACTTGCGGCAGGAGAGTTATCATACATCGTTGAAGGGTAAAGGACCCCGTAACGCTCCACCTATCTTAAGCGAAATTGAGGGTGGTGAACCTATTTCAATAAGTTCTCCACAAAATGATGTTCCCCCTCCTAACGATAGTGAGGAGGTGGTGTATCAGAACCTTCACTCCACAATTCACAACCCTGGTTCTGATCCCCAAGAACACCAAGTGTCCAACGAGGGAACACAAACACAAGACAAGGGTAGGCATTCTGATCGTCATCACGATTGAGGTCGAGATCATCGAAGAGAAGGTAGGAAACATCGTCAGGGCAATGGTTCTCCTTCTTCCTCACCTTCATCGTCACATTCACCCTCTCCTTCAACATCAAGACACAGTCATAAGGAACCTAACCATGAGGATAAGGGTAAGCAAAGTGAGAAACCTTGACGAGAGAGTCGAGAGCGAGGACGAGGGCATTCTACAGAATCATGACATGGAAGAAGGGAAAGTAGGGAACTACGTAGACATCACAAACGCTATGAGAGAAATGACCATGAAGAACCCCTACTTGCAACCTGAAGCATGGTAGACATTATGGAGGTCGTTAGAATACCTACAAGGCACCAAAAAGATAGTAGGATCAAGAGACTAGACATGAATAATATTCTAAATTTTGAGGGGGGATACAACGCTGATCTCAGAACCACTTACAGGCATTTCATGATGCATGTGCCTTGCAGAACATTGAGAACAAGTGGCAAAAATTAAAGTTGTTCCCAAGGACACTCATAAAAGAAGCGGAAAGCTGGTACCGGTCCTTAGAACTGGAATCTATTCAAAGGTGGAGTACGATGCTAGAACTGTTTAATGATAAATATCAAATGTAATCCCAAGTGTCCAACCTATGAAAGAAAATCCAAAGATGGAAGCAGGGTAATCATGAACCCTTGGATGTTGCCATGGGCCAATATTATACATTGCTACATCGTTCCCCGGGCCATGGTTATGCACAACGAGATCAACTACGCCATCTCGTAGATGGGCTTAGGCATGAAAGCAGGAGAACCCTTGGAACATATGCCCAAGGGAGATTATCAGAGCTTAGGTCCCATGAGGTTCATAGATTGTTGGAACAAGTAGCTAAGGAAGAAGGAGAGCTACGTAAGAGAGAAAGTGCAGAAGAGTACAATCGCAATCCTTCCCTCCAAAAAAGGGGAGTAAGATTCTGTGAGGAGGAGGATGAGTTACCACTCAAAGAGTTGGTAAATAGAAAAACCTTGCCGCTTCAAAAATTAACAACAGAAGTGTCGGCTAAGGTAGATCAGATGTGGGACTACTTAGATAGTAGATTTGAAATCATTTTAAAAATCATAGAGCAGTCTAAGGAGCGAAGTAGTGACTATGATAAAAAGAAGAAGAGGGATTTGGACCATGCACATAACAAAGGTAAGGGTAAAATGACTATCACTGAAGAGGTTACAGATTCAGATACAGAAAATCACAACAGATGTGAGATATTCCAATATGACCATCCTAAGGGATGTTGCCTAGTAATCTCACATTTGCAAGAGTCTGGGGTGTATGCACTTAACCCACGACTTAACAAATGGCAAGCACTCCGAAGATTACCTTATCCCCAAGGTAACCGAGGCAGTTCCACCAACCACTTAACATATTATCCAAGTGGAACTCCACCACAACCTATTGAGCAACACCAGCAGTGGCAATACCCACAGTCATGGGGGATGTCACCGCCAAGGCAACAATACCCTTACCGGCAACCAGATCTGTATGGCTACTACATGCAGTAGCCAATCTCTCCAAGTGACACTGTTGGTCACGCTACCCCACAACATCACTACCAAGCTTAGGAGTACTATAGGACTCCTTCTCCTAGAAGAGACACACCACATCCATACCATCCTCCGAACCCAACCGCAACTCTTACACCGATAGCTCCACTACCACCTGCTCCAACGATGCAAGGGGAACTCCCCACTCAACCGCAGAAGCGCAATGCTATGAGAGCTATAAACCTTCAACCCATCGCTAGTTCTGATAGCCTTACAAGGAGAAGACCTTTCTTCAAAACCAACAGTCCAAACAAGCTCTCACAACCACAAGCGATTGAGCCTCCAAACGTTCCTCCATCAAATAAGGCTTCGGAGCTCCCTTCAAACCAATAATAGAGCTTAACGCATATGGTTATGTTAACACATAACATCACTGACTAGATCAAGGAAGGCCACCTTCCCAGAAAATTCTTTGATCCTGGAAGTCCCTTAATCTACCTCCAAGTTGCTGGGAATGAACCACGTAAAGCTCTTCTTGACTCAGGTTCCGGAGTTAACTTAATATCACAAGAAATGTATAAATCCTGGAACCTCCCTCCATTAAAGAAGAGTAATATTCACTTAGAACTGGTTGACTAGTCCATCATTGTTCCCTTGGGACTAGTTGAGGACATCGTTACCACTGTATGTGGTTGGTCATACCCAGCTGATTTCCTAGTGATCCAAGTAAACAATGACAAATGGGACTTCCTAATAATAATGGGAAGGGCATGGCTAAGCACTATAAACGCATGCCTAGGAATCTACGATTTTTCCCTAGAAATATCTAAGGAAAACACTTATGGGAAGATTGAGAAGAAGAAGGTTCCATGCATCACATACAGTGATATAGAGGGTGATGGCGTACATGAATGTTCAGCATTTCCTACATGCAACCAGTGTGCCCAAGAAGTTAGCATACAAAAGTGCTTGTATGTAGCAACCACACAACAAGAAAACACCCAGTGGTTGATAGCTAATCAAGAGAGTAACTCATCAATGTGCATGGAACTAACTGGGGGAACAACATGTGCCCACGTCGAAAGCATAGATGCACTGGAGCAAAAGTGTCACCAACTTCCAACCCTTAATCTAAAACCACCAATCGAGGGAAGTTGGAAACTCTTAGAAAATCCAAATGAGTACTCCGATAGGAGAATATTAGTCTATGTGCAACCGACCAACCCTTATCATGAACCTAGAATGATCTATGCACATAGCATATCTAAGAGAGAACGACCTCGCTCATTATTTCGAATCCATCCCTTTCAACTCAGTCATGGGGGAGATGGCCACCTATGCTAATCAATTGAGACCCTCAGTTTCTTTTTAAGTTTTTTTTTTACACATTTTTGTTTTACAAATTTCTTTAACTTTTCTCGTTTTTGTTTTGCAACATCATTTGTTCTCTTTCATTTCTTGTGTGTCTATTTATTTTGTTTAATTCGTCACCTAATAAGTGCTCCTGATGATGGCATGAACTGTATTCTATTGATTACTAATGTTTGGTTTTTACTTTTAAGTTATGATGTTGATACTAAGGTATGGTTCTTGTGATATAACAGGCAATGAGTCCATGTCATCCATGCATCCATGATTATCTATGGTATCTCTTGGCTTGGAACTGTACAATCCCTTTCTTTAAAATAAATAATAAGAACTATCAACGAATCGGTGACTAGGCATTTCTCAAACTAAGGAAAGACTCAAGGACTGAAAAATGTGTGACTTCAAGGGGACTTAATGCATTTTTGTTGGCCATTCTCTTTGGTGCTTGGATGTTTTCTTCTTGAGTTTTCTTACCATTTCGACGCTACCCCATTATTGGGAAGCTAAGGAAATAATAAGTCTTTGCATGGTGTGGTTCTCACGCAAAACACAAAAAAAAAAAAAAAAAAAAAAAAAAAAACCAGTGAGAATTCAAAGCACACCCCTTAGACGAAATAATCATTTGGGCTACAAGCACTAGTTATGGAACTAAAATAAACATGGTCCCTCTAAGGCCCTTCTAGCTTCCTACTTTCTCCTCTTTCGTTTCGTTGGAACGATGGTGACTCTTTGACGGAGGCATTCATGTTACTTTAGGTGGATGGATTGGCCAAATGTATTAATGCGAAGTCATTGAATGTGGTTTGTCTGAGGCTGGATTTGGAATGAGATCTACTAAGTCACATTAACCATTATTACACAAGGAACTGTACATCACCTTGTTCTTGAGACTCCATTCCATCCTCTTCTCTTCATCCTTCTTTCTCCATTTTTCACCTCATTTTCGGTTGTATCAATAGTCCATATTTTGGTGGATGCATTGTTTTCTTTTTGGTAAACTCTTGTGGTTAAGACTTTAACTCTTGCTTCCAAATGACATTTCTAGAGCCTATGGACTCTTTGAATGTGGGATTGTCAAGGCATTATGGACATGAGCCTACTTTGGGGAGGACCCACTAACATTCCTATTTGGTGCATCTGTTAATTTCTTTCTCTTAAACTTTTCCGCAATCACCATTTATTTTGTTCATTTCCATCTTTGACATCCATTTTATTGGTGTGGTCGTTGTTTCTTTTTCTCCATCTTTCTTATTCCTTATCTTTTTCCATTCTATTGCTACCGGAGGTTTGCTCTCAATCATGGGGGTCCTGGTCCAATTTTTTCGATTTTTTTTCTCTTAACCCCTACACCTCGGGTAGTCACCAGTATTATATCTCCAGATCCACATTAGCCATATCACAACTCAGCCAATGGACCTTACACTGAGGCAAGGTATTAAGTACATTATGATTCATTTATCCTTGCTAATATCAAACTGTGTTGTGTGTGCAGATGGCAATCATACAACAACGGATTGGATCTGGAGGAAACACTTGAAATGGACTGGTGCTGAAGCAGTTATGCAAGGAATGAGATTGATGACGCACTTATGGATGAACAA
>MNCI01017882.1:91298-145436 GCA_015680685.1 Gnetum montanum | reverse complement strand
ACAACGAAAGGCGCAATCTTGGCGTTGGCAGTAGCAAACTTCTTCTTTTCTCTCTCTCTCTTCTCTCTTCTCTCTCAGCTACCAAATAAGGCTGGATGTTAAATGTGTATAGTGTTCACTCTTGTTGTCATGAACACTAAGTTTGCCATGTATTATAATGATGATCCGTTCACATGTCACCCCATTCACCATTAGTATCATTCAAGTCAATAATTCCATACCTTCCCAATATTTTGTAAGGAACTCAATGACAAGTTTTCATTCAATCATGGGGGTATGATGAGCCACGATATCGCATCAACCACAATATCACATACATGATATCGCATCCACGATATCACGTCGGCCCCTGCAATATCGCATACGTGATATCGCAGCCCGTCGCCAGTTCTATAAATAAGAGGTGGCTTTCCCTTGTTTCCTCATCTAGATCTAGACCCTTAGCCAAACTATAGTAGTTTTACCATTCCAGAGTTAGAATAATTTCCATGTGCCCATAGTAGGAGTCTCAAAGTGAACGGATCTTTATTCGAGCAAATTATACCTAACGACACATTTGTGTATGGCAATAAAGATGAACTTTCTGATAAACCTTGCAGCATGTGGACTAAGCTAAATAGGATTTAATTACTATTAAAGGTTTAAATGCTTTCTTAAATAATTGATCTCTCTCTCAACCCTTAACTCCCCTAGTTAAGTGCATTCAGTATGACTGCTTTGAGCACATGTGTAACACTTGGTAACCTAGTAACAAATAGCGTTTGGTAATCCTAGAAGCGTTACACTGGTTCAAGGTGTGTACGGTAAGTGGGAACGGATACTGGTGCTAGGATAATTAGAACTTAGTTAATGAAAGTTAGTCACTTAGTCTCTTCACCCTTTCCCCATTAGCATTGGAGTTAAAAAGATAAAAGACATAAAAATCATACACCTCAAACTTACTTAACCATACAACGGTGACAATACAAGTAAGTTTGGGAAAACAACGATTGATTAACCTTAAGTGTTCCATTATGGCGCATAAGCACTTAGTCCTTGGAGTTCGACCAAATCGTACGTGAGACGCTTGTATTCGTATGGTTGAGTGTAGGGGTACCTCACCACTCATCACTTATTATCTAATTTTAACTCAAAGGTGGTGTAATCTCATGGAGGTGGTATGATTCCACTGCTACTTTGCTAATTAGTGTTCTTATAGATGTTGGAATTGCTACATGTAAATATTTTGCTTCAACATGTCTTCCACCTCTAATATTTTGTCAATAAAACTAAAGCTTTGTTTGTATTTGAGCATCATTTTATCATCTCTCTAAAACTTTCATTTTAACAAGTTAACAATTTTGTTGTAAATTTATTATTACATCAATATTTTCAATATCCCATTTTTAGCCATAATCTTCCTTCATAACACCACCCTTATTATTGAAATTTTCAAATGATCTCTCATAGGATCTTACTGTTATTTTTACTATTTAAGTAGAACATTAAGAAATAATACACTACTTTTATTTATAATGACAACAAATTATGTTTTAAAGGTATTTGGACTTGAGTTTTTACCTTGAATTCATCTAAGAAGAGCTATTTTTGAAGTTTTCAATTTTTTGCATGATTCCTTATCAAGAACTAGACCCTACACTACATATCCATATAGCACTATAGGTTACATAATAGTTTGGAAATGATATTTCAAATTGTCAAGTTCCAATATTGTGATTACTACAACTATTTTTTATCATCTATAAAGTCTTCCATCCATTTGCAACTTACTATGATATACAATACTTCTACTTATAATTTTGAGAGATATCTACGATAAATATCTATATTTCTTCACAATCTCAACTTTTTTTTTTATTAAACTAAAAAATATAGTATCTTCTATTAATTCCACATATTAGCACTTTTTCCTTGTTGACATTTAGCTTCATTTCTGTACATTCATAAACATTTTTTATTTGATGCAACATTACTTTTAACCCTATTTCTAAATTTGTAACTACGACTACATCATGTGCAAAGATTAAAAGTCATATCTATGACTAAACCATTTTAATAGAATAATTTGTAGATATCTTTTTCATTCACTCTTCTAATTCATCAATAAAAATGTTGAAAAATGTTGGTGAAAGAGGACAACCTTGCTTTTTATCTATAGCATTGTAAAACTAACAAGATTGTGTAGTTTCTTTATTTTTTAATTTAACAAATATTTCTCTGTACAATTTTGAATAACATTGAGTAAACCAAAATCAACTTAAAGTATGATGAATTTGCTCGATAGCTATTCTCTGACAACATAATCAAATGTTTTAGCAAAATCAACAAAGCAAATAAATGTTTTAGCTTGTTTATCCTTGGATTGTTCAATGCAATATTTAAGAGTCACCAGATGATCTCTTATAAAATGCTTTCTTCTAAATCCTTATAAAACGCTTTCTTCTAAATCCTACTTATGAAGCTATATGTAAAGTATTTTTTTGAGCCAAAAATCCTAATTTTTTCTCAAGAAAGATACCTATCAATTTTATGAAGATACCGATCATGATCAATTTGTAATTATTTAAATTTGATCTTCCTCACTTTTTAAAAGGCATAGCAACTCTCCTAATCATCCACTAAATTTTGAAGACATTGATTAAGCATATTTCAAGTTTTTGTGCAAACTCTCCACCATATTTTAATAATTTAGTATATAATCCTTGTGCACCTACTACTTTTGTAGAAGCTAATTTTATTTTAATAATTTAGTATATAATCCTTGTGCACCTACTACTTATGTAGAAGCTAATTTTTTAATTCACTCTAGTACTTTATCATATTTAAGTCACTTATTATGTTATTTGTCTCATGGTGAAACAAAGAGGTTTTTGTAAAATACTTGAATATTAAAGATTTGAAATCCTTCTTGGCATCCATTCATGGAGTGTTCGAACCCTAAGATTTATAGAAGTTTATAACTAGTGCTACTTAGTAAAATCGAACCTATGACCTAGGATTACCAAGCTAAGACCTGTACCACCTCATTGGTGTCCATTCATGATCATTTAACTTATACTCCTTACAAAAAAGTCTCAAGGTCATTTGTTTAAAATGGCACAAGTAAAATATATAAAGTAGGAATGAGAATTGAGATGGGCTAAGCTCTCACGTTTAGTAAATGGGTTGGCCTACCTTTGTTGTTAATAGGTTCAAATCTTGGTCTATAGTAAAGTGGAGCCACCTTGCACCCAGACAACATTCCCTCTCCCCTCCCCACCCAACCACCCACCCCAGCCCAAAAACATTGAAGTAATGCAAGTTAATTTCTTATGTTTATAGTAATTGAATGCTACATTTAGGGTGTGTTTGGATGATTGAATCAACACATGTTGAATCCATGGATGTCATTTCTTTAAAAAAAAAAAAACTAGTTGGCATGATTCTTTTTTTATTTCTCTAAAAATTTCACCTCAAAAGGTGGACTTTATCCATATGCAAGAACCTCAAATCAACTATGTTAACCTTATATGTATTTGAATTCCTCATAAATTATCATTGATCTCACATGTTTATAAAGGAGGACATAGATGCCTCAAGTTTCTGTGGTGGCAGCACTTGCTAAGCGTGGATTGTATACTTTTCTGATGATTTTATTGCTCATCTTCAGTGCTCTTCCAATGTCATATCCTTCTATTGTTCCTTTTATAATCTTTCTATTACTTCTTTGATTAATTGATTTTGCTAATTTTTTTATAGCAATTTCACTTTGTTGAAAGCAAATTCGTGATTCTTTTTTCTAATTTCGTTTTTAAGGTTAATTTATCTTATTTTTTGGGAAAAAAATCGATCACTTAATTCTTTTTCAAATTCATTAAAATCTTTATAATTTATACTTTTTATTTTTAGAAAAAATCAAATTTACTTAATTTTTTTCAAATTCATTAAAATCTTGAAAACCCATATTTTTAGGCAGCGTATAGGCCTGCATTTTGAAAACTCGTATTTTTAAGCAGGATATAGTCCGGCATTTAAAGTTATAAAAATTCTTACAACTTTATAATCAACTTTAATATTTTGACAGTATAATATTATGAGTATCTAATTTGAACATTTGACTTTATAAAACAATATTATATAAACACCCTCTGTAAAGTAACTAAGCTTTGAAACATGCAATAAATACTCTGCAAATACCTGTACATACAAGAAACACCTTCTGCAAAAGTCTATGGTCTCCCACTTGCTTTGTTCCATGTTTCCTGGAATAAAACATTTTCCACTTGCTTTCTTCCATGTTTCCTGAAATGAAACATTTTGCACTTGCTTTCTTCCATTTCTCCTGAAATTGAAACCCAACTAAACTTGCATTCTCTATAATGCCATGGCTTATCTCATTTTCCATAGCTTACCCAGCCCATAAAAAATTAAGATAACGCAATGGCTTGTCAAAAATTCGTTGCTGGCTTGTCAAAAATTCATGGCCTATAAAAAATTAAGATACCTTCATTTAGTACTCATAGCAATGATTCATATGTATGCAGTATAGATAGAGTGAGAGTGCAGCAAAAAGAGCAAAGCCACCTTCGTTATCTGCGACTGCTTTACAAACTTACAAGGTTATCAGTTTGTCTTTCACCTCCACAAAAAATTTAAAATTTTACGAAACCATCAAATGCAGTTTATCAGGCTTACAAGGGAAAAACAAAAGCCATTGCTATCAAAAACAATCATTGCCATGGGACAACAACCAAAAAATCAAAAGGCATTGCCATGAAGATAAATTTGTATTTAATATTAAATACAAATTTATCTTCACGGCAATTGTTTTTTTTTTAATAAAAATTTTAAATTTAGGCAAAATTAATTATAATCAACTTAGGCAAAATCACAATCTACTGATTTAGAAAATGAACGAAATTTACTTATATTACAAAAAATAAAAATAAACAAAATAATTAGTTTCAACACAAAAATAGCAAAATAAATCGATCAAAGAATAAAAGCGACCTTAACCATGAAAACTGCTAGAAAGTTATTTTGATTTTCATTTTAATAAATTTTCATGATTTAGAAGGGTACGTTAACAGCCCCCCAAACAGTGTAGAACGGCCTCGGCAGCATATACTGTTAATGCGAGCTTCAAATAGTTTCCAGATAAAAGCCAATTGCTTCCTAGGTGGCTACCCACCAACAGGCAATTCTGACGAATTATATCTAAGAACAAACACACAATTAGTAACTCCACGATTACGTGACTGTCGCCAATGGAAGGCGTCCACTGCAATAAACTCAAAATTTACGCAAGTCACAGTCAACAGAATGGGACAAATTAACGAACAAAAATCCAGCCAACACACGCCTGACCTGACAACAGCCTTAGGAAATCATCGCAAATACCGTTCCTAAATTTTGGTAAATGGCTACATCGCACGATATTTCTTTGACAATCATAAAGCTTCTCACTAGACTTGGGGAAAAACATATTCAAACATTTCCAACTATGTATTCCTCTGAACTCAAAAGATAAAACCTACGCATAAAATTCGCCTCGGCACAGATATTTCCATCCAACTAAAAACAACATTGAAACCCTAATACTCTCGAAACCTACTCAATAGTCACGAATAAAACCACCTCAAACTCGAGCATTCTCGTATACTAGGAATTCAACAACGGCATTAAGTGAAAAAACGTTAGAACACATGAAAACCAACGTCCCCTAATCAGAAACCTCAAAGAAACGTTTTACCAATCCCATTAAAACTGCTCCGGAAACCCTAAAAATTCACAAGGAACTCAATTCCAAATTCCGAAAATGCGATAACGATTAAAAGCAAGATTAAAATTAGTAAATTTTTTAGAAAGGCTAAATTTTAACATCATTACCACCTAAATTTGAGCTAAAAGATCCAAACAAGCATCCCGTTAGCCATAAAATCATTCCATAAGATCCACACAAAATTTCTCCGCAAAACCCAAGAAATTCCCAAAACGCTATCTCAAATTACAAGCAAGATAAAAATTAGTACATCCTGTTAAAAACACCCTAAAATCGTACTAAAATTAGTACATCATAACTACCTAAAATCGTACTAAAAGGTCCAAGAAACACCCTACCATCAAAAACTCAATTTCATATTCTAAGAACATGATATTCCACTAAGTCCGATATCACAATGTTACAGCCAAATATCAATTTACATATTAGAAACACTAAATCCCAGAGAGTTACGTACCAAAACCATTTAAAAGTTCAGAGCCACTACGATCCTTGGGGCTAGACAAAATTCAAGAGTCACAAAAGGCGGTGTTAAAGAACACCGTTACAGAACCCAAACCCTACAAACCCTAGGTCACGATACAGATATCCCTGAACGAGACCAAAGAACTTAGCTCTCATCGGCACCGGCATCCGCAGAACCCTTGGAACCGCCGCTCTTCTTGGGAAGCAAAACATTGTGAATGTTGGGCAAAACCCCTCCATTGGCGATAGTGACAGCTCCAAGCAGCTTGCTGAGTTCCTCGTCATTTCTCACGGCAAGCTGAATGTGGCGCGGGATAATCCTGGTCTTCTTGTTGTCTCTGGCAGCGTTTCCAGCCAATTCCAGAACCTCGGCAGCGAGATATTCAAGAACAGCGGCCATATACACAGGAGCTCCACCTCCGACACGCTCGGCGTATTTACCGGCCTTCAGAAAACGGGCGATTCTGCCGACGGGAAATTGCAGGCCGGCCTTGGCGCTGCGAGACATGGCCTTCTTCTTCGCATCAGCGGACTTTCCTCTTCCAGCCATGGCTTTTCTCGACTTCTGCAACTGAAAACTGATCCACGAAGAGACGAAGCAAGCCAATTTCTTTCGGAGCAAAATGAAATACGTTAGCTGTGAGACTGGGTTTCGGCACAGGGTTCGACAGGCTTATATAAGGAGGATTAGCCCGCGGCTGTTTTTGAACCGGCCACGAGCACACGGATCAAACCCTGGGGCCGTCCGATTTGAGGGCTATCGACGATGCTCGATGGTTCGGATTGCTGACGTGGATGCCCTTCCTGTGGTTCTGCCGCGCGACTTTAAAGTTTAAACTATTTGTGCGCAGCGTCATCATCGGTCAAAGTCAAGCCAGCGAAATATTGTTATTCTTAATGCGTTTGCGTACTCCAGCAGCGTAAATGTGATGGAAATTAAATATGTAATTTTTTATAAACAAACAGAGGCTTTGAAATTGATGTCCTTTAACTTTGTTTGCTCACAAAAGGCCGAACCGTCATGTCCTGGGCTCCCGGACAAAAAACGTACGCTCTTCGTGAAGATCAAAAAATAAAAACTAAAAAATCCTGAAGCAACCCCGGAGAGGTGGTTCTAGATTTAAAAATAAAAATAAAAAATACTCAAGGAGCCCAATTAAGGAGTTTAGAAATATAAAGGTAAGAGGTTACTAATTTTATGTAAGACGGAGGTTTTAAGTAGGCTAACAATGAGGTAGTAAGATTTTTTATTTAGAAACTTCAAGTTGTGGTTTAATTTTGTAGCAATATTGAATTATAACATTCTAATTGGACTACTTGTCTTTGGGGTACATATTGTTAAGAAAATGAACACCTAAGGCAGGGAGCTAGTAGCACAACCTCTAACTACATAACAAAATAGATGTGACCTAGTAGACAAGAATGTTGCACCACAATGCCACTTCACCATTGTCACACTCATACATGAAGGCAGGAATTGAACTCACAACCTTCCTACATGTTTCAGGTGCAAATAATCAAATAAGTTTTGAGAGCATCAACTATAGCTCAATTGGTTGGGTGCAAATAATCATTGCATATCTACCTAATCTACTACCTAGAGACATGTTCTAGGTAGATATGCAATGATTAAGCAATTTAAGTACCTTCTCAAAATAGTTCCAATACCCATAAGAATAAAGCAAAATTTTAAAAATGAAACTAAAAAAATGAAATTGAAATTTTATTATGTTTATAACCCTTTGTATCTATTGGACAATAAAAATATATATGCTATGATTTTTGATAACATCATTAAGAAAATTACCAAGTGTTCTTGGTAACATTGAGAACAAATCAACTAAAGTTGTAACTATAATATACCATCTATGTCTAATATGCTCTAATGCAAAACATTGTAGCAAGATGTGGCATTCATCTTCAATGCTACTTGTATTGCACAGTCAACATATTTGTTCTTTGTTAAGAATTTGGAGCCATCTACCTATTTTAACTCTCAAATGATAAGATCACATTCCAACTTTGCTAATTGTCTATTATAGATGATGAGGAGTAGTAGCTAACAAATAGTTTTCCTTTGGATTAAGGTATCCCCTGTACCTTTCAAATAGAATTGTATTTTTCCAAAATTTTTAAAACTTAGTTTACGAATTTGCAAACTTGGATAAGACTAACATAAAGAATGTACTCTTGAATATTTTATTTATTAAGCCACAGAACTTCCTCATAAAGCCCCCTTTATCATAAGTTTCCATCATTACATTTTTTTTAGGTATTTATCTCATGAAGATGCATAAAGACTATGAGTGGAGGCTATAACTAACAATCAACTTTAACCTCTGATGAGTGGCAAGGTACCCCTACACTTAACCATACAAATACAAGTGTTCACACACGATCTGGTCGAACTCCGCAAACGGGCTAGTTGTGGTATCTAGATAGTTACATGTTGATCGCAATTCGTTGTCTTCCCACCTAGACTAGTATTTGCTTTGTCACGTATGGTTTAGTCCAAAGTGAGGCGTATGATGTGATCCTAAACTAGTGCTACTCCTAGAGATAATGGAAAATAATCTTGATTAAACTAATAAGCAATAGGAAATGAAGTCTAAGCTAGCCTAAGTGCAATGAGCATCCGTTCCTTAATCATCCGTACACATCTTGGACCTCGTGCATGACTACTACTGGGATTACCAAGCGTACATCCTAGGTACGCTATTGGGTTACCAAGTAGTCACACTTAAATGCTCGTGATTAAGTTGTACTCATTCTGCAGTTAACAACAAGAATATTAAATGATGGTAAAGAAATATTAACTAAGAAAACAATAATTAATAATAATAATTAAACAATTAAAACTAAGTGAATGCTGCAATGATGAAGTAATCTCGATCTTTATTTCCAGTCATATGCACGTCCAAGTACGTCACACTCAAATAAAGGTGTTGTACAATTACAAGCATCACACTGCGGGCATGCACTTGGGAAAATAGTCTAACTCCTATGAAAACAAACTGCAAGGGCTTCACTACAATTAACCCAAAAGATGCCTAAGTGCAGTGGGTGCATGCTTATTTATAGTCAAAAATAGACTTTGCGTAAACGGGGCTTTGTCGATGCATGGGTGGATGCGTCGATAGGGCCGAGTCGACGCGGCCGCATATACGGGCCTTGTATATGTGGCCTAGTTAACGCAACCCCGATATTAGCGGTCCAATATCAGGGATCTGATATCGGGACCTATCAGACCAGGGCTTCGATAACTGGGCCTAACAGACCATGACTCATCATACCCTAACAACTAAATAACAACTCGTTCGCGAGTCAAAGAAAGTGAGGAACAAGTTCAATTGATTACACAGTGGATAGGTATGGGATTATTGACTGACTAGGAATTTATTCATGTCGCAGTGGAGCATTAAACAAAATTTAGACACAAACACAAAAGACAACACTTATGGAACTCATGGGGTTCCCGGTAGTGGTGGCTCCTCCATGGATGCATTTCCTTTGTTCTATGCGCCAGGCTTCTGAGATTGATACCATTGAAGAAGTGCCTAACATTTCTTCTCTTCTATCCACAGATTATGAGTCGTCCATACCGATGTTCGAATGTTTGATGGAGTCGGCACTTTCCATGGACATAGCAGTTACAGGAACACTTGATTGGCCTGGACATGCATGCCACAAATAGCCATAGTTCCTCTTGATAGGCTCAGGCCCTAACCTCTCCTCCCTTTGCTTGGATAGATTATGCAGTAACAGGAGTTTCATGATGGATGTTGAATGATTGTGCCTTCTACTCTACATGTTCTGCATGAGGTCCTTGGCCTCTGCCTCCCCTAGGTTGTTCGGTTGCACCTTGAGAAGGTCCTCCTTGTTGTCTTCTTTTAGGGGCAATCTATAATCACACAAAGATCAATTGTTAGTAAGGTTATTAAAAAAAGTTCAACGAGTTCATACCTTACTCATTACCTTTAATAAATGTTGAATTCTTTGCTTAGTTTGATTTTAGAGTTAGAAATTTTTTTGAGGAAGTTGCCCTAAAATTTTAATGTCAGACTTGGTTTGTTTAGGTGACACATAAAAGGACCTAGTTTTGAGGAACGTTTGATAAAATGACAACAAAGGAAAGAATAGATTTGGCAATGAAATACTCGGAGGGTATAAGATGATGTGGTGGTGTGCAACAAGTAAAAATTACAAAAGTCATGCAAGTGGTTCCTCCCCAAAGCAGGTTCTAATCTATAATGCCCTTGCGTAACCACCCCTTGAAATGTTTGTAGGCACTAGAAGAGTTAAATGTAATCTATGCTGATGCAACAAAACACACACATGTTAATACCACCGTGATAAGATATGAATTCAATGCTACACAAGACATGAGTCACAAATACATGAACAGCAATATGGGATGAATCGGAGAAGGGATTGCAGAGATTGGGACATGAGGTAACTAACTTAGGGCATAATTAATCTTTGGTGAAGGGCATGATTAATGTGTCATTAGCTCGTCACTCCAAAATCAAGACCAACTCCATTCCTCCGATCAGTGACATCGCATTGTTTCATCCAATGATGGACAACTGTAATAGTACCATGATAGCAAGGCGTACGATCACTTGGCGTTTTGTGCAAGGGAGGAGTGACTTGGAATTTCTTTGCAGCATACTTTTTGTTTGGTAGCTTTGGCACATTCTTTTTTTTTTCTCTCTCTCTCTCTCTCTCTTTTGATGAAGTACTTAACCCAGAGAAGCCACCTGATGAGTGGCTAGGTACCCCTACGCCCAACCATACGAATCACGGGCGTTCACACGCGACTCGGTTGAATTCCGTAGACTGTAAGCACTTGACATACACCAAGCCCTAACCAGTGAAACCCTTGGGTTAGAACGATCATTGTCTTCCTAATCTCACTTGTGATGTTCTAATTACGATGGTTAAGTGAGATTAAGGCTAATGGTTTTTATATCTTTTTGTATATCTTTTGGTAGCTAATTAAGGTATAAAAAGTAAGGAATAAACTATTATCTGATCTCTAATTATCCTAACTTGTATTCTAACTATTCCTAGCATAAGTATCCGGTCCCATCTTTCGAACACATTCTGAGCATCTCCTAACACTTCTGGGTGACCAGACGTTAAGTGTCACTGGGCTTACCAAGTGTTTGATTTACGTTCGAGATGGTCATACTTATGGCCTTTACGAACTACAAATAAGCGATAACGATCAAGATAACAATAATAGAAACTTAAGTAATGAACAAAGCATAAGCATCTTAAACTATTAAATGCATAAAATAGCTAAATCCAAATGTTGCAAGGAATGCTTGAATAGTTCATCTTTATTGCCGTCACGCCAATGGGCTCAGATACATCAACACTCAAATAAAGAGCAGATCACTTTTCTTACACCTGCTACAGGCACTTGGAAAATATTCTATCTCCTGCAGGATCAAACTGCAAGAGCTTTGCTACAACTAACTAAAAGATGCCTAAATGAGGTGGAAGGCCCTCTTATTTATAGGCCAAGATAGGCAGCTGCGTAAACAGGGCCACGTCGATGTAGGGAGGCTACATTGACGGGCCTACATCAACGCAGCCGCGTATATGTGGCCCAGTCGACGCATTGACTTAATGACACTTCATCATACCCCCATGACTGAGCAAAAACTCGTCCTCGAGTTACTTACAATTTGGAAAGTATGGAGTCTTATTTACAACGCACATAACTTAAATACATACATGACACACACATGACACAACATGAATTTGACCAAGTGCCCGAGTTACAGAGGAGGACAAATTACAAAAATGGTGCTATTCAGAGATAAAATTGAACACCTCGCTGGTCCTGGAGCCTCTGCTGTGTAGAATGATGCACAAAATTGCTGGAGAAGATCACACAGTCCCTGGGGGTGGTGGTTCTGATGGACCTTCTCCAGCCTCTGGCCCATGCGTTGGTGGTGGTGCGAATGACGGTTTCCTTATGGCGGTTGCAACTTTCTAGAGGTAGCTGGAAAGCCTCCAAGAGAGCCCTCATCTTTTCTTCTTTGCTTCTGGGGTCGTTCATGGTCCAGGCAGCTTCTCTAATGTGTGCTAGAACTGGAACTTCCCAAGGGCATGGCAGCGCCAGAAATAGTTCTTTCAAGTTGACAAACCAGGCTGTGAACTGCTTGCATTTGATGTCGAACGCTCGAATTGATGCCTGCAGCTGCTGGTAGTCATTCATTCTTGGACCCAGGTCCTCCGCGACGGTATGTTGGCCTTCAAAGCTTGCGCGAAGAACCTCGAGTTCCGTGTTTGCCATTTGCAGCTTCTTCTTTGTTGCCTTGTGCACCTGGAACTCTCACTCGCATAGGGAATACAAGGCACCCACTTGTTTTTCCAATTTTGACCACGGTCTCCTAGCTGTGAGCATAGCCAAGTTTGCATATCGAAGGTTGGCCAACTCCATGTACTTTGTCATTTCCTCAATCTGCAACTCCTTTAGATGAATTTTTGCTTTATTATAGGTATTCAACCCATCAAAGATAGATTTCCATACATTGCCTCCCTCTCGGAGCTACTGGAGTGCTTTATTCATCTTAGCTTTAGCGACTTGAATGTGTTTCTCATTTACCTCCTTCTACAATTCCACTTGGTCCCTGTAATGATTTTTGACTTTTTCAAATTTCAGGGCCTCATTTTTCCAAGTGGCAATTTCAATTGTAGACTTCTATCGCAATGCCCGAACCTCCTCCATTAACAGATTTCAATTTTCAGTAGCCAACCTTCTTATGTCAGCATTCACCCTGGCTAGCTTTACCTGCTTTTGGTGGATGAAAGTTTTCATGTGTTCATTTTTTGTACCAACATTGCACAGGTGATGAACCTCCATGGTCAGCCGTACATTCTCTTGCCAAACCTCCGCCAAGTTCTTCTCTAAGTGATACGCTCAGGCGTTTGCCACGAACTTGTCAAGGATCACTGTCTCCCACACATCCTCAACAACCTGAAGTTTAAGCTGAAGCTATTGAAAAGCTTCATCTCTAGTGATTTTGCGATTGAGGATGGCTGGATCGGTAAGCTAGGCTCTTAATTGGGCTACCTCAGTTGCTAGGCACTGACACGCGACTTGAGGAGCTTCAAGTTGCCCTTCCAAAATAAGGCTCTTGCCCCTTGCCCAGAGCAGCTCTGACTGGGTTGCAATAATGTTTTCTGGAAGGTTGAAGACATCTGAAAGCGGTTGCCCGGTTCCCACTGGTTGGTCCAATAGCTCTTCATGTTGGGCTGCATCAATCTGGCTATGCGAAGTTCTGGAAAATACCTATACATCTTACAGTCCATGAATGTTTGGTACAGGTGCTGCCCGTGCATTGAGAGCCGTAGCAATTATGTCAGCAACCACTTCAGCCGCAACTTCCTGTCCCTGGTGTTGCATCACTAGGACCATTACCTCCTCACCATCTTCCAAGCGTACCAAGAAAGTAGCAGCATTCCCTGAGATATCGGGGAACAACTGTTGGGTTGATGTTGATACATCTTGGATTCTTGGATCTGTTCTGGTTGGAACTTGTGCTCGGGTGGTGGAGCATATCGACCCTGCCCTTTTAAGCAAGCTAACTGATTGAGCCACTTACTCTAGGTGGCTCATGGCAGGGCGATAGACCGAAGGGTCTTCTCCTCCACCAGTCTTGCTGGATTACTCTTGTTGGCTCAAGAGCATTTCCCAGATCTTGCAGATGTATTCTGCCATGGTCTACGAGCCTAGCTGTGTTGTTTGTGCATGTGGTGGAGGTGGCTGTTGCTCCTCCTCTATCTATGTGATGGCAAGAGTTTTATCTTTCATCATCTCTCATCACGAGGTAATTAGGGCACGCCGGATTACATCATTGGAATATCGTGCTATCCCTGCCTGTTTGCACAACTTTTAGATTAGGCAAGGAAAGGGGAGAGCTCGTCTTCCATGTTTGTTCTCAGCGAACCTTTTTTCAATCTCCAAAAATAGCAACTATGGAAGACTCATGGGGAATTTCCCACTCAAGGCGATACACACACAAGCGAAGAAGGCTATGATTTTACTGGGACTTACCATTGGATTCAGGTGGTAAGATGCAATCTTTGAGTACACACTCTCCGCTGTGGTTAAGGAGTCGAATTCCTTGCGCTCTACACCGTAGCACCGTTTGGTCCATTACACCTTTACCTATGGATTGACCTGCTTTAGAATTTCAACCACATCTTCCTCAATTTTAGGCAACCCCAGAGCCTGTGCTATCACCTTGGAAGAGTAAGAGACATAAATGTCTTTGATTCTTACTCTAGACCCTGGTTACCGATTCGTCTAGAAGAGATAAGTTTCTCCTAAGTACCATTCACCACTGGTTGTGATGATTGGCCACATTAGAGACTTCTGCAGTTGGAGCCTCACGTCTTCTGGCGCATTCTCATTCAAAATTTAGCTCTTGAAGGACCATTCGCTGCATCTCTCATGACGTGATAGCATCAAGGTAGGCTTGGGTCAGGGTGACCTCAAGCCATGGTGCTACCCAGGGAGTCTCATCCTTGAGCGATTGCTCATCAAGAATCTCCTCTTCAGGAATCTGATGAACAGATTCCACGTCAGGTCTTTCGCGGAAGGGCCCAGTTGCATGAGAGTCCTCCACATGCTCTGGCGATTGCACACCTTGTTCCCTTCCCGTGTGTGGGCACTTATCCCTTGGTTGTGATGGACCTTCGTCCCTTGGATGCCTTGGTTTGGGTGCCATTTACAATTAAACATAACTACCCGTTAAACCATTCATAAGTAGCTTAAGATGGTCCGTATATAACTTCTTAGTTTGACCAAGTTATGTTATTAGCACAGGCACACCATTAAGTCTTCCGGAGCGTTAATTTATGGGTCAGGGCCAAATTTTTTGTAATCAACTAATTAATTAACTAATCAATTAATTATAGTTAATTTCACAAAGGCACCACCCCCCCACGACTGAGAGCATACCTCCAGTTGCTTAAAAGGGCAAGGATCGGGTGATGCGAACTTGCGATGGAATGTAGGTGCGTTGGGAAAGGTTAGGCATAAAAAATAGCAAAAACTCCACTCAATTTGGATCCCAAATGATAAAATTGTCAAAGCGTAGTAGTGTATATATAGGGTGTAGGCACTGTGTCGACGGAGCCCCGTATATGTAGGGGTGTTGACCCGTTGACTAGCGTTGACCAACCCAGAAAAAGCTTGAAATGAGAAATTTGAAACGCCAAATTGGGTGGTTGAAGTGCAGGAGAGGCTTGGACATGGCTAAGGACATGAGGAAGGTAATTAAGCTCGAAAAAGAGACAAAAATAGGAGAACAAGACTCAAAAAGAACTTTGCGGGGAATAAATTGAGCGATGGGACCCAAAAACTAGTCAACCACGAAATCCAAAGGATGGGAGGCTTAACAAGCGGGACCAAGGAGATGTAGGTGGGTCCTCCCCACAGCAAGCCATAGCCTTAGTAGCCCTTGCATAGCCCTAAACACCGGGGTCCATGGGCCCCGAGGCCAAGAAATGGCGTTCGCCAAGTAAGACTCCTACCCAAGAGATCCCACCAAGGCATGGGAAACCCATGGATATCACGACACACCTTCACGACATAAGACAGGCAGTGAGGTGAGGGATGGAGAGAACTGGGTGAGGAGAGAGAGACGAGAGAATGGTAGTCCGATCGTCAGTCACATGAAACCCCATGTGTAGATGTGGTTAAATGACCTAGTAGAATTGTTCTTGAGTTCAAACCCAAAACCATCCACATTCAGTGACATTGTAGCAATAGACAAAGTCCCGGCCATCCCCCAAGGAAGTAAGAATGATCCCACAGAGAACCACCACTCCAACAAATGTGAGAGAAAGGAAGTGAAATGGGATGAAGTTAGAGGGGACCAAGGAAGTCCGATAACTAGTATGATGGCCCATTAGAGGTGGTCTAAGGGGTGTGCTTTGAATCCTCATGTTTTTTTTTTGAATTTTTCAGTGAGGACCACACCATGCGAGGTTGAACTGCCTAGAAGCTTCCGTGGAAAGAAGGACGTGGAGTGGTAGGAAATCTGTAAGGACATGCCAACAACCTCAGAGGGCAGAACAGAGCAACGAATATGGCATTCCCCTTGAAGTCACACCCGATTCAAACCATTGGGTCATCCTTGAGTCTAGGAACCATACAAGTCATACATTAATTAAAATGTTGTTAAGGGAAGGGGTTGCATGTTCTCAATAGAAGGAAAACCATGGAGTGGGTGAATGGGTGGATGACATGAACTTGATGCCGATTTTATGAGTGGAAAGTAGACATAAAGTCCAAAAAGAACCATGCAAGGGCAGAAACTAGGCAGCTAGGTGGACGAGTGTACATTACCCATCGCAATGAAAACCATCCGCGCCAGACATCTGAAGACAACAAGACGACATATTAGCAATTACGCGAAAAAATAAAACATTCACAAAGAAATGAAAAATAAGTAAAGAATGGAAAAATGTACAAAGAATTTGCAAACGTATAAATGATGGTGAAAAACAAAAAAGTGTAAAATAAAAAATAACAAAATGGTGAGGGGTGTAGTGGAATGGATCAGCAGGGAGGATGGTCTCCCCCATGACTGGGTGGGAAGGAGGAGACACGAAAAATGAAGCGTGGCTGACTTGGTGATGATGAGGTGATTGCACTGGTTGAGTGGAGTTCGCAGAAAGGTTTTAGTTGTTGGTGATTGACTAACTGTGTTCTGGTGGGGTCCGTAGGTTTGTGGATGAGCAAGGCACTAGATGGGAAGGTTTCAGAGACAATGTAAGGTCCCTCCCACAATGTTTGAAACTTGGTCGGTTGGGATACATGTGAGGGGTTCCAATACAACACCTTGTCTCCACATCTAAACGTGACCTTTTGAATCCTAAGATCATGTCGTTTTTTGTTGTAGGCCTTGTGGATCTCATTGGAGGATAGGGCCACTAATTAGTTCTCATCTAGCACACTTAAATTGATCAGTCGTTCACGTTGTGCTAGTGGTAGGTCAAGACCCAAGTCATTGGCGGTGGATAGTGTGCAGAGTTTGACTTGAATTGGAAGTGTTGGCAACTTTCCGTACACTAACTCATAGGGAAAGTACCCTACAGGAAGTTTCCAAGTGGAGCGATAGGCCCATAGGGCATCGTTAAGCTTAGTGCTCTAATCCCTCCTGTATTTGCTAATGGTTCAAGTAAGGATCTTGGTGATCTCCCTATTGGTGACTTAGTTTTAATTATTTAATTATTATTTTTATTTATTGTTTTCTTAGTTAATATTTCTTTATCATCATTTACTATTCCTGTTGTTAAATGCAGAATGAGTACGACTTAATCACGAGCATTTAAGTGCGAGTACTTGGTAACCCAGCAGTGTACCCGGGATCTACGCTTGGTAACCCCAGTAGTAGTCATGCATGAGGTCCAAGATGTGTACGAATGATTAAGGAATGGATGCTCATCGCACTTAGGTTAGCTTAGACTTCATTTCCTATTACTCATTAGTTTAATCAAGATTATTTTCCATTGTCTTTAGGAGTAGCACTAATTTAGGATCACATCATATGCCTCACTCTGGACTAAACCATATGTGACAAAGTAAATACTAGTCCAGGTGGGAAGTCAGCAAACTGCAATCAATGTGTAACTATCTAGATACCATAACTACCTTGTCTGTAGAGTTCAACTAGATCGTGCGTGAATGCTCGTATTCTTATGGTTGAGTGTAGGGGTACCTCGCTGCTCATCATTGGCACCATTGCCGGGGACGGTGTTAGTTATCTAGATTAGTTATATCATACAAGGTAGCTGTATAGAACTTAATGATATATCTCTTAGGAAGAAGAAATAATTATAAAAAAGTCACATATAAATTCACACACAATTTCGCAATCATGCCTCTCCTACAAGACTATAATAATGCCACATCTAGTGAGGCAGTTCATTGGAGAACCAATGAATATTATGATAATGAAGATTGGAGTACGCAACCCGAGGTGGGGGTTTCTTATAAACATAAACAAAGACAACATTCTCCTAACGCATGAAAGCATAACTTACCTATTGATGACCCCTACTGGCCACTACAAGCTTAACGAAAATATATGAGGTTGTTCGAATAGCCTGCAGGCATCGTAAAGAAAGTTGTCTACCCATGCTTGATTTAAAAAACTTTTCCAAGTTTTCAGGAGGCTATGATTCAGATCCACAACAACATTTACAAGCCTTCTACAATGCTTGTACATGGAACAATATTGATAATGGATGGCAAAAACTTAAGCTCTTTCCTCTTACACTCATTGGCCAAGAAAAAGTATGGTATAGGTCGTTAAAACCAAAATTAATTTGATGTTGGCTGACAATGGTAGAACTCTTCAATGAAAGATATCAAACCTATGGGAGAGTGTCAGCCTTGAGGAGACAAATCCAAGAATGGAAACAAGCGTAGCATGAACCCTTGGACATGGCCTTAGAAAGATATTATGCACTGTTAAACAACTGCCCAGGCCATGAGTTCTCCGAGGAAAGGCTAATGTACCATATCATTGATGGGCTTCGTAATGAAATGAGTGAGACCCTAGGGATGTACACCCAAGGTCAACTATATGAGCTATGAACCCATCAACTCTAAGAGCTTATTAAGCAGATAGCAAAAGAAGAAGGAGAAATAGCCAAATGGGAGAATGTTGAAAGTTCTCAACAGGACCAAAATCTTAACTTAACAAGGGTCTATGATCATGAAGAGGAGAAATCAACTCACTTCAAGGAGGTGGAATCATCTTTTCCAATCCTGCAATCACTAGATGAAATTGAGGTAAAGATTAATAAGATGACAGATTGGGTACATGAAAGATGCTAACAATAGTAGAGATACAACTATGCCAAATTGAGAAACAGGATAGGACACCACGTGACAATCGAAACAAAGGGTAGAAGATAATAAGGATAAGAACTCAACTACCAATCATATGTATCAATGTAATATTTGCTTATACAATCACCCCAAAGGTCAATGTCCAATCTTGTCACATTTACATGAGCATTGGGGAGGAATGTTACATCCAGAGTTTGTAGAAAAATACTGTGTCCAACCACAGTGGCAAAAACCTCAGTCATGGGGGAGGCCACCGCCAACTGGACCATATCCTTCATATTTCCCAGCACCAAATGCTTATTATGTTTAACACCCTGTTTCTCCAACAAGATTAGCATCCTCTACCTCACCTCATCGTTATCATTCTCCTGAGTACTATCCACCCATGTCCTCTCCAACAAGATCACCACCTCATGTGCCTTACACTTCTCCTCGACCTCAACATTCTCATACTTCATCCCCTTCTACATCATCGCTAGCTATGCTAGAAGATTTTGCACCACAGCTCCAACCAGCAAACGTTACTTGTGCTGCTACTGTCAATAGTAGTGGAGGTCCTTCACAACATCGAAGGCGTCCTTTCTTTAGACGTGACCATTGAAAGGGACACCACAGTTCAGAAACCACTGCATCTGCCAACTCAGCACAAATCCAACACTGTGGTGCATCTTTCTCTTCGAACCCAACGCCTCATGTTACTCTATCTGGGCCATTAATCAACACTCCAACCACCATGGGGTCCAATGAATATTTTCACATGGGGAGACATGTTGATCCTTGCATACCATCTTATGGTCGCAAGTACCATAGTGGGTCAACTCCTTATAAATCAACCACATCTTATAACTTGCCCCACTATGTCAACTCTAATCAAGTGTGTGAACCCCAATGGGGTAAGTATGACCAGGTCCCAATATTTCCAACATGCAAGGATCCCAACCTTCCATTTATTAATTCTAGCCATGCTCAACCATTTAGTTATGGGGGGTATCCTCCATTCTAACAACACAGAATTAATAAATGTTTTCTGTTTCTTTAATTTTTCAACTTTTTGTTTTCCAATTTTTCACCTTTTAATTTATTGTTTTATCTTTTTGTCTTTTTATCTTTTTATGAGTAATCTCATCTACGAATAAAACACTCATGCGCATCATTGGTTGAGCTGTGTTCTATGTTATTAAGTCTTGGGCGATCAATTATGTGGATAATGAGCCCATTGCACCTACTCATCCATTCTATAAATAAGAGGGTCTGTTCGAGGGTATAGTGATATTCTTAACATTCTTAGAACTTAAAATTAATTTTGTGTTCATTGTACCCAGAACGAAGAAGGATGGACCAAGAGGGAATGATTAGGGTGTGACATCAAGGGGACTTGCGGATTCTCTTTGGTGACGTCTGTGGGAGTTGTCATGCAACGTGGTTGTACTAAGATCCTTGTAGATCTAACAAAAAATGGGAGTAAGAGTAATCATATGGGCACTCAAAAATCCAATGTTGTTCTAGGGGGTCCCACTAGAAAGACATGCACCCATGCCTGATGGTTGGCGGCTTCTCTGGATTCAGTATTCAAAAAAAGAGAAAGATAGAAAAGAAAAAGAAAAAGGAAGTGCCACAAAACAAAAATCACTCCTCCCTTGAATAAAACGCCAAGTGATCGTATGCCTTGTTGTTATGGCACTCTCATAGTTGCTCATCATGGGATGAAACAATGCGATGTCACTGATTAGAGGAATGGACTTGGTCTTGATCTTGGAAATATGGGTTGATGACATGTTAATCATGCTTTACACGTAGGATTCATTATGCCCTGAGTCAGTTACTTCACGTCCCAATCTGTGCAATCCCTTCTCCGATTCATTCCATCTCGTTGTTCATGTATTTGTGACTCATGTCATACCTCATCACGGTGGTATCAACATGTGTGTGTTTTGTTGCATCAGTATAGATTACATTTAACCCTTCTAGTGCCTATGGATATCCTAAGGTGTGGTTACACAAGGGCATATAGGTTGGAACCTGCTTTGGGAAGGACCCACTTGCATGACTTTTGTAATTTGTACATTGTTGCACACCACCACATCATCTTATACCCTTCGGGTATTTCATTGCCAAATCTATTCTTTCCTTTGTCATTATTTTATCAAACGTTTCTCAAAACTAGGTCCATCATTAAACTTTTAGGGCAACTTTCTTGAAAAAATTTCTAACTCTAAAATCACACTAAGTAAAGAATGCAATATTTATTAAAGGCAATGAGTAAGGTATAAAATCATTGAACTTTTTCAATAACCTTACTAATGATTGATCCTTGTGTGATTATAGATGGCCCCTAAAAGACGACAACATGGAGGACCTTCTCAAGGTGTAATCGAACAACATAGGGGAGGCAGAGGACAAGGACCTCATGCAGAACATGCAAAGCAGAAGGCCATCATTTAGCATCCATCATGAAACTCCTGTTGCTACATAATCTATCCAAGCAAAGGGAGGAGAGGTCAGGGCCCAAGCCTATAAAGAGGAATGATGACTATTTGCGGCATGGCATGTCAAGGCTAATCAAGTCTTCCCACAACTGTCGTGTCCATGAAAAGTGCCGACTCCATCAAACATTGGAACATCAGCATGGACGGCTCATAATCCTCAAATAGAAGAGGAGAAACATTAGGTGCTTCTTCAATGGTATCAATCTCAAAAGCTTGATGCACAGGACAAAGCGAAGGTACCCATGGAGGAGCCACCACTACCAGGACCCACATGAGTTCCACAAGTTTTGTCTTTTGTGTATGTGTCCAAATTTTGTTTAATTCTCCATTGCGGCATGAATAAATTTCTAGTCAATCCATAATCCCATACCTATCCACTATGTATTCAATTGAGCTTGTTCCTCACTTTTTTTGACTCGAGGACGAGTTTTTACTCAGTTGTGGGGGTATGATGAAGTGTCATTCAGTCAATGCATCGACTAAACCATACGTGACAAAGCAAATACTAGTCCAGGTGGGAAGGTCGTGAACTGCGATCAACATGTAACTATCTAGATACCATAACTAGCCTGTTCGCGGAGTTCAATTGGATCATGCGTGAATGCTCGTATTTGTATGGTTGAGCGTAGGGGTACCTCGCCGCTCATCACATACAAAAGTGCTTGTATGCAGTAGCCACACGACAAGAAGACACCCAATGGCTGATAGTTGATCAAGAGAGCAATCACTAATGTGCATGGAACTAACTGAGAGAATAACTTGTGCTTACATCGAAAGCATAGATGCACTAGAGCAAGTCTGCTGCCAACTTCCAAGCCTTAACCTTGAAAACATCAAATGGGGGAAGTTGGAAATTCCTGAAAAATTCAAACAAGAGCCCCTAGAATTGAAACCATTGCCCACCAGTCTAGAATATATGATTCTTGAAAATGGAAAACTCAGAATCATCAATGCAAGACTTGCTTCCAAACAAAAAGGAAGATTGCTGAAGGTAATAAATAAGTGGTCAAAAGCCTTTGCTTGGTCATATCCCACATTAACTGGAATAGATCCTAGGATATGCCAGCATAGGATTTACATTGACCCCTCCATGAAACATTGAAAACAACTACAGAGACGATTGAACCCAGAATTGAAGCAAGTAGTAAAAGAAGAAATAGAACAGCTTCTTAAGGCTGGGTTCATATATCCCATTGTTGATAGTGAATGGGTTAGCCCTATGGTAATCATGCCTAAAAAGAAAAGGAAATGGAGGGCGTGCATAGATTTTAGGCTGCTAAAAATGGTAACATTTAAGGATTACTTTCCATTGCCATTTGTTGACCAAGTCTTAGACACCATAGCAGGGCATCACTATTACAGTTTCCTAGATGACTATAGCGAATACAACCAAATACAGATAGCCCCAGAAGACCAAGCCAAGACAACGTTCACCAATCCTTGGGGAATGTTTGCGTATAAAAAAATGTTGTTTGCCTTGTGTAATGCTCCTGCCACGTTTCAACGCTTAGTTCTAAGCATATTCCAACAGTAGATAGGGAACAGAGTGGAAGTCTTTATGGACAACTTCTCCACCTATGGAACAAGTTTTAATCAAGCCTTGGGTCGATTAGAGCAAGTGCTGAAAAGATGCATAGAAACTAATCTAAGGCTCAATTAGCAGAAAAGCCATTTAATGGTCCAAGAAGGCATAGTACTTGGGCATAAGGTTTCACATGCAGGAATAGAGGTAGACCCAGATAAAATTAGGGTTATCCAAGGAATCACCTGTCAATCAGAAATTGTCAAAGACATTTGATCATTCCTTGGATGCACTAGCTACTATAGGAGATTCATTGAGAACTTCTCCAAGATTGCCAAACTGTTGGTAGAGCTAACAAAGAAGGACGTACCTTTTGTGTGGACCAGGGAATGTGAACGAGCATTCCAAACCCTGAAATGAAAGCTAGTAGAAACTTCCATTCTACAAGCTCTTAACTGGTCCAGACCATTCCACATGATGATTGACATGTCCAATTATGCCTTAGGAGCTGTACTTACATAGTTAGATGGCCAAAAATGCCTTTACTACATCCACTGTGCAAGTAACTACACAACTATAGAGAAAGAATTACTGGCTATAGTGTTTGCACTGGATAAGTTTAGGCACTATGTGTTAGGTTACAAAGTGTTCATCCACATGGGTCATAGTGCAATTAGATTCCTCATGAACAAGCCAACGGTTAGCCCTCATATTATACGATGGCTGGTAATTCTACAGGAGTTCGATCTAACGATGATCGATCGAAAAGGCACCGAGAACGTAGTTGTAGATCATTTATCTTGGTTGCGCTGGGACAACAAAGAGGATAAATATGTAATGTCTGATCATTTTCCTGATGAAGCCATCTTTGCTGATGTAGTGAATAACCAACTACCCATGGAGACGAATTGGTATAGTAGCATTCTCACCTATCTCCTTACTCAACAAACACCATAGGAGCTAGACCTTAGGAAAAAACAATAGTTCCTTCATAGAGCCAAGTACTTCATGGAGATCAATGGAAAACTTTACAAAGTGTGTCCTGATGGCTTGGTTCGATGGTGTGTGCCTAAGGTAGACCAACTGAGAGTTCTCTAAGACACTCATGAGGTCCCTTGTGGGGGTCACTATGCGAGGAGATGAACAACTATTAAGATTTTGCTTGTAGGATATTACTAGCCAACATTATTTTGGGATGCCCAGCAATTTTTCTGATCTTGTGCTCACTTTCAATGTGATGGGGGATTGACTGCTAAAATGGAGGGTCTACAACAATGGATTCAACCGTTAGAACCCTTCGACATTTGGGGAATATACTTTATGGGGCCCATTACACCAATGTCCAATGGAGAAGCTTACATTGTAGTTGTCATAGACTATTTAACAAAATGGGTTGAAGCAGCTACTATTAAAGACTACACATCATCTACAACTGCACGATTTGTGCAACAACAAATCGTAAATAGGTTTGGTGTGCCACATGCACTTATTTCAGATAACGGAACACACTTCACAGGTGTAACTTTTCAAAAGTTAATGCAACACTTAGGGGTTGAACATAAATTGACTACACCTTATCATCCCTTAAGCTAATGGACAAGCTGAGGTCACCAACAAGGAGATCACTAAAATATTGACTAGGACAATTAGCAAATATAGGCGAGATTGGAGCACTAAACTGAATGATGCTCTTTGGACATACTGCTCCACTTGGAAACTCCCTATAGGCTACCCTCCCTATGAGTTAGTGTACAGAAAGCTTCCAATGCTTCCAATTCAAACTGAACTTCATACACTATCAATGGCTTGTGACCTCCAACTCAATCTTGATCTAGCACAAAAACAAAGGTTGGTAACTTTAAATGTGCTAGACAAAAATTGATTAGCTGTCTTGCCATCAAATGAGTTGCACAAGGCATATAACAAGAAATGTCATGACTTGAAGATTCGAAAGGTTTAGTATCAACCAGGAGATAAGGTTCTCTACTGGAACCCCACACATGTGCCACAACGCACAAAATTTCAAACATTGTGGGAAGGACCTTACATTATTCATGCAACCTTTCCTTCAGGGGCCATGACCATATACAAACCCGAGAGCCCTGATAAGAGATTATTAGTCAATGTGCAATAGACCAAACCCTGCCATGAATTTAGAATGGTTAGTGCACATAATACCTCTGAGAAGGGATGACCCTACTCACTATTTCGGATCTCCTCCTTCCAACTCAGTCATGAGGGAGACGACCACCTTTTCTAACCATTTGAGGCCCTCAGTTCTTTTTTAAGTTTTTGTTTTACACATTTTTATTTTACAAATTTCTTTAATTTTTCTTATTTTTGTTTTGCAACATCGTTTATACTTTCTCATTTCTTTGTGTGACTGTTTGTTTTTTTTTTTTTCTATTGTCTTGTTTTGTTTTGTTTTTGTTTTTGTCTTTGTTGTTTTTGTTTTGTTAGATTCATCATCTAATAAGTGCTCCTGATGGTGGTATGAACTGTATTCTATTGGTTGCTAATGTTTGGTTTTTACCTTTGAGCTATAATGTTGATACTAAGGTATGGTTCTTTTGATATAACAGGCAATGAGTCCACGTCATCCATGCATCCATGAATTTCTATGGTCTCTCTTGGCTTGGAACTGTACAGTCCCCTTCTTTAATAATAAAACTATTAACGAATTGGTGACTGGGCATTTCTCAAACTAAAGAAGGACTTAAGGACTAAGAAGGGTGTGACTTCAAAGGGATTTGATGCATTTGTGTTGGCTATTCTCTTGGGTGCTTGGATGTTTTCTTCTTGAGTTTTCCTTACCATTTTGACATTGCTCCATTATTGGGAAATTGAGCCAATAAAAATAAGTCTTTGCATGGTGTGGTTCTCATGCAAAAAAGAAAAAAAAATAGTGAGAATTCAAAGCACACCCCTTAGCCAAAATAATCATCTGGGCTACAAGCACTGGTTATGGAACTAAAAAAACATGTTTCCTCTAACTAAGGCCCTTTCTCCCTTCCTACTTCTCCCTTTCTCATTTTCCTTAGAATGGTGTTGACTCTTTGGTGGAAGCATTATTGTTACTTCAAGTGGATGGATTGGCCAAGTGTATTAATGTGAAGTCACTGGATGTGGATTGTTTGAGGCTGGATTTGGAATGAGATCTACTTAGTCACATTAACCATAAATACACAAGGGGCTGTACACCACCTTGTTCTTGGGACTCCATTCCATTCTCTTCTTCCCATCATTCTTTTTTCATTTCCCACTTCATTGCCAGTTGTATCAGTAGTCTCTATCTTGGTTGATGCATTATTTTCTCTTTGGTGGATTCTTGTGGTTAAGTCTTTAACTCTTGCTTCCAAATGACATTTCCAGAGCCTATAGACTCTTTAAATGTGGGGTTTTCAGGGCATAAAGGGCATGAGCCTACTTTGGGGAGGACCCATTGGCATTCCTATTTGGTGCATCAATTAACTTCTTTCCCTTAAAAATTTCCACAATCAACATTTTTTTTGTTTCATTTCCATCTTTGACATCCATTTTATCGATGTTGTTATTGTTTCTTTTTCTCCATCTTTCTTATTCCTTATCTTTTTCTATTCTATCGCTACTGGAGGATTGCTCTTAGTCATGGGGGCCCTGGTCCAATTTTTTCAATTTTTCCTAACCCCTACACCTTGGGTAGTCACCAATGTTATATCTCTAGAATCCGTATTGGCCATATCACAACTCAGCTAATGGATCTTACATCGAGGCAAGGTATCAACTATATTGTAATTCACTTATCCTTGCTCATATGTGACTGTGTTGTGTGTGCAGATGGCAATCATACAATAATGGAATAGACCTGGAGGAAACACTCAGGATGGACTGGTGCTGGAACAGTTATGCAAGGAACAAGATAGATGGCATGGCTATGGATGGACAATGGAAGGTGCAATTTTGGTGTCGGCAGCAACACATCTTTTCCTTTTCTCTCTCTCTCTCTCTCTCTTCTCTCTCAGTTGCCAAATAAGGCTGGATGTCAATTGTGTATAGTGTTCACTCTTGTAGTCATGAACACTAATGTTGTCATGTATTGTAATGTTGATCTGTTCACATGTCATCCCATTCACCATTAGTTGTCATTCAAGTCAATAATCCCATACCTTCCCAATATTTTGTAAGGAACTCGAGGACGAGTTTTCATTCAGTCATGGGAGTATGATAACCGTGATATCATGCACGCGATATCACATCCACCACACGATATCGCATACGCGATATCGCATCCTACCTCATCTTCTATAAATAAGAGGCGGCACCCTTGGTTCCAAAATNAAACCTTGCAGCATACAAATTAAGCTAATTAGTAATTAATGATTGTTTAACGCTTTTCTAGTTAATTAATATTTCTCTCAACCTTCAACCCCCTTAGTTAAATACACTCAGTACAACCACTTCAAGCATGCGTGTAGCACTTGGTAACCCAGTAACAATTAGCGTTTGGTAATCCCAGCAGCGTTGCACTGGTTCAGGATGTGTACGGCAAGTGGGAATGGATACTGGTGTTAGGAACATTTAGAACTTAATTAATGAATAGTTAATGTAAGTTAGCCACTTAGTTCTCTCTCCCTCTCCTTTATTAGCAGAATACATAAAAAATACAAAAGCTATAAAAATCATATACCTCAAACTTAACCATACAACTGTGACAATACAAGTAAGTTTGGGAAGACAACGATTAATTAACCCTGAGTGTTCCATTAAGGCGCATAAGCACTTGGTCCTTGGAGTTTGACCAGATTGTGCGTGAAACGCTCGTATTCGTATGGTTGAGTGTAGGGGTACATCACCACTCATCAACGAGGCTACATCGCACCCCCCCTCCCTAAAGCTCCAAAGAACCCTACTTGCACAAACAAATTTAAATTCTTCTAGATGGGATTTTATACCAATGGCCCTCTCCATTTATGCATTTATTCATATAAGTTATTTACATCAACAACTTTTCTTTATGCTAGTTTTTCTATCTCCTATTAAAAAATGAATAATGTATTATCATTATTATGAAAATCTTCTATTTTTTCATCATCATGAAATAAGGCTCATGAAAATTTTTAATATCTTTGAAAGCAAAAGCATAGTTTGTTTTTCTCCTACCTTAAAATAAACTGTAAAAAACATTTCAAATCTTTATTTATCATATCTAATAAACTATTTTATCTATCTAAAAAATTTCCTCTTCATAATTTGAATCAAAATTTTATGACTTGATAATTTTTAATGACTTCCATGTCTTAAATAAAATTCTAGTTGTCTTGCATTCTTTATCAAACCATTGTTGATTGTTTATATTTTGGCTTTTGGAAATATTTAGGATAATTGTAATTAGAATGTCTGTACAACTCACACTTGGATTCCAAATCTTTTAAATTCTATTTTGAAAATCCTTCTTCATTTTTATAGCAAGTCTAAAGTGCTTTTACCTTCTAGAATATCTAATATATTGTGTATCTATTAATAACATGAAGTATAAAGGGCAATGCCAATATTGTATATTTCTTCACATACTTCAAAACATTTGATGCTACTAACATTCTCTGAGCTATAAACAAGAAAATTAATACTATGGAGTTACCATATGATCCTACAAAAGTGAAGTCATTTGATTTTATATATTTATTGATGCAATTTAGAACTAGTAGATCTAGTCCTTATTCCCAATTTAATAAATATTTTCCTTTATGATTAAATTATTTATCTTCAAAGCACCAATTCCATTTTGCACTTTTTTTAGATTCTAAAAAATCTTAAGAATTCTAGTGATTAATGAGGATTTGATTAGAACTAATTTTGGTATTAAAGTGGCCACATATGTAAATTTTCTCTCTTTGATCAAAACTAGAAATATCCATGTTGAGGGATTACAAGTAGAAATCCCATGATAAACCTTCTTATTCATAGAGAGTAGCTAAACATAGTAACTATATTTATTTACCTTTTCTATTTGAAATTGCTTATGCAAAGAATTTCAAATCAAAATAACCAAACCTCCAAAAGTTCTTCTACAATGTGGCCGATCATCACATCCACGTGGCCCCGTTTACGTAGAGCCTGTTTTAGCTTATAAATAAGTGGGCTTCTGCCACACTTAGGTACCTTTTTGGTAGTTGTAGCGAAGCTCTTGTAGTTTGTTTTCGCGAGAGTTAGAATATTTTCCAAGTGCCTGCAGTAGGTGTAAGAAAGGTGTCTAGCTGTTTATTCAAGTGTTGATGTACCTGAGCCCATTGGCGTGAACGGCAATAAAGACGAGCTTTTCAAGCATTCCTTGCAGCAGTTGGACTTAGTCTTTTGATGCATTTAATAGTTTAACATTTCTATGCTTTAATAATTCCTTAAGTTATCGTTGTTATTACTCTAATTTCCATCGCTCTTTTATAGTTCGTAGAAACCATAAGTACGACCATCTTGAACGTAAACCTAACACATGGTAACCCAGTGACGCTTAACGTCTGGTAACCCAGTAGTGGTTAGGGGATGCTCAGGATGTGCACAAAAGATGTGATTGGATACTTATGCTAGGAAGAGTTAAGATATAGATTAGGATAATTATAGATTATGTAATATTCCATTCCTTACTTTCCATTTCAAGAATTAGCCACTCGCAATTAGGACATCACAAGTGAGGTTGGGAAGACAACAACCATTCTAACCCAAGGTTTTGCTGGTTAGGGTCTGGTGTATGCCAAGTGCTTGCAGTATCCAGAATTTGACCAAGTTACATGTGAACGCCCGTGATTCACATGGTTGGACGTTGGGTACCTAGCCACTCATCAAAGGAAAAGATAAAACAAAAAAATTTATAAAGAGTATTTAGTTTCCTATGTCCAAGTAATGCCAAAAATGTCAAATTTACTAAATAGATATATATTATATAGTGCCTTCACTTTATCTACTATTGATTCATCAATATTTAAAAATCCACAATGAAGATATTCTTTGTGAAGTTTTTTGAATATTTAATTTTAGTAATTACTACATTACTTGTTGCATTCAAAAGTGCCACAAAACGTTTTTCTCTTATTTCCTTCACATTCATCTATTCTATAGATATTTTTATACAAGTGTCCTTTTAGTCACTATGATATTCTTGAACTTTGGATCTATCATCTATGTCATGAAATTTGACAACAATGTGCCTAAGTTTACCATTTTTAGGCCCAAAATAAATTGCCTCCTATATTTTAGGTTGTTCAATGTGCATTATGGCTTTTATCATTGTTTTCACTTCTTAAACTAGGTCTTTATTTTTTTTTTCTATCTTAACAAAATGGAGATTAAAGGCTTTTTCTTGATGTCTTTTTCTTTATTGAGAAGTTCATGTATTATCAAATCCTTGTGAGCTTCTTCACCAATTTTCTCAAGCAACTTTTTTTTTGGATTTGCTTCAATAATAGCTTCCAATGTGATGATTTTAGTTTTCATATAATTTTCTATTTCAATGATTTCTTTAGTTTATCATGATTTAAGTTTACTACAGTCTTGCCTTCCCAAGTAGTAAACTTAAGTTTCAATATAGTGATCTTCTAACACATCTCCTCATCATTTCCTCATACATTACATGCTTTAGCACTTTATCTTTATATTCAACTTTCAAAACTTGAATTATTTTAGCTTTTATGACTACCCAAACCACTATTAGATACTACCTAAACTAGCATTGCCAACTCATCATCTGGTAGAAAATATAACTGATATCAATAATATGAAAAAAATAGAATATAAAAATCTTTGAACTTTGCAAATCTATTGAAATAAAAAATAAAAATATTTTCAATGTTAATAATGAATAGTGAATAAGGCAGGTGCATCGGCATAATCTTGTCAACACATCTTAGGATGCATTGACACATGTGCATTGACGTTAATCCTCTCGAAGCCTATATAAGTGTGTACACCAACTACCTTTATGACATCGTTTGGTCGATCCCTAAGATAAACTTTTGTAGTTTTATCTTGTAAAACTTAGTGAAATTTTCCCTCTGAATTCCCATAGCATAGATTGAGTTAATTGTATGAAATTTTATTTAAGTGTCATATGTACCTAGACATAGTTACATGAACAACAATAAAATTAAGATTTCTTCTATCCATTGCAATTCTTAGATTAGTTTAAGTTTATTTTCCAATATTTTACTTTCAATGTAGGATGATTTATTTCTCTTAAGTAATTAATATTCTAATTCATAAGTAACATGAGTATGAATACTTCGAGCATAATATACTAATACTTGGTAATTCTAGCTGTGAATACTTGGTACATCCAATAGCAAACACTTGGTAACCCAGCAATGTTAGTATATGTTTAGGATGTGTACAAAAAGTGGAAATGGATGCTCCACATTTAAGAAAGTTTAGTTAATTAATTAGTAAAACTAAGTATTCAATTCGTTATTATTTCATTATTTTACAAATAAAGAAAATAATAAAAAATATAAAAACAAATATCTTACACCCTAATCACACTTAGTCATATGAACAAGTTAATACAAGTGATAATTGGGAAGATAACGACTAATAACCACGTATTTTACTATCTAAGGATATAAGCCACTTAGGTAAAAGAAGTCCATAGAATTTAACTAGATCATGCGTACACACTAATGATTCATATGGTTGGATATAGGAGATACCTGCTACTCATCATTGGTGCCATTGACAGGGATTTCATTTTAGCTATGTGTACTAAGTATTTTTAGATAGTAAAATCTTACAAAGTCATTGTAAAAATATAATGCATCATCTTTAAGAAAAATAATGACATTTTATTAAGGCACACTACATAAGAGCAAACTCAAATGTCTTCTTCTCACAGGTTTGATTCACCACCTATTGATGATTCTAACCAGCAACATGATAGACCTAGACGAAATGTTGATGAGACACCTCAACAATTAAAGTTTGTCTATGCACATTTGAATCCTTATTATTTAGACTTCACTTTCATCCTCCATTAGGATGAATAGCTACACTGGTGAGATTTAGAAGGCAACATTGTGTTACCTCTCAATCGTACTATCCCTTTGATATTCATGGCATCTCTCATAAGACTAGGGCTTAAACCAATGATCCTAGATTACTAAATGAAGGAATATCCCTCCAAAGACTATCAATCAATCAAGGCTTAACTCAAAAAAGGTAAACCCATAGAGGCACGTCATGAAGCCTCCAAGAGTTAAAGGTCCTGATCTCACTAATTTTACAATCAAAGAAGGAGGATCCAAAATTTCCATCAGGGTAATCCCAGCACTAAGGTCCTCCTTCCTTTGGTAAGGATGACATGACTCATCAAAGGTTATGTTCAACTTTGGCAAGCAATCAAGGTAAGGGGAGAACTAGTTCCAAAACTAGGGGAACCTCAAGGTCAATGTCCCCCAATTGTTCACCAAGAGAATAACTAAGGGACCAAAGGAGAAGGGCAAGCCTACACAAATCTCCTAGTCCTCCACCCTCACCATCCTCCTCATCATCAAACTTTGATAGGGGGAATGTGACTGAGGTTGAAGGAGAAATGATCAAGGCCAAGCTAGAGATGGTAGAAGGCCCCATTGTAGAGATGGGAGGAGAGAGCATGGACAACAACAAGAAGAAAAGGGGCATCATTAGGAAAGAAGGCATAACATACCATATCATAGGAGACATGGCCATGATAGGGGCCACCATTAATATGATAACTATGATGAGCCACTGCTTGCTACAAAAAGCATGTTAAACATTTTTGAGGTAATTCATATTCCTGTTAGGCATTAAAGGAATAGCCAAATCAAATGGCTTAATATGAAAAACATCCTTAAGTTTGAGGGAGGCTATAATGTTGATCCACAACATCATTTGCAAGCATTCCATGATTCTTATGCCTTGCAAAACATTGGAAATGAGTGGTAGAAACTCAAACTATTCCCTAGGATACTCATCCAAGAACCTGAAAGCTGGAATTGGTCCTTGAAGTCAGAGTCTATCCATAGATGGAGTACAATATTGGAGCTATTCAACAATAAATATCAAACATACTACAAGGTGTCTAACTAAAGGAAAAAAATCCAAGGGTGAAAATAAGACAATTAAGAATCCCTTGATGCAGCCATAGGTAGGTATTACTATCTTTTTCATCGATGCCTAGGCCATGATTTTTCTTAAAAGACACAACTTTTCCATGCCATAGATGAACTTAGAAATAAAACCAAAGAGACTATTGGGCTTTATACCCAAGGGAGATTGTCAGAAATGAGGGCCTATTAGATCCAAAGGCTTATTGATTAAGTGTTTAAGATAGAATAAAAACTTAAAAAGTGAGAAAGTGTAGAATATAACAAAGACTTCTCCATTTGAAAAAGGAAGGTGTGTCTTTGCAATCCTGAGAAGGAAGCACCACTAGAATAAGTGGTACAAAGGAAAACATTGTAAATCAAAAAATCTATCATAGATATATTGGCTAATGTGGGAAAAATGTTGGAATTCTTGGACAAGAAGTTCCAAATCACTCTAAAGATTGTGGAGAAGAAAACATAGCAAGGGAACCAAGATAAGGAAAGAAGAAGGAGAAAGGATATAAGAAAGGACTACTATCAATAAAAAGGTAAGGTTATGATAGTTAATGAGATTTTAGATTCTAAAATAGAAGACGAAGGATGTGACATCTGCTAGTATGAATATTCCAAGGGATGTTATCTTATACTATCGTACTTATAGGAATATGGGATTTATGCCTTAAACAAAAAATTTACAAAAAGACAACCACCCAGGAGATTGCCTTATCTACAAGGCAATTATTGACAATAGTTCCACCAAGAATAGTATTATTTGAGTGGAGTACCACCTCAACTTCAAGAGCATTATCATCAATGGCAAAACCTAGAGTCATGGGGAATGCCACTGCTAAGGTAGCATTATCCTTATCGCCAAATAGACCTGTAGGGATATTATGTCCAACAATTTGTATCTTATAGTGGCTCTACAAGCCATACTTCTTTTTCTTATCATTATTACCCTTTTGAATATTATAAAGTGACTACTCTGCAAATTGAATCTCCTTCTACTTATACTCTTCATTATTCATCACAACATTGTGCATCTTTGAATTTCATTCCTTTACCACCTACACCATTTATGCAATGTGAGATACCACCATAGCCTCAACAATGTAATGACACATTGGTCGTGAACTTATAGTCAGATGAAAATTCAAGTGGTTATGAGCATAAGCCTTAGAAAAGGACTTTCTTTAGACCCAACAGTCCACATAAATCCCTATAGGCATCTATGGCTATTGATCCTTCTTAATATGCTTCTAACATAACCACCAAACAACCTTCAAATGTAAGGTCCCAAAATGTACATACTATCATATTAACTCATGTAGTCATAGATTGGATAAATGCAAGACACATTCCCAGAAAAAGATTTGATTATGGAAGTCCTCTAATTTACTTAAAGATTATAGGAAATGATTTCTGCAAAGCTTTACTAGACTCAAGTTCCAAGGTGAACTTAATTTCTTAGGAAATGTATAAAACTTGAAACCTACCTCCACTAAAGCAATGTAACATTAGATTAAAGCTTACTAATCCATCCATCATTGTTCCCTTGGGACTAGTGGAGGATATTGTGACCACCATTTGTGGATGGTCATATCCAGTAGATTTCTTGGTTACCCATGTGGATAACCATAAAGTGGA
The DNA here is from genome assembly GCA_015680685.1 of Gnetum montanum. Taxonomy (NCBI): domain Eukaryota; kingdom Viridiplantae; phylum Streptophyta; class Gnetopsida; order Gnetales; family Gnetaceae; genus Gnetum; species Gnetum montanum. The sequence continues at coordinate 110,599 of MNCI01017882.1, read as the reverse complement.
GTTCTCAATTATCATGGGAAGGGCTTGGCTAAGCACAATTGATGCCAAGTTGGGGATGAGAGAGCTCTCCTTGGAAATCTCCAAGGAAAATGAATTTGAAAAAGTCAAGAAGAAGAGAATTCCATGCATCATGTATAGTGCAACAGGGTATCATTGTGTGAAGAGAATATGAGCTATAAAGAGCACATTCATCATAGCATGCAAGTATTATGTTGAAGCCTGTATGTAGCAATCACAAAATAAGAGGGTACCTAGTGGCTAACAATAGATGTTAGCTTTAGTTCAACAATGTGCATGGAACTAGTTAAAATCTTCAAAAGTGCTTATATCAATAAGATGTACAAAATGAAGCAAATTTAGAACGAACTCTTCTAAATAGAATATAGAGAAGAAGTAGAAATTGTTTGGGAAGAGTTGGAAATCTCTAATAGTTCCAAATAAGAGCCCCTTGAATTCAAATCTTTATTGAAAACTCTAGAATATGTGTTTCTTGACAATGGTAAACTAGTAACCATCAAAGCCAACCTCACTAAGGAACAAAAGGGGAAGCTACTAAAAGTAGTAAAAAAATGGTTAATAGTATTTACTTGGTCATATGATGAATTGATAGGAATAGATCCATGTATATGCTAGTGTTAGATCTACAGAGACTCCACTATTAAACCTAAGAGGTAGTTGCAAAGGAGGTTGAATACAAAATTAAAGCAAGTTGTAAAGAATGAAGTTGAAAAGCTATTTAAAGAAGGATTCATCTATTTGGTGGTGGATAGTGAGTGGGTAAGCTCATTTGTTATTGTGCCAAGGAAAGGAGGACAATGGAGAGTCTGTATAGACTTCAGGCTGTTGAATATGGCTACATTTAAAGATCATTGTCCATTGCCATTTGTAGACCAAGTGTTGGATACAATTACAAGGCATAATTATTACAATTTTCTGGATGGGTACAGTAGGTAGAACCAAATACAAATTACTGTAGAAGATGGGGCCAAAATAACTTTCACAAGTCCTTAGAGGACTTTTGCATACAAGAAGATGTTCTTTGGCCTCTACAATGCCCTGGCAACTTTTCAATGCTTAGTTCTAAGCATCTTTTAGTAGTAAATTGGTAGTAATATTGAAGTCTTTATGGATGACTTCTCCATCTATGGTACTAATTTTGAATAAGCACTGGTCTATCTTGAACAAGTACTAAAACAAGGTGTAGAGACAAACCTATAGATCAACTGGTAGAAAAGCCACTTGATGGTCTAAGAAGCATTGTCTTGCGACATAGAATTTCAAGGAAAGAAATGAAGGTGGACCTTGAAAAGATAAGGATCATCCAATAAATAACCATACAACCTCAAACTATCAAAGATGTGAGGTTATTTCTTGGTCATACTAGTTATCACAGGTGTTTCATTGAAAACTTTTCTAATATCATCAAGCTATTTGTGGAGCTTACCAAGAAGGATGTAGCATTTAAATGGACCAAGGAATGTGAATAAGCATTCCAACACTTGAAGTAGAAGCTTGTAGAGACTCTAATTCTAGGCATTCGTGCTTGGTTCAAACCATTTCACACCATGATAGATGCATCCAACTATGCATTAATAGCAGTACTAACATAAATGGATGATAAAAAATGTCCATATTGTATCTATTGTGCAAGAAAAAGCATTGTGGGTGCGTAACTCAATTACATCACCATGGAAAAAGAACTCATGATGGTGGTATATCCCTTAGAAAAATTCAGGCACTGTGTGCTTGGATATCTATTTTTTTTGCATAGTAATCATAGTGCAATTATCTTCCTAATGAACAAGCTAGTTGTAAGCCCTTGTGTTATACAGTGGTTGATGATCTTATAGGATGAAACAATACCAAAATTTGCATGTTGTAACCATCTTTCATCATGTAGCCTTCACCCCATGAACCTCGAGTCAAAACTTCATTGCAAATGTGAAGATTGTAATTGATAAGGGGTAATCTCACATATTTCATACTTTTGGAGCTAAAAAGTGTTTCATAAGTGGTCANGGTGGGGGGTGGGGAGGTGGGGAGGTGGGGGGTGGGTGTGCGCTCACAAATGCCTTTAAGGATGTCAAAAATGGCAATCTAATGGGTTTTATGGGGGGTATACACTTTTCTACACTAAAACACCTACATGGAAGTAGATCTCACCTATCCCTAGCATGAAGGGGTGTGGGTCACTTCTAGCATGAAAGGATAGACCTTAGTGTGGAAGGACATAGTGCATCTATGATCAGTGTGGAGATTGCATACCTAGTGTGGAGACTTCATGCCACTAGCATAAAAGCCACATGCATTGGATTTCAACATTCCATGCACTACAAAATTAACCATGCACTCTAGCAAGGATGGTAGAAGGCCCAACATAGAAGATTTGCGTCTAATGTAGATCTTGTGCCCCCATTACTATTTATAGTAAACGAAATGGTCATGGGGATTTGACACTTTCCATACATAGTAACCCCCCAAATTAGACACCAATCTCACCTATACATGCTAGAAATTTGTAGCAATTTGTAGCCAATCCATTACCCAAATTATAGTCATTTTCCAGCCCAATCCATAGCCTAAAACCTATAAAAATCAATCCTAAACACCATTTTGAGGTTACACACTTTTTGCATCCACACTCTTAGCAATTCCACACTTTGGCATTTTCAATCACCTAAGAGCTCTTGTAATATTACATACTTGCAGTCTCTTGAACCCTAGCATGGAAACCCTGTGGCCTTGTAACCCCCATTACCCTCCTTGGGATTTGTGAACTTTGGGTTTCTACATTGCACTCTTAGGATCCCCCAACTCCTAGTGTAGAGCACTCTAGTAGCCCAAATCCTTTATTTTCCCACCCCCAGTAGTAGCCAATGTTGTAGATCTGGAGCAATAAAAAAGGGGGTTTGATAGCATTGGGAGTGGCTAATCATCTAACTTGTGAAGTGGATTATATTGGCTTTAATGAACTCAAAACTCTCGTCCAAGTAAACCCCCTTTGCTCTTCCATGGAAAACATTTGTATACATTCCTTGAACTCATTCTTTATTTTTTTATAAAGTTTTAAGATTTTAGTTTTTTATGTAATTTGTAGTTGTTGTTTAGTTTTTAGATATACATTCTTCTTTTGCATTATTTGTTTTGCATCCTATAAGTTCCTAGGTGATCTATCAAACCATCCAGGGTACCTCAAATCTCATTTTTTGGAGGCACTAGGAATTTGGGGTTAAAGCTGATGTGCCAAAACTTTCAATTTTCTAGTAATCGAATTTTTTGATTGCAACAATTTTTTGGTGCTAAAAGGAGGGTCTCTATGTCAAAATCTGCTTTCTCATAGCCAATGTTGATCTTGAACTTGTAATCTTCATTTTGCAGCAAAAACCTTCGAATTTGCATTATAATCAACACTACAGTCCATCCTCCTATGCTCCCAAAGTTCAGTGTGGGAGTGGTAGGTGTTTGGATTTTGAAATTTTTTACAGTAGTTGTTGTCGATTTCCAAAGCCAGCGTTGATCTTCTAGTGCATTTAATTCTCCTCCTTGGCTGCCAAAATTCTCTTAGTTTTCAACGTTGGTGGTTTTAGCCCTGCCGGGAGTCACTAGACTTTTGGAAGTTAACCAAACCCCCATCCCCCTCCCATCCTAGCTGAGAAAATTAGCAGCCTACCAAAATTGTTTTCTAATGGAGAACATCAACTTTCCACTTTTTTTTCCAACACCTCCTTTCACCAACATTGGTAAGGAAGGTGTGAGATCTCCCTAATCTCACCCCCCTTCCTTTTCTTCTACTACACCTAGTGTAGGTGTAGCTAGGAAGCTCAACATGGGTAAGGTTTGGAACCTTATTTCTAGCTTTTCATTTTTAGCAAAGGGGTGTACCTCCCTTAATCCCCCACTTACTATTTATAGTCAGTAGCCTATTTTAAGCCATTTTTGCTTCTTTTAGCCATTTTTAAGTTCCACTTGATGGAACTTACTCTTTTTTTTCATCTTTATAAGTTGTTCCAAGCCTTTTTCAGCATCATAGTCATGTCTTTCAAACAGTTGATGAAGTTGCCCTTCAATTTCACCAATGGTAGGTCCACCCATCAAGCTATGAGGATATATGTTCCTAAGGACCCCATAGTAGTCAAATGCAGATGGTCTTTAAGAATTAGGAGGTAGAGTCTTGAGTTATTGATAATAAATGAAGAACACTACAACTTCATTTGTGCTAAGATCCAAGCTAGCATGTTGATTATGCAAATGGAAGCAAAAGCCAAGAGAGAATTTAAGCTTATACATCATAATGGGAAGGAGATATTTCCTTTGTGTATGACCAAATACCTTCCTCTAACATTCATGCCAACATCCTAGCTCACCTAATTGACATAGAAGAAGAGGATCAAAATTCTACCTCAAATGGGCAGCTAGAGGAGAAAGATGAATTCAGGATGGAATTTGAGATTGAAAATATCTTGGATGTGCTTTTCTAACAAGCCACTCCTAGGATNTTTGTTCCTTACCCAAGCTCTTGCAGTTTTTCCTTCTTAGAGTTAGAATTATTTCCCAGTGTATGCCCACAGTGTGGTGATTGTAATTGTATGGCATCCTTATTCGAGTGTGACGTACTTGGACACACACATGACCAGAAATAAAGATCAAAATTACTTCATCATTACAACATTCACTTAGCTTAATTATTTAATTAATTGTTATTTACTACTTTCCTAGTTAGTCTCTCTCACCATTAAACTCATGTTCAAACATGAAATGAGTATGACTTGATTACAAATATTTAAGTGTGACTACTTGGTAATCCAGTAGCGTACCTAGGATCTGCACTTGGTAATCCCAATGGTAGTCATGCACAAAGTCCAAGATGTGTTCGGATAATCAAGGAATGGATGCTCATCGCACCTAGGCTAGATTAGATTCTCTCATCCTCTCTCTCTCTCCTAGATTAGTGAATCTTACTTTCCATTGCCTTCAGGAGTAGCATTAGATTAGAAACCACATCATACACCTCACTCTGGACTAAACCATACGTGACAAAGCTAATACTAGTCTAGGTGGGAAGACAGCAAACTGTGACCTAAGGCTAACTGTCTAGATGCCACAACTAGTCCTTCTATGGAGTTCAACTGGATCACGCGTGTAACGCTCGTATTCGTATGGTTGAGTGTAGGGTTATCTCGCCACTCATCACTATCCTAGGAGTGGCTTGTTAGAAAAGCACATCCAAGATATTTTCAATCTCAAATTCCATCCTGAATTCATCTTTCTCCTCTAGCTGCCCATTTGAGGTAGAATTTTGATCCTCTTCTTCTATGTCAATTAGGTGAGCTAGGATGTTGGCATGAATGTTAGAGGAAGGTATTTGGTCATACACAAAGGAAATATCTCCTTCCCATTATGATGTATAAGCTTAAATTCTCTCTTGGCTTTTGCTTCCATTTGCATAATCAACATGCTAGCTTGGATCTTAGCACAAATGAAGTTGTAGTGTTCTTCATTTATTATCAATAACTCAAGACTCTACCTCCTAATTCTTAAAGACCATCTGCATTTGACTACTATGGGGTCCTTAGGAACATATATCCTCATAGCTTGATGGGTGGACCTACCATTGGTGAAATTGAAGGGCAACTTCATCAACTGTTTGAAAGACATGACTATGATGCTGAAAAAGGCTTGGAACAACTTATAAAGATGAAAAAAAAGAGTAAGTTCCATCAAGTGGAACTTAAAAATGGCTAAAAGAAGCAAAAATGGCTTAAAATAGGCTACTGACTATAAATAGTAAGTGGGGGATTAAGGGAGGTACACCCCTTTGCTAAAAATGAAAAGCTAGAAATAAGGTTCCAAACCTTACCCATGTTGAGCTTCCTAGCTACACCTACACTAGGTGTAGTAGAAGAAAAGGAAGGGGGGTGAGATTAGGGAGATCTCACACCTTCCTTACCAATGTTGGTGAAAGGAGGTGTTGGAAAAAAAAGTGGAAAGTTGATGTTCTCCATTAGAAAACAATTTTGGTAGGCTGCTAATTTTCTCAGCTAGGATGGGAGGGGGATGGGGGTTTGGTTAACTTCCAAAAGTCTAGTGACTCCCGGCAGGGCTAAAACCACCAACGTTGAAAACTAAGAGAATTTTGGCAGCCAAGGAGGAGAATTAAATGCACTAGAAGATCAACGCTGGCTTTGGAAATCGACAACAACTACTGTAAAAAATTTCAAAATCCAAACACCTACCACTCCCACACTGAACTTTGGGAGCATAGGAGGATGGACTGTAGTGTTGATTATAATGCAAATTCGAAGGTTTTTGCTGCAAAATGAAGATTACAAGTTCAAGATCAACATTGGCTATGAGAAAGCAGATTTTGACATAGAGACCCTCCTTTTAGCACCAAAAAATTGTTGCAATCAAAAAATTCGATTACTAGAAAATTGAAAGTTTTGGCACATCAGCTTTAACCCCAAANAAGTTAGGAAGTTAGGGAATAGATAAATATTGTTTATGAAAAATAATTCCAACAATCTCACATAATTGTTCACAAGTATATCAATAATCTTTGCTTTGTTCTAGGATTTGGAGGATGCTTATGGAGCTCTTAATGTTTTAATAACAAGATGATAATACAACATTTACCTTGGAATAAATGTTGTGGGTGCCTTGTTCTTAAATATTTAGTGGATATGTAAAAATGACCGAAAAAATCAAATTTGAAACTTTAAGCCCGAATGCAAGGGCGCTAGACCTGGAACAGTTATCAAACATTTCAGAAATATCCCACTCCTGTTTAGGATCGTTAGCAACCACCACCGTGGGAGAAGGCTCAACAACTGCACTCGGCACCGTTGCTACGTTTGGTTACTGGGAGAAAGATCTGGAAATGGACGTAATTCACTAGACGGATAGCCCTGGATCATAGGGTTTCTGTTGCCTAAACTATTTTATTTTGCCCCAAATTCGCTAGGGCTTCATGCGTTTTCACATTTTTGTAAATCGTTCTTCAAAATTCCTGCCATTGATTTCAGGGTTTAGAGCAATCGCATCGTAGATCTGCTGCTGCGGTAGAGCACCCTTTTGTTTGTTTTTTTAAAATTTAATGGCGAGGGTTCGGTGGCACGACATCTGCACGGAGGTCTTGGTGACTCCGTTTGCCCTGGCACGGGCAGCCAACGCTGCTTATGGTTTGTTATTTTAATGCTGATGTCTGCTTTTCTGAGTTACGCAGTGCGACACACATCGGTGTCATTGGAGGCAGGCGAATCAACTGTATAAAGCTTGAATTCGGATGTGAGTCCCTCTTCTTTGAATTCGCGTCCCTGCAGAAGAAATTTCGGCACAACGCGGCTAGCAGAGATGCCGCTGATTTGGGTAAAAAGAACAGTTAATTTTACACGAAACAGAAAAACATTTCAGAGCAAAAACCCTTGCATTCTTCTACGTTAGGATTAACGTGATTCTTGCGATTTCTGTAATGAAAGACTAGCATTCTTTTGGACTGTTTTTCTTTCCTCCATCTTTCTTCCATNCTACCAAGGCCAAAAATGTGTCACAGCAGATTTGGCTCGACGGCTAGTGGATTTCCAAGAATACAAAGATAAAGCCAGAGCCTATGAAGAGGAACGTTGAGTGTCNTGAGACTTGATGACATTGAAGTATGGCCTAGAGCTTCTCCTCTTTGGTTTGAGGGTCTTGTACCATCCATGCTAATGTTTTGATGTTTGATGGAGTCAACACTTCCCACGAATAGGGTAGTTGTGGAAACATTTGATTGGCCTTGACATACCAAGCCGCAGACACTCAACGTTCCTCTTCATAGGCTCTGGCTTTATCTTTGTATTCTTGGAAATCCACTAGCCGTCGAGCCAAATCTGCTGTGACACATTTTTGGCCTTGGTAGCTTGCTTTCACCACCTCAAGTTCAGAATTTGCGACCTCCAGTTTTTCCAACAACTTCTTATGTTTTGCAAATTTTGCCTCATATTTAACATAGGTGGTTGCTACCTGCTACTTGAGCTCTATCCTTGGGCACCCTACTATTAACATGGCAAGGTTGGCATACCACAGGTTTGCCTGCTCCATGTATTCTGTCAGATCCTGAATCTGCAAGTCCCGGTTCTTAACTTCCACTTAGTGGATGAAGGCATACGTGTCCAATATGGCCCACCAGTCAGTGTGTTGAGCACTAATAGCATTGATGTGGGCCTTGGCCATATGGATCTCCTTCTCAAGGATCTATTTGTACATCCCCACCTAATCTCGAAAGTGCTCCTTCAGCTTCTCATGTCGTTTAGCCTCATTCTGCCACACGCTTATTTCAATGGCTGTCTTTTGACAAATTGCACGTACCTCCTCCATTGAGAGGGTTCTATTCTCCTTGGCTAAATGACTTATGTCTTGGTTGACCTAGATGAACTATTCTTGCAATTTATGAAAGTCTTCCTCAAGAACATTCTTTTGCTTTTCCATGGTGGTCAACTGAAGGTTGTCGGTAACGAGCTATCTATTTTCTTCTTGTAAGGTGTTGAGTGCTTTAAGATATGCATGAGTTTGCACTTGTGTTGCAAAGGCATCCCAAATAGCCTTCTCTTTTTCATTAGCCACCTTTTTATTCTACTATTAGCTTGGTTAGTTGCTCAGTTCTGAAATTATCTAGCTGGTCTATGGGAACGAATTGCAGAGGGCCCCACTATGCTGCCTGTAGGGCCATAAGTTGTTCTTGCAATTTTGCACTTTTGCTTCCGCATGCTCGATCCTCACTTCTGTTAAGACTAGCTTCCCCTTTGTGGAAATGAGGTTTGACTGAATTACCATAACATCCTAAGGGATGTCAAATAGGGACGTCATTATTTGCCCTATTTGGAGCATTCGATCAAGTGCATCCTTAGGTTCCGTAGGAGTCATTGAGGTTCCGACCAAAGTTTGAGCATCCCGTGCTCCTGTGAGATTTTCTGGTGGCACAATAGGTACATTGAATGATTCTTTGATATTTTCTACACCCACTTCTGTAGCTCCCACAACATTCTAGTGTTGCATGACCACCATAGTGGCCCCTTCGCTAGTTTCTAACTGCACTTGGAAAGATGCTGCATTTCCTGAGATCTGTTGTGACCATCTACTTTCACCTCCTCCTGTGTGAATAGACACTTCACCCCTTGTATGATCCAAAGAAATTGTGGGCTAAATGGCATCATCAATGATGTGGAAGAGGTTTGCGTCATCACGACTCCCCCAACTGACCATCTCAGTGATGGCCCTGAGATGGCTCATCGACAGTTTGTAGTCTTGCGACGGTGGCAGCTGATCCTGGCCTATGTTGGGCCCTGCTTCCTATTGTTGGCTAGGTCTTGCAGGTTGAGTTGTTGGTTCAACTGTCAATTCTTCTTCTTCTTCTGGTTCCAACATCTCGCCAGTGATTTTCCTTGGAGCTGGTGACTTCGACAATTTAGCATATGAAATAGTCTAGGCTTTTTGGAGGACATCATTGGTCTACCCTTGGATACTAGCACGTCAAAAACTCTTTTTGATAAGACAGGGGAAAGGCAGTGCTATTTTCCTTATCTTCCATTCCTCGAACCTCCTCAAGATCTCCATTAAATATAGATGGGGCAGGTTAGCGTCAACCTTTCCCATCAACAGTACACATCCCCTAGCTGCATACATTGATATTCTTTTTAAGCCCTTCGTGGGAAAGAGATGATATGTTCCAATTTTGAAGTAAATCCTCTCTTCCTTTGTCAACTCACCAAATGTTTTATCTCTACCATAAGCCCTTTCCAACTAATCTCGTCGCACATCGGGGTTTGAATGGGTAGATAATTGAGCAACTTTGGGCCCTGTATTTGGAAGATTTAATAGTTCCAAAATGGCTTGCACGGAGAAATCAACTATCACACCACAAATATTGACAATGGTGCCTTGCTACCTATTGTGCCGAAATTGGTACATCCCTCCTAGGTACCAAGAATTGCTTTCAGAGAGGACAGGCCACAAGGGATACCCTTTGAGGTGATCCCTAATAGCCTCAGGAGTGAACTCTACAAAAGATTCGAAGTTCAATTCCATAATCACCGCACCGAATGTGGACTTTTCATGGATGGCCTGAACACAATCTTGGGGCAATGTGAGATGTTGTCCCTATTCAGGCGCTGTAGCAGCTACTCCTTCTGCCTACCCAGACTATATGGTAGGAGTGTCTTCTTGATGAATACTGAACGATTGCTCCTCCTGTTCTGAATGTTGTCTAGCAGGATCTTATCTTCCACCTCTCTGAGATCGTTTGCTTCCACCTTGAGTAGGACCTTCCTATTGTCCACATTTCAGGGCCATCTGCAATCACACGGGGCCAAGCATTAGTAAGGTTGTTTTTAAAGTTAAGTTATACCTTACTGCTTACCTTAATTAATGATCTTATGTTATCACGTGTGATATTGCTTGAAAAATTGTAATAATGAGTCCTATGACTTAGGTGGTTTCCAATTTTAGTTTCTTGGTATACCTAGGGATTAAATGATTTTTTGGGCACAATTATTCTAAGTGTTATAGTTAATTACCCAAGATGATGTCCTTTGGGTGATGATAAGTTCCAAAAAAGTTAGGTGCTTTTCAGCAGATGTCCCTCCTCCATGACTAAGCTGAACACTCTGGGTTCAAGCAGGTTCAGACAGAATTAAAATCAGAGTACCAGCGAGCGAGATAGAGGTTGAAAAGCAAGGGTGACACACTCACAAGTCGTAGATAAAAATTTGAAAAAACTCCCCTGTGTGAATGACAAGAAATGATGCTAAGTGTTGTGGGGGGGGGGGTCACCTATTTATAGGGTTGGAGGGATGCAATATTGCGTATGATACATCGCGTACGCGATATCACAGCCTATCGATGTTTTAGGCTTGAGGGAAAAATCAAATTTTTAAAGATTTTCTTGAAATTAACATTGGAAACTAGGACATGTGGCACATGTTAAAGGTTGCTAGGGTAATTCCATTAATTCAAAAGGCACGATTAATTATGATGGTGTGGATTTTATTAATAAAACCTCAGATGGGAGAAAAAGGCTGTGTAATGGTACATAGGAATGTTGAAATTCATAGGGATAATAGTAGGGAAAGAAAATTATGAGAAATTATGTTGAGGATAAGAAATGGTGTGTGAGAGCTATGTCATAAGTGAAGATTACAAAAAATTACACAAGTGGGTCCTCCCCAAAGCAGGTTTCAACCTGTAATGCCCTTGTGTAACCACACTTAAAGTGTTCGTGGGCACTAGAAGGGTTAAATGTAATCTGCACTAACTCCACAAAACACACACATGTAAATATCACCGAAATGAGGTAAGAATTCTATGTTACACACGACACGAGCTACAATTACACGAATAGTGAGATGAGACCAAGTATAGAAAGGATCGTAGAGATTGGGACATGAGGTAACTAACCCAGGGCACAGTGAATCTTGCGTGAAAAGCATGATTAACATGTCATTAACCCATTGTTCCAATATCAGGACCAAGTCCATCCTTCAAATTAGTGACATCGCATTGTTTCATCCCATGATGAACAACCATGAGAGTACTATAACAACAAGGTGTACGATCACTTGGCGTTTTGTTCAAGGGAGGAGTGCTTTTTGTTTTGTGGCACTTTTCTTTTTCTTTTTCTTTTCTCTTTTCTTTTTTTCAATTTCTAAATCCAGAGAAGCCACCAACCTTCAGGCATGGGTGAATGTCTTTCTAGTGGGACCCCCTAGAACAACATTGGATTTTTGAGTGCCCATTTGATTACTCTTACTCCCATTTTTCATTAGGTCTACAAGGATCTTAGTACAACCACATTGCATGATAACTCCCATAGATGTCACCAAAGAGAATCCTCAAGTCCCCTTGATGTCACACCCTAATCATTCCCTCTTGGTCCATCCTTCTTTATTCTGGGTCCAATGAACACAAAATTAATTTTAAATTTTTTAAAATGTAAAGAATATCACTGTACCCTCGAACAAAACCTCTTATTTCTAAAATGGATGAGTGGGTGTAATGGGCTTACTGTCCAAATAATTTCTCACTTGAAAATTAATAACATAGACCACACCTCAACCAACGATCCACATGAGTGTTTTATTCATAGATGAGATTACTTACAAAAGAGTAAAAAGATAAAAATATAAAACAAAAAATTGAAAACTGAAAAATTGGAAAAAAAAGTTGTAAAATTAAAGAAAATAGAAGGTGGTTATTAATCCTGCTTGTTACTAGAATGGGAGGTATCTCCCATAATTAATCGGTTGAGGACGAAAAGGATTAATAAATGGAAGATGAGGATCCTTGCATGTTGGAAGTATTGGGACTTGGCCATACTTACCCCATTGGGGTTCACACACTTGATTATAATGAGCATAGTGGGGCAATTTATATGATGTAGTTCCCAGATAACGAGTTGACCCACTATGATATTTGGGACCGTTAGATGGTATGCAAGGATCAGGTTGTTGCTCTCCATTCCTATGTTCATTGGGCTGTGTGGTTGTTGGAGTGTGAGTTGGTGGCCCTGATGAAGTTACATGAGGTGTTGGGTTTGAAGATAAGGGTGCATCACAGTGTTGGACTTGTGCTAAGTCGAAGAATGCAGTGACCTCGGAATTGTGTTGCCCCTTCCGAGGGTCATTTCTAAAGAAGGGACACCTTTGATGTTGCTAAGGTCTCTCACTGCTGTTGGCAATAGTAGCACAAGTGACATTCGTGGGTTGTTGCTATGGTGCAGACACCTTAGGAACAGTTGGTGGCGATGTATAAGGAGGGAAAGGATGAGAATGTTGAAATTGAGGAGAAGTGTAGGATACACAAGGTGGTGGTTGTGTTAAAGGCATGGGCTGATAGTATTGAGGAGAATGGTATTGTGGTGAGATAAAGTGCATTTGCCCAATTGGAGAAACAAGATGTTGAACACGATAAGTGTTTGGGTTCAGATGATACGAAGGGTGTTTCCAGTTTAGTGATGGTCTCCCCCACGACTGGGATTGTTGCCACTATGATCGAACACAGTATCTCTATACGAACTCTGGATGTAACGTGTTTCCCCAATGCTCATGTAAATGTAACAATATTGGGCATTGGCCCTTGGGATGATCATACAGGCATATGTTGCATTCATACGTATGATTGGCAATTGAGCTCTTATTTTCTTTATCCCTTCTTTCTGATTGTCTAATGTTTTGTCTTGCTTCTTGGGTTTTCAAAACTCTATCTCCAATAATGTTGATAAATTCTCCACACTTTTGATACGTCCATTCCAACATCTTATTGATCTTTGCCTTGACCTCTTCTAATGTTTGTTGTATTGGCAAAGATGATTCTTTCTCCTTGCGATAGGTTGATTTCTCCTTTTTATGATCATGGATCTTTGTTAAGTTGAGATTTTGGTCCTGTTGATGTTTTTCAACACTCTCTCATCGAGCCATTTCTCCTTCTTCTTTTGCTACCTACTTAATAAGCTCTTGGACTTGATGAGTTTGTAGTTCATATAGTTGACCTTAGGCATACATTCCTAAGGTCTCTCTTGTTTCATCACGAAGCCCATCAATGATATGGTACATTAGCCTTTCCTCGGAAAACCCATGGCCTAGATAGTTGTTTAACAATGCGTAATATCTTTCTACGGCCATGTCCAAGGGTTCATGTTTTGCTTGTTTCCACTCTTGGATTTTTTTCCTCAAGGCTGACACTTGGTTTGATATTTTTTGTTAAATACTTCTACCATTGTTGACCAGTGTCGTATTGAATTTGGTTTTAACAATCTACACCATACTTTTGCTTGGCCAATGAGTGTCATGGGAAAGAGCTTAAATTTTCTCCATCCATTATCAATGTTATTCCATGTGTAGGCATTGTAGAAGGCTTGTAAATGTTGATGAAGATCTAAGTCATAGCCTCCTAAAAATTTAGCAAAGTTTTTTAAATCGATCCTGGGTAGATGACTCTCTTTACGATGCCTACGTGAAATTTGAATAGCCTCTTGTATTTGCGTTAAGCTTGTAGTGGCCAGTAGGGGTTCATTGTCATCAGGTAAGTTATGTTTTTGTGTGTTGGGTTGACATTGCTTTCATTCATGTTTATAAGAAACCTCCACTTCAGGTTGTGTACTCCAATCTTCAACGTCATATAGTTCGTTGGTTCTCTAATGAACTTCCTCACTAGGTGTAGCATTATCGTGATTTTGTAGGAGAGGCATGGTTGTGAAATTGTGTGTGAATTTGTATGTAACTTTTTATAATTATTTCTTTCTAAAAGTATATTGTTAATTCCTTTACAATGACCTTGTATGATATAACTTATCTAGATAACTAGCACCATCCCCAGCAATAGTGCCAATGATGAGTGACGAGATACCCCTACACTCAACCATACGAATACGAGCGTTACACACGTGATCCGGTCAAACTCCGCAGACAGACTAGTTGTGGAATCTAGATAGTTAGCCTTAGCTCGCAGTTCACTGTCTTCCCACTTGGACTAGTATTAGATTTTTCACGTATGGTTTAGTCCAGAGTGAGGTGTATGTTGTGGTTTCTAATCTAACGCTACTCCTAAAGAAAATGGAAAGTAAGATTCACTAATCTAGGAGAGAGAGAGGATGAGAGAATCTAATCTAGCCTAGGTGCGATGAGCATCCATTCCTTGATTATCCGAACAAATCTTGGACTTCATGCATGACTACCACTAGGATTACCAAGTGCAGATCCTAGGTACGCTACTAGGTTACCTAGTAGTCACACTTAAATGCTCGTAATTAAGTCGTACTCATTCTACATTTTAACATGAGTTTAAGGGTGAGAGAGACTAACTAGGAAAGTAGTAAATAACAATTAATTAGATAATTAAGCTAAGTGAATGCTGCAATGATGAAGTAAACTCGATTTTTATTGCCGATCATGTGCGTGTCCAAGTACATCACACTCAAATAAGGATGCCGTACAATTACAATCACCACATTGTGGGCATACACTGGGAAATAATTCTAACTCTAAGAAGGAAAAACTATAAGAGTTTGGGTAAGGAACTAAGAACTAACTCCTAAACTCATCTATCTACCTCTTATTTATAGATGAGGAGATAGGCCGCGATATCGCGTATGTGATATTGCAATTGGGCATGCAATATCATGTATGCGATATCATAGTCACCCAAATGACGACTCATTAGATAGTAGGGCCTACCTCCACCCCTTTCACCTCAACCATGTTTGGGCCCATATTGGTCATAGCGACGCATTAGACCTAGTTGGTGCTATAATTAATAATCTATAACCTCTCCATGCCTTTTGCCACACAACCCCAATCTATGAGGCCATTAGTAATGGTTGTCACCACCACAAACCCATTGAACAACCAAGTGGAGCCCACCATGGGACCTTAAGTAACCCAAGGGTCACATACCCCCTTTATTCCATTTGTGCCCCAAAGACTGACACAAACATCTTTTTCTTTGTTCGGTCAACTACAGCTATACCGCAACCTCTCCCCTTTGTTCAAAAATCAATAGTGAGGCCACAAGCCTTCCAACAAATGCCACAATCATTTGTGCAAACCTTGTAGCTGATGGGGGCACCACAAAGTTTGGATTAAGACTTTCCAATGATCTAGGTTTTGATAGAGAAATTGAAGAGGCTTAAAGCCTCCACAACTCAAGGAATCAAGATTATGGACTTTTATTAGGATGATCCCATTAGTCATATGGTTTCACCCTTGATGCTTCATCCTAGTGTCCCCATCCCTTAATTCAACAAGTACAATGGAGAAGGTAATCATAATACTCACCTCATTACCTTTCACTCTGAGTGCTTGCTATTGTAGCCATGGCCACACACCATAATAAGGATCTTCCCTATGTCTTTGATAGGAAAAGCACTTTACTGGTATCATGCTTTACTGAGAGGGTCTATATCCTCTCTTGAAGACTTAATAGCACAATTTGTTAACTATTTCAAATATAACTTGAAGCTCAACACTACACTTGACCAACTGATGAAGGTTAAGTAAGGATCCCTCAAACTAATGTGAAAGTTCATCTAATGATGGAATGGTCTGCTCAACAAAATATCATAGCCTATAGTTGAAATCCACCTTTTGACTATATTCAAGAGGATGGTTAATGACTTTATCAAGTCTAAGTTGTACTATCTTGACTCGTGGTCACTTAGTCAACCATTCTTCGAAACCAAAAACATAGAGGACATTGAAAAAGCTAGCCATGACCCTACTTACGTGGCATACAAAAACCAACACACATAGAGGGACAAAGATAGAGGTATGTAAAACAATGTAGCTATAGCAACTGTAACCAAAGAAACCAAAACCACTAACCAAGGGCCATAGGGCAATCCAACCAAGGCCTACTAACAATCGAGACAACTAACCATCACCCTTTGGGACCACTACATTAAATGCTGCTAGGCCAAACTTTGAGCGAAAGGACAAGAAAAAATATGCTACTTTACCTTTGAAGTCATCTAAGCTACTGGATCAATTGTTGAAGAGTGGGCATATACAATATAAGAAAATGACTGAAGCTGCTTGAAAGAAGCATGAGTAGTTATGTGAAATAGCTAAAGATCCCACTTGAGCAACAAAGGAGGACCCTCAATTGCCTAGGTACTTTAAGCTAGATTGCTTTTGCCACTATTACCAATTGCCTAGTCATGACATAGACTTCTACCTTGCACTAAAGGATGACCTACATGAAATAATAGACAAGGGAGAGTTGGTCCTAGATGCCTCCAACTTGGTTCAACCATAGAATTAGTCGATGTGGGTGTATAAGGACTTATTAAATGCTAATAACAACTCCTATGTTATATTGACATTCAACATCAATGACAATCAAAGATCAACGAGGGAACTGTTTGTGATCTAGGTACCCCCTCATGATGAAAGGGCCTCTTTAGCTTCCACTAGCTCAAGACCCCCTTTTGTTATGAGAGTACCATCATGAGCACCTCTAAGGAAGCCCTTTGTCATCAGGGTGCCCCAACCAGCCACAACCCAACTGACCATCATAACCACACAACAACCTCTTGTGGTGGCCAATGCTATAGCCTCTTCCTCACAACCAAAAAATGACAACCAAAAAGCCTCAACCAAGCAGAGGAAGAAGCATAAGCAAAAGATTAACAACAAGGGTGATAAGTAGGTTGAGGCATGGAAGGAAGTGGATCCACCGAAGCCCACTCCCATATAATCTATACCCATGACCTCCTCTACCCAACTTGCCTTAGCTAGCAAACCATAAGAGGATGCTAGAATCCAAAACTAGAAGAAAGAGGAGAGATTCCAACAACAACAACTAAAGATTAAAGTTCAGATTTTGGGGCACATGAAGGAAGTAAAGCACAACTGGGAGGACAAGCCCACAACCAACAAAAAAAGCTTCCTCAATGTGATGGAGCAAGTCAAATAGTCCCTTAAATAGAAAAATATAACCTTGAGCTTGTATGACTTGATCATGAATTCCACTACAAATTATGAATTGCTAGTCAAAATGTTGACTTCTATCCCCATCAGTGAGGACATCCCTACTAACAAAGAATCCATTAATGCA
Source organism: Gnetum montanum (assembly GCA_015680685.1). Classification (NCBI taxonomy): domain Eukaryota; kingdom Viridiplantae; phylum Streptophyta; class Gnetopsida; order Gnetales; family Gnetaceae; genus Gnetum; species Gnetum montanum. The sequence continues at coordinate 93,019 of MNCI01017882.1, read as the reverse complement.
ATAATGGTTCCTTCTTCACCAAGGGAAAAGAAGTCAACATTGTTGATGTTTAGTGATAGTGAGGTCAAGACCAATCCCCAAAATGGCAAAGTGATTAGAGCTCCTTTTTTCATAACCATATGCATAGGGAAGTACAAGGTGCATTGAGTGCATGTTGATGATGGTACCACAACTAACGTTATCCCATGCACCATTATTGAGCACCTAGGCTTAATAGAGTAGATTCAACATACAACAATTGCAACTCTCAATTCCTTCAATGGATCAAGGGTTGTTGTCAAGTGGTCTATCTTCTTGGACTTTGTGGCAGGGGAGCAATTCCCCACAACCACTGATTTCTTGGTGGTGGAGGAGACATTAGGGTTTAATTTTATCCTAGGAAGACCTTGGTTGGCTTAATTACAAGCCATGTCTTCACCTATCCACCAAGAGATTCACCTTCCTTATGAGGAAGATGAAATCATTATTCATGGTGATAATGTAATTCCCCTAGATGTCAAAAACGTAGATATAGAGTAAGGGTATGAAATGAAGTTTTAAGAGGAAACTTCTAGTCATAAAGTCCATCAGTTTGAGAGAGCAGAGAAAGACAAAAGTGATAACAATGAACAATGAGACATGTTATGGGATGAACTCTCTTTCAACATTGTCAACGAAGGGGATGATGAATACAGAATTATGTAGGATAGGCCTTACATGTTTCCTAACCTTTCCAAGATTAGGAAAAAATTGCATAAGTGATGTGTCCTCATGATCCTTCCACCCCATGCCTTTATGGCCGTGTAACCATATGTACTAATAGTCATTTAGCATGAATTTTCTTGGTTAACCTATTATGTCTTTTTTTTGTACATTCTTTTTTTAATTGCATTTAGCCTAGAAATTTACTTTTATTTGCATTAAAGTTTTTCCTTTAAAACTAGAAAACCCATAAATAATTTTAAAATAGAAAATCATTAAAAAATATGAGCTTTTTTTCAACAATGACCTGCTATGGCCTAAAACTGGTAGCACAAACACATCAACGACCGACCATGGCCTAAAATTTGTAGCGTAAACACATTGATGGCCCGCCATGACCTTAAACTAGCAAAACACATAAAAATTGTGCCTGTCATGGCTGAAAACTAGCAAACATATTTTTTACCCTATTTATTTTTTAGCCTATAATTGCATCATTTAGCTATTTAACTTTATAGCCAAGATCAACATCGCTATTTACAACGTTTATATCGCTAGAATAATATATAATAGAAAACTAAAACTAAAACCTTAAATTTAAAAATTCCTATAACATATATAGATGTAGCCATATTGTCTGGCAAAATGTTGAAAAAAATAATAATCATCCATAACATTGTCTTGGCTAATAATAGCCATCAACAAAAACAAAAATCATGTAGCCAATAAGTTGAGGTAGGTGGATGGAGGATGCTAAGGGGCATTCGGAGGATGAAGTGGTGGGTCATTCCAACCCTTACTACTAGGGCTACTAATGTCTCCTGATGCTTGAAATATAGTAACATAATAGCTAATTGAAACACCACAAACATTTGCATGTTATAATCAATCTTCATCATGTAGCTTTCACCCCACGAAACTTGAGGCAAAACTTCATTGTGAATGTGAAAAGTATAACCCACAATGGGAAATTTCACATACTTTGTACTTTTGGGGTTAAAAAATGCCTCATAAGTGGTCAAAGCCTCATTCCCCAAGTG
>MNCI01017882.1:75323-90211 GCA_015680685.1 Gnetum montanum | reverse complement strand
GGGGGCGGCGGGGGGGGCGGTGTGGTGTGGTTGTGGAGGAGGGATCAAAAATGCCTTTTGAAATGCCAAAAAGGTAATTTGATGGGTTTTATGAGGGGTAGATCTCACCTACCCTTAGCATAGAAGGGTGAGGGTTTTAAAAACTTTCCCCCTTAAACATGGAGACCACATGCACAACTTGGAAAGTTTTCCCCCTCAATGTGGAAGTTTTCTTCCAACTTTGAAACTTTTCCCCTAGCATGGAGGTTTCATTCCTAGGGTGGAAAATTCAATCCCCTAGCATGGAAGTCACAAAAGCAAAAATTCATCATTTTATGCACTTCAACATTGACCAGCCACTTCAACAAGCATGGTGGAGAGCTTAGCATGGAAGATTCATCTCTAGCATGGAAGGTGTGCCCTAGTTACTATTTATAGTAAGCAGCCAAATCATAGCTAATTTGTAGCTCCATTCATGGCCCAAAGAGCCTATAAAAACTAGCCTCCAACACCATTTACAGGTTCAACAATTTTGTGCAGCAACTTTTGGCATACAAGCAATTTTGGTTCCAGAATTTTTAGCAAGTTCAGTAATTTTATGATAGGTTCAGAAACTTTTGTGCATACAAGTAATTTTTCAAAAAGTTCAACCATTTTTACAATTCCACATTGGGCATTTTCAAGCACTCAAGAGCTTTTGCAAGTTTCCATACTTGCACTCTCTTGAATCCTAGTGTGGAAGCATTGTAACCTTGAGTGACCTAACTTGTAGATCTGAGGTTGCAGTAGTGAAGGAAGGCTCAATAGCATTATGAGTGGCTTAGCACTTGGATCGTGGAGTAGATCACATCGACTTTGACGAGCTTTGAAGTCTTGCATAAGTGAACCCTTGTTTTGCTCATCCAAGCACCATTTGTACACATTTCTCTAACTTATTCTTTATTCTTTCTCAATAAAGTTTTAAGTTTTGTGTTCAAAAATAAATTTTATTTTCTATGCATTATTCAAATCTGTTTATATTCCCATGTCTTGCATCTCATAAGTTCTTGGTTGATCTACTGGACCAACCAGGGCACCTTGAATCCCATTTCTCTTATGAAGGCCCTAGGGATTTAAGGTTGGAAAACTCCTTGCATCGAGGATCCTTGATTTTCTTTTAACAATAAAGGTTTTCAGTTGCAACAAGTTTTCTTAGCACTAGAAGGAGGGCCTTCACCTAAATTCTATAACCAAATCTATTATTTTCATTGCCACTTGCAAGCTTTTCCTTGATTTTTGCAACCAAAACCTTTGAAGAATCAATGCTAGTCTTTCCCCTCCTATGACCACAACTATAGCATGGAAGTTGCAAATGGTTGGGTTTTGACTTTTCATAGTACTTTTTGTGAATTTTATAGCCCAAATCCAGTGTTGATATCTCTATCCTTTTCTTCCTTTTTCTTGGCAAAAAATTATTCTCTAGTTTCTAAAGTGGGTGGTTCAACTCATTTGTGAGTTGGTTTTCTCCCCACTTTTCCAAGCTAAGAAAATTGGTAGTTGGCTAAAACCAATTTTAGTGGAAAAACACCAACTTTCTGCTTTGGTTTTTAAACTTTCCCCCATCAATGTTGAGGTAGGAGGTGTGAGATTCCCACCATCTCACTCCCCTTCTTTCCCCCTTTTTCCATACCTAGCGAGGAAGCAGTTGGAAGGCTAGTGTTGGTGAGGTATAAAATTAATTTAATGACTAGATCTACTTTTATTACAAGTTGAAAGCCATTTTATAGTTTTTTTTAAAGTTTAAACTCCCAAGGAATCCAATGCTGCATTTAATCCCCCTGTAGTAGAAACCTTAGCGTGGAAGCTGCAGGTGGTTTGGGTGTTGAAATTTCACAACATATTTTGTGAATTTCTAGAGCAAAGCTAGCATGGAAGCCTTAATAACCATTTAATTTTTTTGCCACATCTTTTTGCCACTAAACTAACATTGGTTTCTATACCAACCAAGCCTACTTTTCCCTCCTTTGTGGTAAAAGTTGGTAGCCTACCAAAACCATCTTTGGAAACTGCCAAGTTTCCATTTTGGCATTCAAAATTTTTCCCCTCTCTTCAATGTTGAAATAAGAAGGTATGAAATTTGCACTATCTCACCCCCCTTCCTTCCACGCTACCATACCTAGTGTAGAGGTAGTTGGGAGGACACCTTGGATGAGGTTTGAAACCAACGTTGCCAAGGTTTCATTTCTAGTAAAGGGGTAAACCCCCCTCATCCCCCACTTACTAATTATAGCAAGCATATCATTTTTTGCCATTTTCAATACCTTTAAGAGTTTTTGAATTCCATTCACTAGAATTTACTCCTATTTTACCATTTATAGCCTATTTTCAAGCAACCCTTGGCACTATAATCATGTCTTTTCAAAAGTCCACGAAATTGCCCCTCACCCTCCAACAAACCATGAGGGTGTATGATCTCAAAGACCTTACCATCATGGAGTGTAGGTGATCTTTGAGGGTTAGAGGGAAGAGTTCTAATTTTTCAGCCATTAATGAAGATTTCCATAACTTCATTTGTGCTAAAATATAGGTAGGCATGCTAATTTCATAAATTGAAGCTAAGGACAAAAGGGAGTTTAAGCTAATACATAGGGATGGGGAAGAGTACATCCCTTCCTCATATGAAGAAATTCCTCTTAATGATGTCTATTCCAGCATCCTAGCCCAATTAATTACCATGGAAGAGGAAGATGACAAGCCTACCTTTGAGGAACAACAAGAGGAGGAGGATGGATTTAAGGCAGAATTTGAGCCTGAAAACATCCTTGAAGGACTGTTCCAACAAACATCACCCAAAGTTACAAAACCTTTTCCTAATGCTTTTTTTTCTCCATGGGCATGGTTCCATCATCTTCTACTCCTTCCTACCCTACTACGGTAGATCTCATGTTAGTTATAGCCATAAATTTCACTCAAACAATGCTACAAGCAATCAACAGATCAATGTCATTTGCAATACAACCTTGATACATCAAACCATCAACAGTGGTTTTTACCACCACAATTTGTTAATTATTCATGTGGGGTCTACCATGGGACCCCAAGCAACACAAGGGTCACACACCACATTTGTCTCTTTTGTGCCTCAAGAACTAGTACAAACATCTTTTTCTTTGTTTGGCCCATAAGCCATAGCCATAGCACAACCTTTTCCTTTTGTCATGCAATCCATAATGAGGCCACAAGCCTCACAATAGATGCCACAACCTTATGTAAAAATCTTACAACCTATGGGGCCATTTCAAGGCTTGTATCAAGCCTTTCAAATGATTTAAGACCTAATGAAGGAGTTAAAGAGTCTTAAAGCCTCTACCACACAAACTGTCAAGATTATGGACTTCTACCAGGATGATCCCATAAGTCTTGTAGTCCCACCCTTGAAACTTCCTCCTGGTGTCCCCATTCCCTAATTTAGCAAATATAATGAAGAAGCTGACCCCAATGCTCACCTTATTACCTTTCAATCTGAATGTTTACTCTTGCAACCATGGCCTCATATCATCATGAGGACTTTCCCTATGTCTTTGACTGGGAAAGCACTTGATTAGTATCATGCATTGCCTAGAGGCTTTATATCTTGTTTGGAGGGCTTAGTAGCCTAATTTTTCAGTCGGTTCAAGTATAACTTGAAGCTTGAAACAATGCTTGATCAACTCATGAAGGTCAAGTAGGGGCCCTTAGAACCTATACAAAAATTCATTCAGCCATGGAATGGACTATTGAAAAAAATACTAGAGCTCATAGCTAAAGCCCATTTGTTAGCCATATTCAAGGGAACAGTTAATGACTTCATTAAGTCCAAACTTTACTACTTTGATTCACGATCTCTTAGCCAAGCGTTCTTGGAAACTAAAAATATAAAGGATGCTACAAAGGTCAATCATGATCTAGCCTATATCACATATAAAAACCAACATGCTTGAAGAGACAAAGAAGAGAGCAAACAAAACAATACTACTGTAGTAATTGTAACCAAGGAAACTAAGACCATGAACTAAGGGCTGAAGGTCAACCCACCCAAGTCCCCCACCAATGATTGCAATAACCAATCATCAACTTCTAGGACCACTGCGTTGACAACAAATATACCTAACTTTGAAAGGAAAGATAGGTATAAATACATTACATTTCCATTAAAACCATTTAAGTTGCTAGACAAAATATTAAGAAGTGGACACATGCAACATAAACAAATGACCTAAGCCACTCGAAAGAAACATGAGTGACTATGTGAAATAGCTAAAGATCCCACTCAGGCAATGAAGGATGATCCCTGGTTACCTAGATACTTCAAGCTAGATCACTTTTGCCATTATCATCAACCACCGGGTCATGATATAGACTTTTTCCTTCCACTAAAGGATGACCTACAAAGGATGATAGATAGGGGCGAACTAGTCTTAGATGCTTCTAACCCAGTTTGGCCATAAAACTAGTCGATGCAGGTCTACAAAGACCCATTGAATGCTAATGATAGCCCCTATGTTATTTTAGCATTCAACATCGATGACAATTGGAGACCTACTAGAGAACCATTCATGATTCAAGTACCCCTCTACAATGAAAGAGCTTCTTTGGCTTTCCATAGCTCAAGACCTCCCATCATTGTTAGAGTACCATCATGAATGCCTTTGATGGAACCTTTTATCATCAAGATCTCTCAACCTAATAGAACCCAAACAACCATAGCCCAAACAACTACACAATGACCCCTTGTGGTGGCCAATGCTACTGCCTCTTCCTTACAGCCAATGGCTAACAACCAAAAAGCTACAGCCAACCAAAGGAAGAAGCATAAGCAAAGGATTAACAACAAGGAAGATAAGTAGACAAAGGAAAAAAAGGAAGTGGGATCATCAAAGTCCACTCCCATTTTGACTATACCTATGACCTACTCTGCTCCAACCTCTTCAACTAACAAGCTACAGGAGGATACCAAAGCCCACAATCAAGACAACAAGGAAGATCCACAACAACCAAAGCCTAAAGTTGAAGTCCACATTTTGGGATGCATGGAGAAAGTAAAGCACAACCAAGGTGACAAGCCCATGGTTAAAGACAAAAAATTCCATAGTGAAATGGCCCAAGTCAAGCAATCCCTCAAGTAGAAAAACACAACTCTAAGCTTGTATGACCTGATCATGACTTCCACCACACATCATGAGGCACTAGTCAGAATGTTAACCTCCATACTTGTTAGTGAGGATATTCCTACCAAAGAGGAAGCCATCCATGTAGTAATGATTCTTTTCTCACCAGGGGAGGAGAAGTCAACATCCTTAACATTTTTTAATAGTGAAATTAAGGTTAATCCCCAAAATGGTGGAGTGACTACAGCCCCTTTATTCATGACCATATGTATAGGACAATTTTAAATACATCAAGTACATGTTGATGATGGATTTTCAACCAACATTATCCCATACACCATGATTGAACGCTTGAGCTTAACTAAGCAAGTATAACCTACAACCATCATAACTCTTAAGTCCTTCAATGGATCAAAAGTTTCTATTAAGGGGTCTATCTCCTTAGATTTTATAGCTAGAGAACAATTCCCAATAACTACAAACTTCTTGGTGGTGGAGGAGACACCAGGATTCAACTTGATCCTAGGAAGACCTTGGTTAGCTTAGTCATGAGTTGTGTCCTCATCCATCCATTAAGAAATTCACCTTCCTTATGAGGGAGGTGAAATCATAATTCATGGTGATAACACATTTTCCCTAGCTGTCAACAACGTAGACATAGAATCTAAAGTGTAGCTTCAAGAAGAAGCTCCTAGCCATGAAGGGCAAAAACCCAAGATAGCCAACGATGACAATGATAGGTAATGGGATACATTATGGGATGAACTCCCTTTTAACATCATAAGTGAAGGGGATGGAAAATACAAGCTTGTATAGAGTAGGCCTTACTCACTTCCTAATCTTGCAAAGATTAGGAAGAATCTGCATAAGTGAAGTTTACCTTAACCTTCCCATGCCTCTATGGCTAGATGCACCAATAGACATATAGCCTTACTTTTCATTTATAGTTTATTACACATGCAATTGTTGCTTTACACTTTATGCACATAGCCTAATGCATGTAGCCTAAGTTTGTTTGCATTTTTATCTACAACCTTTTTTTTAAACTTATGCTTTAAACGTTAAACTAGCACTATCGTCCGCTAAGATGTTAAATTGGTAGTTTCATTTGCTAAGATGTTAAACTAGCACTATCATTTGCTAAAACATTAAACTAACACTTTTCTCCACTAAGACATTAAACTAGCACCATTTTTTTCTAAGATGTTAAACTAGCACTACGTTCGCTAAGACATTAAACTATCATTATAGTTTGCTAAGACTCTAAATTGGCAATGTAGCCTACCATGGCCTTGAACTAGAAAAACTATATAACCTGTGCTTGTAATGGCCAAAAACTAGCAAAAATCCCTTTTATTACATCTCCTTTTTATCATATTGATTTAATGTTACAACTAAAACGTCAATATAGCCATGTTTACAACATTTAATACTATAGATGCATATAGCCAAAAATAAAACCAAATATTTAAATTTAAAATTTAAATATCCATAACATACATAGCCATGAACAAAATGTGTAGCAAGAATGTCAAAAAATTACAGCCATCCATAACATAGTTTTGGCTAAACATAGCCATCAACATAAAGAAAAAAAATAGTCAACAAGCTAAACTAAAGGAGGCTACTAAGAGGCATCTGGAGGAGGAATTGGTGGGTCATTTCCACACTTACTGTTGGGGTCACTAATGTCTCATGAGGCTTGAAATGCAACAACATATAGCTAGTTAGAAACCCATGGCAAAAATCATGGCTTAAAAACAAAGATTAAAACATAAAATATAGCAAACTTGGAGAGATTCTAGTTCCATTACTTCTAGGGGTAGATGGGGAAGGCCTTCCTCTAAACGATGGAGGATCTGGTCCTTTATCATGTTGACCTAGTCAACATTCCCATGATCAACACTAGAAAGAATGCTGGACCTATCTATAGGAGTCCAAGTAGAAGGTCCATGAGTGGTAATAGATGTAGAGGTCTCACTTACAATCATGTTGATCTGAAGAGTACAGAATTGCTCCACCTTGAGAGTACTTTGAAAAATTTGATAAGCACTCTCCTCTTGGATTCCTTGAATAAATAGTTCTCTCTTGTGTCGTTCAATTGATTCCTCCTTAAGTTCATTTAGGTAGGCCCCATGATCAACCTTATACTAATGCTTGTGAAACTTTTGGGTCTTGCCCCACTATAGGACCCAGGAACATTGATCCTTCTAGTCCTCAACCTTTTGGGAGATGAGGTCCATTTGCATACGTTGTTCTACCATCTCCCTTAGAATTGCTACTTTGCCCTAAATAACATGCTAGTAGTGGGCCCATGTGATCTTGTTAGTCCATAACTCCCCTGAGTTAGACACTTGAGCTTCCACAAAGGCTTTACAGTCTTAGAGATCTCTAATTATGTCCTCCTATCTTTGAGTCTTTTCCCTTAAGGCCACAACTTCTTCCCATAAGGATTCATTGAACCTCTCTAGCTCCCATGAAGTTTTTGTGCATGACATTCCTAAATTAGTAATGGTCTTGTACAACTTCATAGGTACACTAGACACATAAGAGGAAAGCTTAGGTAAGGAGTCTATCTTCATGTCTCTGTTGGGGTCCCACTCCATGAAGGGTACTAAGCCTAAGATAGCCATAATGCAAGCAAAGCCAACTACTAAAGCACATAAAATGAAATCCTTACCTATCTCAGGTGCAACCTGATGCAATCAATCAATGATGTCCTTAGCCATCTCATGCAAGAACTCCACTTTGTCTAGGGTCTTTACCTATGGTTTATCATGAAACTTAGGGATGGGAGCTTGTGTTTGTGTTTTAAGAACTACTGTAAGCATATTAATCATTGAAAGGTTAGGATGACAACCAAAGATAACCAATGAGATATAACAAAAATATTAAAGCATAGGCATACCTGGCTCCTCCTCCTCTTCCTCCTCTGGAATGATGATGAGAGAGGTACCTAGTACTGTCTCACCAAATAAGGCATCTAAATCATCTATGCCTGCATCGGCGAGTCCTTCAACCATAGGTTGCTCTAGGAGTGCCTTTTCTGGATATCTTTGTTCTGCCTCTGTAGCAGCTTGGGTTGCTATAACCTGATGCTTAGCTACAACCATAACACATAGAAAACTAGTTAACACATGAAACCATAAAGTAGCCATAAACTTTAGAACATGAATTAGCCAAATTTAAAAGCATACCTATGACTACCTACTGTGAGGGCTTAAGCTTAAACTTAAACTTCTTCAGGGTAGGATGATCTAATGCTGGGGGTTCCTCTTCCATAGGCCTTTTGAGTTTCTCTCTAGTTGCCCCTTCAACCTTCATGCATTGTCGTCTGGCATCCTAAGCACTAGTAGGAAATGAGAGGGGCTCATCATCATCACTATTGTTAGGAGACTCATACTACCTAACATCAAGATTCTTAGTGGTGATGGATAACATATCATCCATCCCCTCTGGTGGGTTTTGGGCCTACACTATTGGATAAATGTGCTCTATTTAAGGCTTAGAAATTTGGCTTGGGTGTTAGATCACTTGAAAAAAATACAAAGTGCATATGGATTATCATAGAGGTATCAACACAGAGTCTAAGGATCTCCTCTCAAAGCCTAGTAGCCAAAGCAGTTGCCCAATCAAATCTGATGCCCTCCATCAGAACCTTCTTAAAGGTCCATCCCTATGCTCAGTCAATCACCTTCTTTTGTGATAGTAGTTTGGGAAATGCACAAGACCTAAGCAAAAGATATGATTCCTTTACATTAGGATTCATGAAGTTGTTTATCAAGATTCCAGAGTGGTCCATGTTAGCACCAAGCCACGCTAGAACTTCCTCGTGATGGCCCAATTCCCTTACTATCTTGGTGGGAACCTTTCTCCCATTAGTAGGGACACCAAACAAGTCATGAAAGAGGCCAACACCTATGTCCATGTTCACCTTCACACCTTGGATGATGGTGCTAAAATGACCAACCTTCTCATCAAAGTAGTTAATAACATGCAACATCTCTGCAATGGGAATGGAAGGGATAGGTGCCATAAATACATCGAGCAAGCCTGAATGCTAGATGTTTGCTTGAACATATCTAGGCACCTGTCCCTTTAGCCACTTTTGTATTGATGTCACATCATTGAACTTTAAGATGAGAGTATCCTCATGATGTGAACGTGAAAGTGGTATAGTGACATTAGTTGAGGTGGAAGGTCCTATGAAGTAATAACCAAAGGTTAGCATCAATATGAGTAATTTCAACAACCAAGAAAAGCAAAAAAACACTTAGAGCCATAAAATGCTAGAAGCTATATGTTCACCTTTACTTTACTTCTGTAGTGTGGAGGTTCCAGCTACAAGGGTTTGATCCATGCTATCAGCATCTACCCACCAGCTATGCATCATCCCATCATCCTTGTACTTTTTGTATATGAGGTTAAACCTAGTGGTGTATTCATCAAAGTTCCATCTTAATTGCTGATACATAGCAGTTCTAATTTAAGGACTCTTGATGAATTCTTCCAAAGTAGTTTAATCCATTGTTAGGATTTGATCATTTACGATCAAGCTTGGATCATTGACCTTGTACCTATAAGAAGTTGTAAAAATCAATGATGTTAGGGAAGGTAATCAAACCAAAAGAATAAAAGCATTACAATAACCATGTTTACCCCTGTAGATGGTACATGGTGCTAGGTGGATTCTGGAATAATGTGTGGGCTCTATGTACCACAATTAGAGTATTGTTAGTATTATATTGACTATGCTCTGGCATCATCTAGATCTCTAAAAGGTAACATGGACTCATGGCATTTGTTGGTCCCCATGTAGTCTTAGAAAGTGGCCTATTAGTTATGTATTTGGCAATCAGGCTAGATGCCTAAGGCAACAGGGTCTCCACAATAACCTTGGCTACATCCATGGACAAGTGTGACCACAACATCACACTGAAATTCCTAAGGAGGTAGGCAAGGAAGTCTCTTGCCTTAGGTTGGAACCATAATGAGAGCTTCCTGAAAGGCATGTCATGTGTTGGGGTGTTGGTCTTAGGATGACCAATATAGCACAAGATACTGTATAGCTGCACTATGATGAGGATAGGCCTTAAGAAGATCCTGCATGAAGTAAAGCATAAAAACTGTTATGACCAATGGAAATTACTTAATAAATTTGGACAAATCATCTAATCAGAGGTGAAATTAGCCTCTGTAAAAAGCTCTAAGGTGTTTGTCTAAATTTGTCTAAGTAATTCTACAAGAAAACATTATTACAGGCTTACATAACCTTACATCGTGACCAATAGGAATTTCTTAACAAATTTAGTAAAAACTTCCTAAGTTAGAGGTGAACTTAGCCTTTGTAAAAAGCTCTTAGATATTTATCTAAATCAGCTTAAGAAATTCCATAAAAGCATTGTTACCATATTTTATAGCCTTTATAGCAAAGTTTTCATAGCCCAAAACTATGTCTTAGTCTAAATTATGCATAAATTTAGAAAAAGCATCTAAATTATACATAAATTTGGAAAAAGTAAGCATAAGTTTAGAAAAAACATCTAAATTATGCAAAGCGTGCATAAATTTGGAAAAATCATCTAGGCTATGCACAAATTTAGAAAAAGCATGATAAACTTAGAAAAAGCCATGTAGCCATAGTAAAAGCTTATTTAAAATAGAAAAAGCTTTTACTCTTCTTGAAAAAGCAAAATTAAGCATTAATTTTACATGTTAACAAAAGAAAAACATAAGTTATACATATCAACCTCTTGTATTTTCAAATGGGTAATGTTTTGCCTTGATTCACATAGCCATAGAAAAAAATTCGTTTGAGCTCCAAATAGAGTGATTCCACCATGGTTTGAAATTTTAAGTCAAGCCCTATGTAGCCATGCTTAGAAAAATTTCAAAACCTTTTCCGTTTATGCAAGAAAAATTCATCAATTTGGAGAATAATTTGAAAATGACACAAACATCCTTATTACACATGCTTAGTAAAAAATTTGTATAAAAATTATTTTAAATTCAATGAAAGTGATTCCACCTCCATTGGAAAGCTGAAGTAAATGCCTACGTAGCCATGATTAGAAATTGGCAAAAACCTTTGCTGTTTCGTTAGAAAAAAATTACAAAATTACATAAAATTGCAAAAGCCTCACAAACAACCTAATTGCACAATGTTTAGGAAAATAACCATAACTTCTTCATTTCAAGGTCAAATTAAATAAAACATTCTACAAACCCATAACATTTAATTTTACAAATAAGTAGCCATTCTACAAATAAAAAATATACAATATTGCTTACTTTTTTATATTAAAACCTCAAAAATCTCAAAACCTAGATTTCATATAGCCATGGAAATAGTCGAAATAGCCAAAACCATTAAAATCCATTAAAATTCACATCAAAATAATGGGGTAGGATTTTTTTAAAATTTAATTTTAACAAATACTAAGGTTTAGATCTTAAAAAAAATGGCCACACCTCGGAATTTTTTTAAAAAAACATGAAACAACAAACCCTATTTTTAGAATCAAATTTACGAAAGCTAAAGTAATGAAACAACTATAGATTTGCATAAGAGAAACCAAAATAGGAGATGGGATTTTATAAAAATTTCATTTTAATACCTTCATTGAGGTAGATATGAAAAAATGGTCCTAACACATAGGAAGTAAAAAACTAGAAAAACCACAAGAAACAAAGGAAAAAATAGATAGAATTGCCTACCTCGGAGCAGTAACAGAGGAAGCCTGGATGGAAATGGGCTTGGAAACTTCTTCTAACTCCCAAGAATGTTCATCCATCCTCTATATCATAGGATTTTTGCTCTTTCCCCCTCACTACCTGGGTGCCATGGTAAGCTTGACGCCAAGGATGATGGAGATTAAGAGAAGATAGGAGTTCTATGCTAGCTGTAGGTGAGTTGGGAGGCTTCCACACTAGTAATTGGTTGTGGCTGCCACAAGAACCTCTATTAGAGCTCTCCTCCAATGCATTATTTCTATAGAATGATAGTTGTGATCAAAACTTGCAAAATTTGACATATAAAACCCATCTAAAACCTAAATGCATACCTTGAAACCCTAGCTACCAATTCAATGTACCATAACTACAAGTGTACTAAAGTGTAAGGGGGGAAAGTCTAGTTCACATTGTTTTTAGGTAGGAAACAACTTCACTTTTCAAAATTTTAAATTTTTGGATGGTGTGCCCCACCCAACGCCTTCACTTTTGACCAAAACTTGCATCAATGCTGAGATTTTTACCAATTTTGACACTTCAAACATTATGGGAACCTTAACCCCATGCATCCACATTTGGAATACCATGCCCCACATGGAAACATGCCTATTATTTTACAAATTCATTTGAATTACAAATATTTTTCTATTTTTGGTAGCCTAAACGTATCCTTTTCAACGTTGAGTTTTCAAAAGTGGGCAAGACATGAGCAAGGCTAAGCATCATGGATTTCCACACTGGGTTAGCATTACCTAACATGGAAGAAGGGGGATAACACTCACTGTAGCCTTCCAACACTCATCTAACACAAGTTTGACCCCAAAGTAGATCCCATGTGACCTAGAACTCGTCTAAGCATCTCTGACAACCTCGGAATCCCACTAGACCTAGTCAAAACTGGTTGAAATCTAGGCTTTGGTGTTTCCCATGCTAGGGAAAGCTTCTTCCATGTTGAATCGCTCACCCTTAGTGTTCCCATGCTAGGGAAACCTAAATTGATGACCTAATGTCCATTTCTTGATGCTTGATGACCCCTAGACCTTGCCAAAACACTCTAGAGCTCCTGAAAGCCCCAAAAGTGGTTAAAATGACATAAAACTATCATACCCCTCTCATCCATGTTGGGGCCACCATTCCCAATGTGGAAGAAAGGGGGGGAGATTGCATGAGGCACTTAGAAGCTTCCAAATTATCGAATCTTAACACCCAACATTGACCATTAACATTGACAACCTCGGAGGTTGATATGCCTGGTTGATTGGCTATCGATTTGGCCTAGATTTGACTTTCTTCAAGGAGGGAGACTTCTTTCATGCTAAGCTTTCCATACTTAGCATGGAAAAAAGGTGAGAAGCCTAAAAATCCCCTCATAGCCTTCAAAACAATTAGATCTTGACATGAAAAACTGATGGCCAACATGGGCAATCCTACAAACACTCATGCATAGCCATATTGATCATAAAAGGGAAAAAAAGCTTTCCCCCCAATTTTCCATGCTGAGCATGGAAGCCCTAGTGTGGAAAAATAGGGGATGCCAAAAAATTGCCTAATGGCCCTTGAAACAGCCAAATTTCCACATTAGATGGCAGTATTTGACACTAGCAGCCTTAGGAGCCTACATGCATGACTGAAGGTAACCAAAAGTGATCAAAAAGCTTTTCCACCAATTTCCCATGCTAAGAATAGAAGCCTCAACATGAAAAAAGGGGGGAAAGCCAAAAAAATTCCTAATAACCCTTGAAACAATGAAATTTTAACATCAAGTAGTAGCAGTCAATGCCATCAATCTTAAAAGCCTACATGCATGACCAAAAGTGACAAAAAAATGATCAAAAAGCTTTCCCCTATATTTTCCATGTTGAACATGGAAGCCCTAGTGTGGAAAAAGAGGAGGAGGTCAAAAAAATGCTTAGTGATCCTTGAAACAACCAAAATTTAACATCAAATAGTAGCAGTTGACATCGATAACCTGGGAAGCTTGCATGCATGATCGAAAGTAATAAAAAATGATAAAAAATCTTGCCCTCCAATTTTTCACACTAATTATGAAAACCACAACATGGAAAAAGGGGGTTGTTGGGGGGGGGGGGGGGGGGGGAGGGAATCCCAAAACCCACTCATCAATCTTCAAAATAGCAAAATTTTGACACCAGGCATTGACCATTGTTGCTAGCAATCCCAGGGACCTATATGTATGACCAAAAATGATGTAAAAATATAAAAATCAATTTGTCTCCAAATTTTCACATTGGGCATACTATCCCAAGCATGGAAAAAGAGGGGGAAGCTTAAAAAACATTTGGAAAACCTATAAAATAAATAGTTTTAACTCTAAACCCTAGTCTTCAACCATGGCAACCCCAAAGGCTAACATGCATGGTTGATTGAAGTCAAAATTGGGCTAGATGTAAGTTTTATGATGCCTCCACACTAGGGATTCCTGCCTGCATGCTTCTCAACATGGAAATTAAGGGAGAAACCCATTTTGGATCCATAACTACATCAGAACAACATTAACTAAACTTGCATGCGCTCTAGGACCTTATCGACATCATTTGGAGCCTTCAAACTTTAAGAAATTGATGTTAGAAGGCCAAAAATAAATTGCCCCTAATTTTCTAGATTGAGCTCTTCATTCCTAGTGTGGAAAAAAAAAGGGTAAGTTTAGAAAATTCTTATAAATACTCAAAATTATCAAAACTTGAGTCGTCAACCTTGGTAACCTCGAAGGTTGACATGCATAGTCGGTTGATGTTAAAATTGGTCTAAATCTAAGTTTCATGGTCCTTCCACACTAGGGATCCCTTGAGTATCCCTAGCATGGAAACTCAAGGGAAAACTTGTTGAGGGCTCCTAAACACTTCAGAATAACATTAAATGACCTTTCATGCACTCTAGAACCCTATTAGTAGCCATTGGAGCCCTTAAACTTCATAAAACTGATCCCAAATGGCCAAAAACCCATTCCCTCTTATTTTCCATGCTAAGCTCTCCATCCCCAATGTGGAAATTTTTTTTGGGGGGGGGGGGGGGGGGGGGGGGGGGGGGGGG
>MNCI01017882.1:38337-58078 GCA_015680685.1 Gnetum montanum | reverse complement strand
GGGGGGGGTGTAGATCTTACCTACCCTCAGAATGGAGGGGTGTGGGTCACTTACTTCTAATGTGGAAGGGTAGACCTCAGCGTGGAAGGGTATAGTGGCATCTATGCTCAACGTGGAGACTGCATGCCTAGCATGGAGATTGAATACCCATAATGTAGAAGCCACATGAACTAGATTTCAACATTCCATGCACAACAATATTGACAATGCACTCCAATGAGGATGGTAGAGGCCCCAATGTAGAAGATTTTCCTCCAACGTAGATGGTGTGCCCTCATTACTATTTATAGTAAATGACATGACCATGGGTGTTTGGCACTTTCCATACATAGTAATCCCCCACATTGGGCATCCATCTCACCTATACGTGGTAAAAATTTGTAGCAATTTTCAGCCAATATGTTAGCCAAATTACAGTCATTTTCTAGCCCAATCCATAGCCCAAAACCTATAAAAATTAGCCTCAAACACCATTTTGAGGTTACACACTTTTTGCATCCACACTCTTGGCAATTCCACACTTGGGAATTTTCAAGAACTTAAGAGCTCTTGCAATCTCACACACTTGCAATCTCTTGAATCCTAGTGTGGAAACCTTGTGGCCTTGCAACCCTCATTACCTTTCTTGAGATTTATGAACTTTGGGTTTCTACGTTACACTCCTGGGATCCCCCAACTCCTAGTGTAGAGCACTCTAGTAGTGTAAATCATTTACTTTTCCCACCCCTAGTAGTAGCCAATGTTGTAGATCTAGAAGAGTAGTAGAGGAGGTTCGATAGCATTGGGAGTGGCTAAGCATTTGGCTCATGAAGTTGATTATATTAGCTTCAATGAACTTTGAACCCCCATCCAAGTGAACCCTCTTTGCTCTTCCACAGGCAGGATTTGTACACATTCCTTATTTTTTTTTATAAAGTTTTAAGATTTTAGTTTTGTATGCAATTTTCATTTATTATCTAGTTTTTAAATCTACATTCTTCTTTTGCATTATTCATTTTTCATCCCATAAGTCCTTGGGTGATTGCTGGACCATCCAGGGCACCTCAGATCCCATTTTTTGGAGGTTTTGGGGATTCACAGTTAAAGTTGCTATGCTGAAACTTTCAATTTTCTAGCAATTGAATTTTTTGATTGTAACACAAGAGTTTGATCTTACAATGGTGAATAGAAAAGGAATCGAGAATGTCATTACAAATCATTTATATCAGTTAAGATGAGATAGCCTTAATGATGAAGAGTCTTCATTTGAATAATTTCCAGATGAACTCCTCTTTGCTAAGGTAACCAAAGTTCATGCACGAAAATTCACAAATTAGTATGATGAGTTCCTCTCATATCTACTCACATAGGAGAATCCTACTAAATGGTATCATAGGAAGAAACAATAGTTTCTTCATTAGGTCAAACATTATATGAAGATTGAATGCAATCTCTATAAGGTTTGTGCCGATGGCCTAGTACTATGATGTGTATCTAATGCAAATCAACTAAGAGTCCTCTAAGATGCTCACAAGGGTTCTTGGGGAGGCCACTATGCATGAAGAATGAAAACCACAAAGATCATGATGGTAAGATACTTTTGGCCAATAATATTCAAGGATGCTCACCATTTCTCCCATTCTTGTGAGAGGTGTTAACAAGATGGAAGAATGACAACTAGAATGAAAGGTTTTCAATAATGGATTCAACCACTAGTGTCTTTTAACTTGTGAGAAATTAATTTCATGGGACTTGTGACTCCCATGTCTGATGGGAAGTCTTACATTATTGTTGCTATTGACTACTGTATCAAGTGGGTTGAAACTATAACCATTTTTGATTGTACCTCTATCACTGTAGCTTGATTCTTTCAATAATATGTGGTAAATAGGCTTGGTATTCCAAGAACACTAATTTTTAACAATGAAACATATTTCATAGGTGCTACCTTTTGAAAGTTAATGCAACACTTGGGGGTGCAACATAAACTCATAACACCTTATCACCCATATGACAATGGTCAAGAAGAGGTAACCAATAGGGAGATCACTTGAACTTTAATGAAAACTATTAGTAGATATAGAAAAGATTAGAGCACCAAATTCAACAATGCCCTTTGGGTATATGGCTTAACATGGAAACTTCCTATATGCTAATCTTAATATGAGTTAGTATACGGAAACTTAACTAAACTTCCAATTTAAATTGAACTTTTCACACTCATAACTACCCATGAACTTGACTTAGATATTAACATAGCATAAAAGGAATGACTTATGATACTTAATGTGCTAGATGAAAATCGAAAAGTAGCTCTAATGATGAATGAAGTACAAAAGACACACAATAAACAATGTCATGATGCATGGATCAGAAAAGTTACATTCAAACCAAGAGATAAGTTCTCTATTGGAATCCCATGCATGTGTCACAACAAACTAAGGTCCATATATTATGGGAAGGACCTTACATCATCTCCTCAACTTTTCCTTCTAGGGCTATGATAATTTACCACCCAACAAGCCCTCAAAAGCACATGCTAGTCAACATCTAGTAACTTAAACCATTCATGGACTTTCTAGTGACTAGACACAACACTAATAGCTTTGATCAAGAATAAGCTCATTCATTTTTCTAAATATTCTCCTTCTAACTTTGTCATGGGTGAGATATCCATATGTCATAACCCCTTGATGAGGATAAAAGATTTTTCTTTTTTATTTTACAACATTCTTTATATGTTTTCCATTTTCTTAATATTTTACTGATAATTTTATATATTTTTATTTTCTAATTATTTTCATTTAGTCTTAAAATCTCTGATTTTGTTCCATGGCTTCTGTGAATTTTGAAAATTATTGAATGTAGCTATCAAAGTTATGATTAATTACAAAAGGAAAAACTTTGTTCTTAGATTATGTTCTTTACTAATAGTCTATTAGTTTTTTAGTGGTATTGGGTAGTGAGTTCACAATATCTACCCATTCAATCTGTTGCATGTGGAATCTACATCATGGAAACATAAAGGTTCTTTTACATAATAACTAAAATTAGTAGATGATCTTGTTACCCAACAAACTGGGAAAGGACCAAGTGGAAATAAAAAAGGGTGTGATGTCAAGGAGATTTGTTATATTATTTTCTTAACTTCCATCTTCAGTTCTATGGCTCCTCATTAGTATATCATGACTCTTACTATCAATCATAAAAGAAAGTATGTATTTGTATGATGTAGTTCTCATTCAAAAAACTGGAAATTCAAAGCACATCCCTCTAACAATTTCATGTGCTACAAGCACTCTTATGGGGATGGAAAGACGTGTTGCCCATGCCTAAAGGCAACCATCTAACTAAGGTCCTACCTACTTTCTTCTTTTTTCTTCTTTTCTTGGAATGATGGTTGTTTCTTATGGTTGCTATAAGCTCTTGATGGTGGAAAAAAAATGAATATGTCAATGTGAGGTCAATATAATTAGAATGAATTTGGTCTAGACTTGGAATAGACTAGTATCAAATCATCTTAATCAAAAATTTTACTAAGAATCTTATGTGATTATGATGTAGATTATTCATCTATCATTATATGTCTATCATTCATGCACTCCATTTTCTCTCATCTCACTGCCTCATGTCATGGTAAATTAATAGTTTTGTCTTATAGTTTGCATAATCCTAAGACAGTTCCTTACATGGGTACAAAGTTTAACTTGAAACAACCATTTGTCATCATGGGTGCTTATGGAATCCTTGTGATGAGGTTCTGCAAGGGTATATGAGGCATAAGCTTGCTTTGGGGAGGATCCACTTGCATATATTTTGGTTTTCTTCAAGTTGAAACCCCTAACCATAAGCCTCATTGCAATCTCTATCATCTTAATAGCTTGCAACATGTAGCTTTTGTTGGACTTTGGAATAAGAAAGATCCTCCCATAACTCATCCCACATGCTCAAATTGCTCCAATTTCTTAAACCATACCCTTAATTGTGTTGTTGCTATGATTTTCTAGCTTTTGTCTTCCATTTGGCTTTTGTTTTGACACCAAAATTGTTCAAATTCCTTGATATCTTAAGTGAAAAATAGAGATACAAGTAGTTGCATTGATGCATCCTCATTGATGTAATGAGATTAGTTGACATAGGCTCATCAACACATCCCCATTGGCATGACACAAAAATTTGATAAATCCATGTGACACTTATCTCATTGTTCACATTTTCTCATAAATTCACAAGGAGTTTTTGACATTTTTTAGAGCTTAGAGCCTTTAAAGAGTCATAACTTCTTAGTCGTTTAACCATTTTTACCCATTCTTTGATTCTTGAGCTACCAGAGGTACACTTGATGTCATGAAGGTATGAAACACTAGGGTTTTACAGAAAAGTTTTTGGAAATTTTTCTAACTTCCCATGAATAAGATATTACCTTAATATTAAATTAATGATTACAAGAATTAATATTAATAAGAAAGCTTCGTCAAAGCATGAATAAAATAATATCATATGTGTGCAATCACTAAATAAGGACTTAATAGTAAAATCTCAACTTTTTATAAATAAACATAACTTGATCAAACAAAGAAAGGTATCCAAAAGAAATAAAGGTTATGCCTAAGAAACTAATTCTGGGTTATGTTTGTAATCACAAATGACACCTAAGTGAGGACTGCAAGTAGGAGGGCCATCTGAGCCCATGGAAAAGTGATCATGTGGTGGAAAGAACCAATAATAGCCACCCCAAGAGTAACAAGTCAAGGCCATCCATGCTACTGGACCCCTACATGAGGAGCCTAAGGTGGAATGTGTTTGTTAGATTTTCAAAGTGGAAACAGGGTAATCTAGGTAGGATAAAGTTTCAAGATTGCAACCTAATCTAGAGGTGACACTTATAAAGGCCTGTCTAGAGAAGGTTTATACCAAAGAAATTCATATCTCCATCCTTTAGGAACTAAATTTCATATCATTCTTGGAGGTTGGACTAGAAGAGCTTAAAAGACAATTCCAAAGGTCTTCATTATGGCCCATTTTCTTCAACAATGGAGAATGGTATATGGGAGAAACTTACCTCTTCTAGAACAATTGACAAAGAGATGCCACTACTAAATTCAAAGACATTACCATCTCCTACTTAGTTGAAACAATTACAGAGGTCCTCAGACTACTCAATAATGGGGAAAAATTGGTAGAATTATCTATGCAAGCAAACTTGAAAGCTAAGAAAGAGTGGATCTAGTGGTGCTATGGAGTGAACTGTAAGGAGTACAATGCCCTTACAAAGTGGAGAAAGCATATTTAAAGATTGTAGCCTATCACCTTAATTCAACAATGAGGAACAGTAAGGTAACAACCTTCTTCATGAGGGCATGTGCAACTTTAAGTAGAAAATTTCTAGTCAACTTATAGCAACTCATCTTTCTTAAAATAGAAAAATGTTTCAAGGAAAATGAGAAGGGTAGGAAGACGCTCCCCTTCCCATGCCTCATCATGACTTTGTAAAAGGGGAGGAATAGTTTTCTATTTTAATAATGTGATTCACAGAGCTTGTTCCACATCATGGTAGGAAATGATGAAGGTCAAAGTACTTGCCAAACTTTAGGAGGAGGAGCTACCACCACCATCATCACTTGTAGCACTAGAGACAACACCTAAAATGTTGGTAGCTATAGAGTGGCCAAGGAAACTTAGAGAGCTATAGTTGCAACAACAACATGTCTTCAAATGTAGTGGAGAATATTCAGTGTATAGACTAGTCATGAGTAATTTGAGTGAGGTCATAAGGACCATCAGTTAGTTGGATGATGAAATTACGTCACTATTCTTTTTAGAAAAGAACTAGGCACTTGTTCACTCAAATCTTGGTGCTAGAGAAGTCATTGTATCCATACCAAAATAAGCATTCCTTGAAATTTCTGGGAATGTAGTAGCCTTCTTTGTAATGCAAGAAGAAGGAGAGGGGGTGATGATCCTGGTTATGCCAAACAAGGACTAAGAGATAGTAGTAGAGGTGGAGGCTAAGTGTATTGAAGAAGTTGTAAGTGCTCCTGCTGCATCTATCCCTAATGTTACTATCATGGAATATGTACAAGTATCAGTAGGAGTAGGAAGCAAAAGGAGGAGTGCAACCCAACATGAAAAAGTGTTGGAGCAACTTGCTAAAGCTGGGCAACCGATTCTAGAGGTCTTTGATCTCCCAAAAGACATATAAACTACCCAATTGTAGCTGCTAGAGATAAGAAGCAAGCTATTTATTGTGAATGCATAACTGGGGGAGGCCACTATTAGTAATCAACAGTTGGTGTTCAAGGTTGTAGAACTTTAAGCTTGCTTGTCAAATCTTGCCATTCTTAGGTCATAAGTTGTCAGAGATGAAGCTTTTTAATAGCTTTAACAAAAATATCAAGAGGCCAAGAATGCTAGAAAAAGGATAATCTTTGATGCATCATTATTAGAAGCAATGAAAAATTCCACTAACCATGACCTCCATTAGGCTCACAAAGAAAATCTTATGCTAATCTAAGATAATCATTGTTTATGGAATGCTAAGTAACAAAAAGTCCAAATGATGAAATACATTCACCAACAGTAAGAGTAGCTCACTAAGGTGCACCTAGACTTGAGGAGATTAGTTGTAGAAAATAAGAATCTCTCAATGGAGGAGGTTCATGACTTTTATCAAAAGACTGTAATTGAGGTTACCATTTAGAAGAATGAGGTCATAAAATATAAAACATTTAAAAACCACTAAGGGACTAGGTCAAGATGCTTAAAGAAGTCAACAAAAAAGAAATCAAGTTGGCTAAGGCGAAGATGAATGAAGTCCTCTAGCAACTTCAACAAAGAGGTGATGTGTGGTAGCCCATCTTTGATGACCTTAATGCATAGCACTAAATAAAAATCTATCTAAAGTAGTTGTAGATCAAAGATATGATTGAGTACATGGAGCTTGCCAACCTTTGATATGAATACTTGATAATGTTGACAATAGGAAGGCCCAGATTAGAATTAGAAAATAGGTAACCAACTCTTACCTTCATTATGAGGCAAATTTCAAGCTCCATAAAGAGACCAAATAGAAGTTGAAAGTGGCCAACATAGAGCTTGATATTCTCAAAAGAAAATTCGCTGATCAAAGATTATTGTTGAGAACCTGGCTAGGAGGATAAGTGACTACTAGGAGTTACAAAGCCTTGTACATACATTCAATAGCGAATGTAAATAATTCATAGCTTGGTTTGTCAATGTGAAGAACATGTTTCCTACATAATCATGCCCATGGGATATTCTAGCACTAGCTCATCTAGGTGAAGAAACCTAGCTTATTTACGATCCATAAGGTAAAGAGGAAAATAATGAAGGGATTTCTGGATGCCTATCAACTTTCAGTAGTAGTAGCAAGACAACCTAGGCCTTCAGTAAAGCAAGGACGTGATGAAGGAGACTTTGCACCATAGGAACCTTCACCTCCAAGCACATGATGAAGACTTCATCCTATCTTCATTCATGTAATTGACACATGCAAATGTTTGTTCAGGTATTCAAACTATTTTTAAATTATACCAATTTTGTATCTGTATAAATGACACTTAAGAGTTGTTTTATTTGTTAGAGTTAGTTATATAGTTTCATACTACTCTACTTTTTGTAAGGAACTTGATCCCATTTTGTTCACTCAAGGATGAGTTTTTAGTTAATCATGGGGGTATGATGAAGCATCAATAATGTAGTGGCATTGACGCATGCTCGTTGACGCATCTCAAGATCTGTTGGTGCATATGCATCAATGCTAATCCTCTTAAAGCCTATATAAGTGCACACACTAGCCACATTTATGACACCGTTTGGTCAATTTCTTAGTCAAACTATTATGGTTTTTCCTCTGAGTGCCCACATCATGGATTGAATTGATTGTATGAAATTTTATTTAAGTGCAATATGTACGTAGACACAGTTGCATGAATGGCAGTAAAATCTAGATTTCTTTTATCCATTGTAGTACTTAGATTAGTTTAAGTTTATTTTCTAGTATTTTACTTTGAATGTAATTTACTTTCTTGTCATTAAGCATTTAATGTTCTAATTCATAAGTAACGTGAGTATGACAACTTCGAGCATAATATACTAATCCTTGGTACTCCAAGTAGTGAATACATGGTAACCTAGTAGTGTTAGTATATAGAAAGTGTTAGTAGTGTTAATGAATTAATTAGTAAAATTAAATATTCAACCCTTCCTCTATTTCATTATTTTATAGATAAAGAAAATTATAAAAATTATAAAAATAAATATATTACATCTCAAGCACACTTAGCTATATGAACAAGTTAACGTAAGTGATGATTGGGAACACAATGCCTAGTAACCACATTTTTTACTATCTAAGGATATAAGTCACTTAGGTAAAAGAAGTCCATGGAATTTGACCACATCATGAATACACGCTAGTGATTCATATGGTTAGGCATAGGGAAATACTTGCTGCTCATGAATTATGAATCTTTTCATCTTCTAATAGCTTTCATGGTTAAAGAAATTTATGAAAGAAGGGGTTGTTGAAACTCAAAACTTGTTTTACTGAAGTCAAACCCATACCTTGGATCTTCCAAATTAAGAGTCATACTATGGATGACATTTTAGAAAGAAAAATAATCAAATTCAAAAGGTTAAATTTTCTAAAGAAAGCCTCATTCCATTCATAAAACAATTAAAAATGTTTGTTTTGTTAAATTAAAGTGGAGAATAAAAACCTTTCCATTCCAAGAAAAAATGTTTGTAGTGCTAAAAAAATTAACATAAAAGATACTTTTAATGTAATGATAGAATGTTTTGGTAGAAGGTTAATACTAGATCCTTACACTAAAATATTTTAGTTGAAGGTTAACATTAGATTGGCTATCCTAAAAGTTTTTATGTGAATTGAAATTCATCAGTAAAAGGAAGAAGGTATCTTTGCTTCCACAAAATTAAGATTGAATCTCAAATCTCTTAATACAAGATAAGATAGGTTATTGCTAAGCTAACCAGTTTTGTAGGAAAAAATTTTGTCTTAAGCCAATATGTTTTGAATGAAAACATTTCTAGGGTGATCATTTCCAATTAGATTTTTGGTTTGTAATTTTTTTATTAAAAAATGCTATAAGATAGTAGGTAGTCATGGTTTCGGCAGCATCATTGGGTAGCATTCAATGAAAATTGAGAAAAATAAGTTACAACATAGATGCAACTGAACCAATGAGCTTGCTAAGACATGTTACCAAGAGAGTGTTATTTGCAAAACATAAAAGAATAAGCATTTTAATGGAAAATCATATAGCAATGAAATTTTAGTTAGTAAAGGGTTGAAGTAACCAAAGCATTGAAATGATTTGAAGGAAGAATAGTTAGCTTTTATACTACATTTTTTAACACATTAAATTTGGGAGAATAAAGATTTGATGTTTCCATAAGAGTTGTAAAGAATTGTCACTTTTTAAAATTAATTATAAGAAAAGTTTCATCTTCTTTATTCTCATGAATTATCTTGCCTCTAATATGAATTGATGGAATAGCTCTCTTTAACTTGATATGTGTGTGTGTGATTAGTGGATATGCATAAGATGTATTAACATTAAAATTACAAGTAACAATAAATACATATTATTTTTTCTTAGTTTCTATGACATCAAAAAAGTTTCAAAACTGATTAAATAATTGACCTTCATAATGACAACAATGCATAGAATTAGAAAATTTTTAATACATAATACCTAAATATATTTAATTCTATGTACTATCAAAGAAAGTGTATTTTTCTTGTTTAAAAGATTTATTTTAACAAAATAGCATTAAATATTGTCAATAACACTTTAATATTTTAATTTCTAATAATGTTCCAAATAAGGCTAATATCAAAAAATCATCCATTTCAAAAATTAAATAAATATTTGTGATGAGCAGTAGGGTATCCTAACACTCCACCATACAAGTCATGAGTGCATGCACACAACTAGATCATAATCCATGGATGGACAATGTAAGTATGCTAGGTGATAAAATGTGTTTTGTAACGACTATGATATTGGACATTCAATATCAGAGCTATGATATCGCATACCTGATATTGGAGCCCATGCTACAACATTGGATATCCGATATTGTGTTACATGTGCCTGCTTATAAATATGACACTTAGGTGCATGGTCTAACATAAAATTTCAACAACTTGTATTGAAACTCTTTCAGTTTATTTTTGTAATGATTAGAAGTGTGAATGCCTGCAGTGTAGTGTGAACTAGTGAATGGAATCTTTATTCAAACATTTTGTACTTGGGCATAAGTGTGATCAGAAATAAAGATTGAGCTATTTCTCACTATTGCAGCATTCTCCTAGAGTTACTATTTACACTTAGAATACTTTTCTTACTATTTTCTAGCTTAATGATTTACTTTTCCATGCACTTTACTTTTACTGTTATTAAGCAGAATGAGTGCGACTAATCTTAAGCACTTAAGTGTAACTACTTGGTAACCCAGTAGGTCTATTGCTTGGTTCGCCTAGTAGTGAGGTACTTGGTAATCCAAGTGGTAGTTATATGAAGCCCACGATGTGCATGGAAGATTAGGAATAGATACTAATTGCACTAGGCTAGAATAGATTTGTTATTTGTTTTACTTAGCTTAGAGTTTACTTTCATATTCACCATGTTTACTACAAGCCCAATGGACTAAAAAACATCATTTATCTTACACCTCACCATGAGTTAAACCATACCCGTAGCCTTCACTAACTCATGTGGGAAGACAATGATTCAGAACTTTAACTAATTACTAACATAATCAAATTGCCTCATCCATGGATTATGATCTGGTCATGCATGCATACCCGTAACTTATATAGTTGGGTATTGGATTACTCCACTACTCATCATTGGCACTGTTGCTAGGGACTTGTTAATGTATGCTAAGTAATTGATCACACAAAGTTCATTGTATTTGAAACAAAAAGTTAAAATCTATAACTCTAACTAAGAACACTTAAAACAAATGTCTCAAATCATAGCATGGCTTTAAGCAAGGATACATTATCACCTACCAAGGAACTACAAATAAGTAGTGACAGAATTGAAGAGGAAGAAGACTAGACTATACCAATGTAGACAAAGATCTCATATGCTCATCACAATCCTTACTATCATAGTTTTACCTTCATCTTTCATCAAGATAGCTAATTAAGGTGGAGAGATCTTCAAGGTAACATTGTTCTACCACTAAAATGTTTAGCATCCATCATGCTCCAAATTGCTCTTAAGGGGATGAAACTGAGTGAGGCACTTAGAGGGTATCATGTGACTAAACACATGACTAGACCTTATGAGCCCACTAAGGAGTATTTGAGAAGAGACAAAGTCATGGAGACCAAGCATGATCAGAACAAAGGAAAGAAGGTCAACTCTTCTGTTGTCTTGGAAGAGCTTGATGGAGATTAATTCACAGCTAAACAACTTCACCAAAACCATGAGTTCTAATCACAAACATCTATCATCTGATTAGAGGAACTTGTCAAGAATCAGTCATGCTCCAACTTAGTAGAGATACTCAGAAGGGAGGCAAAAGAATTAAGGTACAAGCAGGACTTAAGGCCAAGAGTTCTTGCTGGATCTCACAGAGAAGAACATTAGAGTCATCATAGGATGACAAGTTAGCACCGTTCTCCTACTACCTCATCTACATCCTTACGATTATCAAAAGACTTTGATAGAAGAAGGCAAAGGTATAGAGACCATGATAAGGAAGAGAGGATAACTCATTATTGTCATAATTGTCATGATTGTTACTTAAGATATTTTGATTTGGAAGATGAAGGGTATGAGCAATGTAGATGTAGGGATTGCAAAAATCATGAAAGGGATGAGCATAGAAGGAAGCACTACTACAATAGAGCGCATGAACTTGATCAAGATGATGAACCCCTGATGATAGCTTGTAACATGATTAACATACAAAAAGGTATACATATTCTAACTAGGCATGTGAGGGATAGTCATAAAAATGACTCAATATGAACAACATTCCAAGATTTGGAGGTGGTTATAATGCTAATTCACAACATTTTCTTCATGCTTTCCATGATGCCTACATCCTATAAAACATTGAAAATGATTGGCAAAAGTTAAAGTTATTTCCAAGAAAACTTATAAAAGAGGAAAAGAGTGGGAATTGATCACTTGAACTTGAATTAATCAGAAGATGGAGTATCATGCTAGAGATCTTCAATGATAAGTATCAAAACTACTCATGGTGTCTAACTTAAGAAAAAAAATCCAAGAATGAAAATAAGGGACTCATGAAACTCTTGATGTGGCAATAGGTAGATACTACTTACTATTGCATAGATGCCCAAGCCATGGATTCTCACAGAAAAAAACTAAGGCACATTTATGTAATGGGACCTAATCACTTCCATTTTTCATTTGTTGATTAGGTCCTGGACATTATTATAGAACATGAATATTATAGTTTTTTGGATGGATATAGTAGATATAATCATATTCACATTGCATATAAAGACTAGGCAAAAAAAAAAAAAAAATGTTCACTAGTTCATGGGGAACGTTTGCCTATAGACAAATGCCCTTTGGTCTTTGCAATGCACTAGCCACCTTCCAGAGACTGGTATTAAGCATCTTCTAGAAGTAGATAGATAATGGTGTTGAAGTATTTATGAATGATTTTTCAATATACAGGCTAGATTTTAAACAGGCACTAGACCTATTGGAGCAGGTACTCAAGAGATGAATTGAAACCAATCTGAAGCTCAATTGGTAGAAGAGCCATCTCATTATCTTGGAAGGCATATTGTTGGGACATAGAATCTCCTAGAAAGGTATTGAGGTGGATACTAAAAAGCAGAGTCATTCAAAATATCACTCAATGGCCACAGATAGTGAAAGATGTGTGATCATTCTTAGGCCATACAGGATACTATAAGAGATTCATCGAAAACTTTTCAAAGATAGCCAAGTTGCTTGTAGAACTCAAGAAGAAGGATGCATCCTTCGAGTGTATGGAGTCATGGGAAAAGGGATTCAAAACCTTAAAGCAGAAATTAGGAGAGACACCAATCATCTAAGCTTTGAATTGATCAAGAACTTTTCATATCATGATTGATGCTTCTAACTATGCACTTGGTTCAATACTGACACAACTAGATGATTAGAAAAGATGGTACTACATACACTACATCAGCAACAGCATCACTAGAGCATAATTAAACTATACCACAACTAAAAAGTAGCTAATGGACATGGTGTACATGCTTGAAAGGTTTAGAAATTATGTGCTTGGGTACCAGATCTATGTCCACTCTAATCATAGTGCCATCTAATTCCTTATGAATAAACCAACAGTTAGTCCCAAAGTGATAAGATTACTCATGATTTTTCAAGAGTTTAACATCACAATGATTGATAAGAAAGGAATAGAAAATGTAGTAGTTGATAATCTATCAAGGTTAAAATAGGATTTAGACAATTGAGTGGAACCTTTATTAGACCAATTTGCCAATGAGGATCTATTTACCATAATAGTAAATGTTGTAAATTCAACAGGGGAGCCATGGACTGTAGAGTACCTAACTTATCTAATAACACAAGAGCTTTCTATTTAATGGAGTAGAAAACAACATGAGCAATTCCTTCATAGAGAAAAATAGTATATGGAAATTAATGGTAATCTGTATAAGATCTATGCAAATGGGCTTGTTAGATGGTATGTGCTAGAGTGTGATCAATAGAGAGTCTTACAGGATGTTCATGAAGGCCCATGTGGTGGCCACTATGTAGGATGTAGAATGGTTCATAGGCTACTTTTGGCCTACTTTATTTAGAGATTCCCACAATTTCACACTATCTTGTGAATGCTGCCAAAGAGATGGAGGAATTACTATCAAATATGAAGGATCACAACACTAGATACAACCACTGGAACCTTTTGATATCTCAAGAATTGACTTTATGAAACCCATTCAACTGATGTCGAATGGAAAGGCATAAATCATCGTGACTGTGGATTACTATATGAAGTGGGTAGAGGCAGCTACAATAAAAGATTGTGTAGCAAAAATTGGTACCAAAATTTTTCAACAACATGTGATGAATAGATTTGGAGTACCAAGAATGCTTATATTAGACAATGGGACTCACTTCACCGATGCTACATTTAAGAAGCTCATGTAACAACTTGGGGTGGACCATAAGTTAATAACACCCTATCATCCCCAAGTAAATGGTGAAGTTGAAGTAACCAACCACAAAATTACTAGAATACTTACTAGGACGGTTAATAGGTTTAAAAGGGACTAGAGCACTAAATTGAATAATGCTCTATGGGCCTATAGGACATTTTGGAAACTACCTATAGGATACACACCATACGAGTTAGTTTGTGGCAAGTTTCCAATGCTTCTACCAGTGAACTTCATCTTGATCAAAGCTTAGCCCAAAAGGAATATCTTATGAACTTGAATCTTTCAGATGAGAATATGCTGGTAGCACTCATGAGTAGTGAAGTCCATAAGAATTACTCCAAACTTAGGCATGATACATGGATAAGGCATGTAACCATACAACCGGGTGATAAGGTCCTTTATTATAATCCTAGTCATTTACCCCAAAAAGCTAAATTTTAGACACTTTAGAAGGGACCATACATTGCGCAAGCTAGTTATCCATTAGGTACCTTACATATCTATCACACATCTTGTCCACATAAGCTTATTCTTGATAATATCCAACAAGTCAAACCTTACTATGAATCTTCCAAGAAGCCTACCCAAGTTACCCAATAGTTTTCTACTTGTTCTATCCTCCATATAATTGACCTTAATGATAGTTGTGGGGATGTCAATCTAGAACCATAGTTACTCGATTGTATTTTTCATTTTACACATTCTTTAATAATTTTTCATTCTTTTATATTTTCTTCATTTCTTCAATTTTTAATATTCTTCTACATTTTTCATTTCTTTAATGATTTTCCATTCTTTACATCCTTTTCTAATTTTTACTCTATTTTTCATATTTTTTTCATTTCCTTTGTAAATAATTTTGATCATTAATAAAACACATAATGAATAAGGCAAGATGTAGTCCAACAAAGTGAAGATTTCTCTATGTTATCAAGTCATAAGGGACTGATTATTTGAAAAGTAATCCCACACCATTCATCCATTCATTCCATTAATAGGAGGTTCTTACAATGGCCATTATGATATTCTTCTCATCATACAACTACGAATAAACTTGTGATCATTATGCCTAGACTAAAAAGTGAAGAACCAAGTGGAAATGTAAGGGTGTGACATCAAGGGGATTTGTGGATTCTCTTGGATTACTTCCGTTAGTTCTATCATGTTGTCTAGGTTGTATTATATCCTTGTAGATCTAACGAAATATGTAAGTAAGAGTATAATAAGTGTTTCCTTACCATGTCACTAAAAATACATGTTACCCATGACAAAGGGTAGTCCTCTGGTAAGGTTAACATAGATAAAAATAAAAGAGCAAAAAATAAATTTTTGGGGGTCCCACTAGAAGGTAGGCAACATCTTAGAAAACATCATCTTAGAAATCTTAGAAAACATCATCCATGCTTGAAGGTAGGCAACATCTTAGAAATCTATGAAATAAGAAAAAAGTAGTATGAATGAACTCCTTCCTTGGACAATACGCCAATAGACAATACTCCTAGCAAGAGTGGTAGTCTTATGGCTGTAATTCCAAAAGATGAGACAATGCAATGTCACTAAAATGAGGTTTGGACTTGGTTTGAATCTTGGACAGAAAGACTGATGATCACTTTAATTACTAATAAAACACAAGAATTCATTATGCCTATGGTAAGATACCTCATGTCCCAATTTTTGCAATCCCTTGTAAGTCCATCTCATCTCATTGTATGAATAATCATAACTTGTGATTTTGTGTAACATAGAGTTATTTTCCTAATTTGGTGGTACTAACATGTGTGTTTTGCTTAATAGGTATGCATTACATTCAATACCTTAAGTACCTAAGGACACTTTTAGGCATGGTTATACAAGGGCATTAAGTGCTGAAGCCTACTTTAGGGAGGATCACTTGTATAACTATTGTATCTTAAACCTGTCCAACAATTTCACATCATCTTGAGCCTTTGAAGACCAATAAATATTAATCATAAGTTTTCTTTACATCACATAACTACATTTAATACCAAAGAATTCATTACCCATCTCATTCATCTCATTAACAATTCATATACCTTGAGATTCCTTCTTTACACACTATCCATGCCAAATTGCTAAGAAATATGCATCATCCATCATCCAAGATCCTTTGAATTTGCTCTAAAACCTTCTAGACACTTAAAAAGATTCATTTGTAGCATTAGAAATCAAGAGAGACTTGAAAAGTTTACACCTAATATTGGGCATCCAATATTGGGGCCCCTCTGATATCGGACTCCTGATGTTAGGTACCCAATATCAGATCCAAAAAAAAGTATAAATAGGTAAGGAATTAGCTGATTTTTCCATCATTTCCATTTTAAGCCAAAGAAGTTTTTCAAATTTTCTTCTTTGATTTGAACTTTGACTTCCTAGCTTTGTTGAGCCATAACTTGCACGTTATTGCTCTAATTTTTGTGATTTTTGAATCTATTTGATCCCAAAGTGCTCATCTTAGTTGTGGGGGGTGCTAGTGAGGAAACTTTGAGTTGATTTTTCAAAGACATACTAATGCCTGAAAGGAATTTTAAGGGTAAGTCTGAAGAAAAAATTTAAATTTTTTTTAATAAAAATCAATCATATTAACACAATAACACTCAAATAATGCTCTTAAGGAACCATAACCATCATTATGACTCATGAATAAGAACAAATTAGACAATTGTAAAGGGTTATAAAGAAACTAATACTTATGGGGTAACTTTTTGAAAATTCACTAACTCTGCAATCATAATGAACTAAGAACTTAATGTAACTAGGGGAATGGGTAAGGTATAGAATTGTTAATAATAAACAAGAATGCCTTAGTAATTCCAAATCATTGATTGATTGCAAATGGCCCCAAAGAGAGGAGCATAGGGAGGACTCTCACAGGCCACAAGTAAGAGACCAAGAGGCTAAGGTAGAGGAAAAACTAGAGGAAAAGACCTAGAACATGTAGAGAAGGAAGTCTAATCCTTTAGCATTCATCAAGAAACTCATACCACTGAAAAGTTAGCCCAAGGAGAGGCACCAAAACCACAAGTGCTAGTACAACACCTCATGTTGTCACAAGACTATCTCCAAGATATCCAAGAAAAGTTAATTCTAACTACAATAATTATGAGATGAACTTTGGCCCATTCATGAAATTTATTCTAGAAGTGGTAAAGAGACAACTCCAGGTGTTATCACTATGGCCCATCCTTTCAGACAATGGTAACTGGTACCTTGGTAAAACCTTATCAATTCTAACATAATAAAGAAGAAGATACCACTATCAACATCAGAGGAATCTTAATCTCATACTCAATCAAGGTGATAGATGAAGCTCTAAACATACCTAATGAAGGGGCAAGGGTAGCACATCTATTCACCGGATCATATGCTGAAACCAAAAAACTATAGCTAAAATGGACATATGGCAAGTGTTGGCATATTTAGCCATTTCATGGAACAACAAAGGTGATAAAATACGAATGAGACATAGAAGATATTCAAATAAAAAAAATATATGATGGTTGTGTCCTATTGATATTTTAATACCAGAGGTTTCATGTGGAAATTTGTTGAGTGAAGCTATAGTGTTTCCATTTTCAAATGATGATACCAAGGAAAGGAAAATTTATCATGCCCCTGTGTGATAGGAAGATTGAAAAAAGAATTAAAAAGATTTATCGATTAAGAAGAGCCCACCTTGTTCATGAATGCATCAATAAGGAATTAAAATCCATGTTAACCATTGTTAAGTTCACGTTTTATATTTGGCCCTGCCTTGCAAAAATCTAGAAAGCTTAATTCTCAGACTTTGCCAGAAAGCTTCAGTTTCCAAAACAATGAGGGCAGCAATAGAATTGTTCTCCTCAATCTGCGAATATCGGGCACAACCAGATTATCATCAGAATCGTTCTTGAGATGGCTCTAGGCAGCATCGATGGCCTTGGTGGTAGCATAAACCTCTTGGTCAAAATCATATCCAGCATTCAAGGCATCCATTTCTTCCTGATTCCCACCATGAATGCATCGAGCGGATCCACTTCTTTGTCGTCGCCGTCACCATCAATATTGATGTTGTTGAAACCCCCGGTGTACTCGATGTTGTCTAGGACGTGACCTTCAAAGTGGTCACTGGGGGGCTCTGGTCGGTGATGATATGTACAGACACCCCTGCGATTTCACGGATTCAAACCTCGGAATGGTAGAATCGCCCAGGAGACCCGGCCTGTTTACGCCGAAACCCTTGAATCTGAACCTGCGCTTCGACATTCTAATCCTTACTATTTTGCAAAGAATCTGCAAAAATGATCGCCTTTGTCCCACATGAAGGTTTGGCCGTGGTCACACTGTAAACAAAAAATCCACGGGCTAAGAACAAAGGCTGCAAAGAAAATAGCTCCAATGACAGGCGTGTTTCCAGCTCACTGTCGTAACTTCCAATAATTTGTTGCAGGTTGCTACCTCACCAAATAGGGCTTTTCCCAAAGAACGCATTTCAAATTTTTAGGTGGTATGTCATTCACTCCTCCTGGAACCTACCATCCGAACCAACAGCCATGCCCGATGCCGATGCATTCGATATCGCATATGAGTCCGCTGAATGCGGCAACAAAGACACAAAGGCACACCAAGAAAGGTGTCAAGAGATATTTTGGGCTGATGCCAGTAAACCAGAGTTGCAGTTCATCAAAAATAAAATTTTAAATGGTCACAATATCACATACACTAATAGTGTGATGCCTTGGTTATAAACTTACTTTTTAATTTAATTATCCCAAGGCTTCAAAACATTATTTTTTAAACATTATTATATAAATTACTACTTATAAAAATATTTGTAATATTAATGTTAAAATATTTGTAATATTATATTAAATATTTGTAGTATTTATTAATGATAGCATAAATTCCTCCTAACTTTATGTATAACTTCCTAACTACATAACTTCCTCCTAACTAGATGGGTAAGTTGTAACCTCCTTACTTGGGAGAAAAGTTAGCTAGGATATTTTGGAATGTAACTACCATGTGAACCTTATAAAAGGACTTTTGGAGAAGATACTTGATACTACACTTTGGATGGCTACTAGCTAACACTTGGGCTCTCACTTGGAGACACACTTTGGATTCCGGGAAGAGCTTGTAAGAAGAAATTGTGAACGATTGCTTGATGGCTTGCTAAATAAAAGATTTCAGCCTCTTTGTCATGGTCCTGTGAGTTATGTTTTATTTTTGTTTTGTTTAAATTTTTTAGCTAGTGGTTTAGATAGTATCATCCTTGGCAAGTAATTTTGGGATTTTTAGATTGCTCTTATCGTTCTTGTTGCCTGATAGGAAATTTTTGTTAAAATTTTACCATAGAAGCACTTTTGTTTAAAAGCTTTAAGAGCATTTTAGTAGTAAATTTTGTTATTGTGCAACATATAGACACTGCTATTGAGATCGTTGTAAGAGAGCCTCTGCTTGTAGTCATGCTGTTGAACGATTCAATAGTCAAGAGGGTTCAGAAAATCTTTGGTATTTTGATGGGACCAGAATAGCTTTATTTTA
>MNCI01017882.1:0-29406 GCA_015680685.1 Gnetum montanum | reverse complement strand
TGGCTTGGTTGTCTGATGAATTTTCTTTTCTCACTAGAGGTTTGGATATAGAGTCCAATGTTTTGGGGGGGGGGGGGATATCAAAATTGTTTCAAAGAAGCAGAAAAAGGAGAAGAGCCACCAACCTATGAAGAGTCATCATGGGGATGGGAAGAAGCTTTTGTCTCCCAAGAGGAAAATGAAGGACTTAATGGAGAAGAACAGAAGAGCTCATCTGAAAAGGAAAATGAAAAAGGTGCTGAAGAGAAAGCTCCTGTGGATCAAGGTGAGAGCTCTACCAAGCTCGAGAGCAATAGGACCACCTTCATCACATTAGAGATTTCTTATGAAATAGTTAGAGAGATGAGGATTCCCACTAGGGTAACCCTCACAATTCAGTTTCCATCCCAAGAATAGTCCATGAAGGACTTGATAATGTACAGTTTGTTATGTGTAGTTTGATTTTTCCTAGGAATAAGGTTTTTGTCCCATCTTACCTTATGTTAAATGAGAATTTTCCTCAAAAAAGATTTCTATTCAACTGTAAAAATTCTATGGAAGTTTTAGTATGTTTCAATTTAAAAGTGAGGCTGCATAAATTTCTTTAAGATTTTAAGGGGGCAGAAATGTTGGCACATTTAGCCATTTCATGGAACAACAAAGGTGATAAAATATGAATGAGACATAGAAGATATTCAAATAAAAAAAAATATATGATGGTTGTGTCTTATTGATATTTTAATACCAGAGGTTTCATGTGGAAATTTGTTGAGTGAAGATATAGTGTTTCCATTTTCAAATGATGATACCAAGGAAAGGAAAATTTATCATGCCCTTGTGTGATAAGAAGATTGAAAAAAGAATTGAAAAGTTTTATCGATTAAGAAGAGCCCACCCCATTCATGAATGCATCAATAAGAAATTAAAATCCTTGTTAACCATTGTTAAGTTCACATTTTATATTTGGCCCTGCCTTGCAAAAATCTAGAAAGCTTAATTCTCAGACTCTGCCGGAAAGCTTCAGTTTCCAAAATAGTCAGGGCGGCAATAGAAGTGTTCTCCTCAATCTATGAATATCGGGCACAACCAGATTATCGTCAGAATCGTTCTTGAGATGGCTCCAGGTGGTGTCGATGACCTTGGTGGCAGCATAAACCTCTTGGTCAGAATCATATCTAGCATTCAAGGCATCCATTTCTTCTTGATTCCCGCCGTGAATGCATCCAGCGGATCCACTTCTTTGTCGCCGCCGTCGCCATCAATATTGATGTTGTTGAAACCCTCGGTGTACTTGATGTTTTCCAGGACGTGACCTTCAAAGTGGTTGCTGGGGGGCTCTGGTTAGTGACGGTATGTACAGACACCCCTGCAATTTCACGGATTCAAACCCCGGAATGGTAGAATCGCCCAGGAGACTCGACCTGTTTACGACGAAACCCTCGAATCCAAACCTGTGCTTCAACATTCTGATACTTATTATTTCATGACGAATTTGCAAAAATGACTACCTCTATCCCATGTGAAGGTCTGGCTGTGGTCGCACTGCAAAAAAAATCCACGGGCTGAGAATAAAGGTTGCAAAGAAAATAGCTCCAACGATAGGCACGTTTCCAACTCACCGCCGTAACTTCCAATAATTTATTGCAGGTTGCTACCTCGCCAAATAGGGCTTTTCCCAAAGAACACATTTCAAATTTTTAGGCGGTATGTCATTCACTCCTCCTGGAACCTACCATCCGAAACAGCAGCCATGCTCGATGCTGATGCATTCGATATCGCATACGAGTCCGCTAAATGCGGCAACAATGACACAAAGGCACACCAAGACAGGTGTCAAGATAGGAATAATTTAGGACAGAGTAGATGAACCACCTAATTGAGTAGAATAAAAAAATGGAGAATGAGAAGAAGAAAGTGGTGTGGAATGCCTTAGTAGCTGAAGCCCAAATGTATGCACATGCTAAGGCACTCACTACAACCTAAGAAAAGAACAAAAAACTCACTGTAGACAATATGTGGTTGACCACTATGGAAACATAGAAGAATATTCTAGAAGAAAGCATCCACCAATTAGAGAACAACTGGTGAGGGTTAACCAAGACATGAGCTATCTCACACAAGAAAACATAACCCTCTCAAGGAAGGAGGTACATGCCATCTACTAGAAATTAGCCATTGAAATTAGCACATGGTAGAATGATATAAAGAAACATGAGAGGCTCAAAGTACACTTTCAAAACCAAGTGGGCATGTACAAATAGATCAATCAGAAATAAATATAGATGGTGAAGGCTAGAATCAGTACCATTTTAGCACAGAATCGTAACTGGTAGCCCATCTTGGATAGGTATGCCCATGTCCACTAGGCGGAAGTCAAGAAAAAAGACCTGTAGATTGAGGATTTGAAAAAGTAGATGGGGTCAGCTAACCTTCATCGCCTTAAATTAGCTAGGTTAATAGCAGGTAGGCTCAAAAATGAGCTAGAACAACAAGTAGCAGCTACATATGCCTTATATGAGAAAGAGTTTGCAGATCGTAAAGATGCTTTACAAAAACTTCAAGTGGCAAACTTAGAATTACAAGTAGTAAAGGATGGCTACTAGGTGCAAAAAGATGTAGCAATGAACCTCGCCAAGAGATTATCGGATTACCATAAATTAACAAAAAATTGTAGAG
The DNA here is from genome assembly GCA_015680685.1 of Gnetum montanum. Taxonomy (NCBI): domain Eukaryota; kingdom Viridiplantae; phylum Streptophyta; class Gnetopsida; order Gnetales; family Gnetaceae; genus Gnetum; species Gnetum montanum. Next base: position 26,751 of record MNCI01017882.1, on the reverse strand, counting down.
CATTTGAAGAAGAGAGAAGGTAGTTTGTAGCTTGGTATGTTAAAGCTAATTGGATGTTCCCATAGCTATCATGTCCATGGGATGTACCCACTCCATCACACATTGCGTAACAAGCATGGATGGTACATGACCTAAGAATGAAGGAAGAAAAGCTTCAAGCACTCTTGAATTGATACAAATTTTAGAAGCTTGATGACAAAGGAAAGTAACCAATGGAAGAGCCACCACCACTAGGAACTACATAAAATACATCAAGCTTTATCTAGATTTTGTTTTCAATTTTTTTAAAATGCCACTATGGCATTCGAGAGTCATGTATATAGTTAGTCAACCATGTAAATCTACCTCCCAATTTTTGTAAGGAACTCTATCCTTATTTTTTTTAACTTGATGATGAGTTTTCAGTCAATTGTGGGGGTATGATAAAATTGTATTTTGTAATGGCTATGATGCCAGACATATGATATTGGAGCTATGATATCACATACCTGATATTCGAGCCCATGCTATGACATTAGACATTCAATATTGTGTCATGTGCTTACCTATAAATATGGTACTTAGGTGCACTATTTGACATAAAATTTCATCAACTTGTACTAAAACTCTTTTAGTTTATTTTTGTAAACTTAGACTTAGTGATTAGAAGTGTGAATGCTCGAAGGGTAGTGTGAACTAGTGAATGACATCTTTATTCAAGCATTTTGTACTCAGGCACAAGTTTGATCGAAAATAAAGATAAAGCTATTTCTCACTATTGCAGCGTTCTCCTAGATTTACTAGTTTACACTTAGAATACTTTTCTTACTATTTTCTAGCTTAATGATTTACTTTTCCATGAACTTTACTTTGATTGTTGTTAAGAGGAATTAGTACGACTAATCTCAAGCACTTAAGTGTAATTTTCTAGTAACCTAGTAGTGCTATTGCTTGGTTCGCTTAGTAGCAAAGTACTTAGTAATCCCAATGGTAGTCATATGAAGCCCAAGGTATGTATGGAAGATTAGGAATGGATACTCATCACATTAGGCTAGACTAGATTTTTTATTTATTTTACTTAGCTTAGAATTCACTTTTATATTCACAATGTTCGCTACGAGCCAAATGGGCTAAACAACATTATTTATCTTACACCTCACCATGAGTTAAACCATATCCATAGCCTTCACTAACTTACATGGGAAGATAATGATTCTAATCTTTAAAAAATTATAAGCATAATCACATTGCCTTGTCCATGGATTATGATCTGGTCGCACATGTACAATCATGACTTGTATGGTTGGATGTTTGATTACTCCACTACTCATCACTAGGAGTTGATAGTAAGTTCATGATAATTGTTTTCTCACTTCAAATTAGTGAAGTGAAACTGTATGGTTTAACTCTAAGTGAGGCATATGATTTGTTGATGTTGTAGGCTCATAGTACTCATAAGTACAAATATAATGAGATGTGAAAATAAAGTCTAAGTCTAAACAATAACAAGAATGTAAATCTATTCTAGCCTATGATGATGAGCGTCTAGTCCTAACTTGCCACACATCTTGGGCTTATGTAACTATTACTAGGATTACCAAGTGAGTTCACTACTAAGCGAATCAAGTAAAACCACTATTGGTGAAATACCACTAATTTTGGCCTAACACTTTGAAACAAGAACAACTCAAGCCCTTTCAAGCATTTGGGAGGCAAAATTTGACTAAGGCATGAAACTCAAGTCCACGTTGCTCAAGCCAGCTTGATCACACTATTAAGCTAGCTTGCCCTCAGCGTGAGCAGCTCCAATGGTTTTAAAATTAAATAAAAAGTGGTTTAAATCTGAGGGTGTAAGCCATCCTCAAGAGCTGCTGATGTCCACTCCAAGTCTTAGCATTCAGGAGTTCAAATTTCAAGCTAGACTACATAGTTTCTACAGGTCATGCTGGGCAGTCATGCTGGGCCTGACCACAGCGTGACCAACTTTTAGAGCCTCAAAAAAGCCTTAAAATAGTGTCAAAATGGTCTGATTTTGAAGGGACAAGTCACTCTCAAGGTCCATTAATTCTTTCTCCAAGTTTTAGCCTCCAAAACTTTAGATTTCAGCTCCAAAAATGCTTATTTTTACCACTGATGCCCAGGTCACACTGGCAGCATGAGTCTCGCGTGACCAACTTTCAGAAAATTCCAGAAAATTCTAAAAAATTCTTAGCATCAGAAAATTTCAGAAAATTCTTAGCATTAGAAAATTTTAGAAAATTCCAGAAAATTTCAAAAAATTCTAGAAAATTCTCAATGTCAGCAACTTCCAAAAAATTTCAGAAAATGGCAAAAAATTCCAAAAAATTCTCAGCACCAGAAAATTCCAAAAAATTCTTAGCTTCTAGAAAATTCTAGAAAACTCAGGGACAAAGAAGTTTCAAGCAAGATGGGTTGAATTTTCCTTGTACATTTCATTGTAAATATTCATTTGTGGGATAGTCAATCCCTCATGTCTAAATTAAATATACTTTCATGGGCTTGAATAACCCATAAATTGTAAAATGCAATGTACCTGGTCAAGAATGTAGGTTGCCAACACAAATCCAACTCGTTCACAACTATCCAACACATGTCCAACGCTTGCCAACACACATCCAACTTGTGCACAACTATCCAACACAAATCCAACTCATGCACAACTATCCAACACACATCCAACTTGTGCACAACTATCCGACACAAATCCAACTCGTGCACAGCTATCCAACACAAATCCAACTCGTGCACAACTATCCAACACACATCCACCTCTTGCCAACACACATCCAACTCGTGCACAACTATCCAACACAAATCCAACTTGTGCACAACTATCCAACACACATCCAACTCTCGCCAACATGCATCCAACCCGAGCATNTATCCAACACACATCCAACTCTCGCCAACATGCATCCAACCCGAGCACAGCTGTCCATTAGACACATGTCACTAGATCTACTTTCCTCTCATCTCCCAGCCTTTGATTCCATTCTTGAATTTCGTGCTCGTGCTCGAGCCCAACCCAACCCTATAAATATCCTGTCAATTCACATAAACCATAGGGGTAAAAAATTGAAGAGATTGACAATTCTAAGAGAGGACAGAACCTAGAATCCTTGGGCGCTTGGCACACCTGACTGTTGGCATCCAAGAATTTCTCACGTTCATCACATCACATCATTGCATCATCATGTTACATCACCCTGGGGCTAGGCGTTTGACCTACCATCTACACGTAGCTATGCTTTGACCGGTGCACATCTTTTCTAAGTAATGCATCATTTCCATTTTGCCAACCAAACATAATTTCTGTTTTCTGTTTTACATTTTGTTTACATTTCTGCTTACATTTAATTTACTTTCAGTTTATAGCTTACGTTTTGTTTACGCCTTACGTTTACATTTACGTCTTACGGCTCATGTTTACATTTTACATGCATTTACATGTTTTAAGATAACCCTAGTGCTAGTCGTTACGCTCGGGGAAGTCCTTGGTTGATTTTCGTGCAATCCATCCAAGGCACTATGCCTTTGTTTACTTTTCCAGCTTGCCCTCGGGCGAAGGCAGGGTCAGTTGTGGCTGCCCGATGATATTTCGGTGTTTGTTTCCCTTCCAGCCTCACATCAACGATTTAGGTCAGTATAATTGGGTTACCAAACGATTACACTTATACACTCAAAACTAGTCATACTCATTCTACCTCACTAATGAACATTAGAAGTAAAGCATTTTGGAAATGTAAAGAACTATGCTAATGTAAACATGAAAATTAAACAAAGTAAGAAACTAGCTAAGTAAAATAAACTAATTAAGTGGATCCTACAATGATGAAAATCAATCTTGATCTTTATTGTTGGACATGAACTATGCCCAAGCTCAATGCACTCAAATAAAGACATCGTACAACTGCTAGATACTATATTGTGGGCATTCATTGTATCGCTAACTATGGAAACAAAATACAAGAGTTTAGCTAAGGGTGTAATGAAATTTTGTGTTGTTGGTGTGACCAAGTGTTAATATTTGTAGGGCTACAAAGCTCCTAATACATCATATCAATGATGATGTAAGATAGGTTGTGATATCATAGATACGATATCATGCATGATAGAAAATGATTTTATCAATTTGGAAGTTTAACAAATAAGAAACACATGTATTTTGAAGCATCAATATCAACATTATGAATTTATTTTTATGTTATAAGAGCTTTATTTTAGTGAATAAAAGAGCTTGTAGATAATTTCAAATCAACCATTAATTTATCACTAAGTTCTATAAGTAAAGTTGCATAAAAAATATTACACATGTAAAATAATGATGGGATAACATCAAAAAATTTAATTTTATATAATAAAAAAAGGATTGAAATATTTATAAAAAACAAAAATCTAAATTAATATACAACACAATGAAAAAACTATAAAGTATTACCCAAAAACATCATTTGAAAGTGTTTTACCAACTTTTTCAACATTTCACTGACTAGAACTAGAGCAAGTATGACATCATTGAACCTCCATCAACATCATGCTTTTGAAATTTTCCAAGGTTAGAAATGTCAATGTATCCTCTCTCAAGGCTTTCTACTCTACCTTGACCCTGAGAGAATTAATGTCCATGCATAATTCCTTCCAAACTTTAATGTGCATTAGAAAATTTTGTATAACTTCTAGTAGATGATGCCTAGTTGATGATCAACATTAACATTAGTGTTACTTGCATAGAAGACATCAGCATGGTACTCTTGTACACTACTTCGAGTCATGAAAATTATTTCCATTAATGGCATTGTTGATAACTAACATCATAATTGACTTCACAAGTTTAGAATCAACATTATAAGTCTAGATGATGCAAGGTTGATGCTAATGCTAGCATTGTTGTCATCATCATCATCACCATTATCATGGAACTTGAAGTTAACAACATGTGAACTTTGAGTTTCCAAATTTGGATTCTAAAATTTCTATGCTTTCTATGACCTATAAATATTAAATTCCAACATTTAAAATAGGTTATATTTTTGAGAGTCAAAGCCATTTCTTAAATTTTAAATTTGGATACCTTGTGGAATGGTTATACAAGAACATTAAAAACATGAGTTTACTTTGGAAAGGATCCCCTTATATAGCCTTTAGACATCTAGTCTATACATCACCTCCACATGTCCAAAACATTGGGTTGCAACTCCATATTCAAGTACACTATTTTTTTTATTCATCTTCTTAAGAATCTCTTATGTTGTTACTCAATATACGTTGTCTATGCTTTATTAACCTTAAGAGCATTGACTTAAGCCTTACCATTGTTGTTCCCATATCTACACTTTTTCTCTGGCTTTCATTCAACCCCCAAATTGCCTTAGAGTTCATCAAAATTATCTATAAAACAAGAAAAATTTTGTAACTTGGCTATATTAACACTATTGCATTAATGCAGTTAGCTATGTCAATGCATCCCTATTGATGCAATAGAAAAATAGTATATATATGCACTAGACTTAGCTATTTTTTATAATTTCTGATTAAATGAAAAGGGAGTTTATGTCATTTTTAGAACCAAGAGCACTCTAAATGTAACATCTTGCAATCTATGAAGTTGAATTCAGCCATTTTTGATCTTGTGAACTCCTAAAGTCAAGCTCTAAGTCAGGGGGATACTAATACTAGTAATTCTAAAACTTTTTCAGAGCTCCAAAATTATTAAGAAAGGTAGTTAAAGGATAAAAATAATAAAAATTAACAATTCTTGCTACCTTAAGATCTTGAAATCATAGATTGTGATTACTTAGGAGTAATAATGGCACACTTTTCATGAAATAAGCTAACCAAAGAATGGTCAAAGAGTATCAACACTTATATTTGAGCTTTCAAAGACTAATAAATGATTGTTCATATGATTACAAATGTTTCTAATGGGGTCTTTAAGTAGGTGGACCTTTGCAACTAAGGGAGAAATATCCATGAGGAAGGTGAGGATAGTGGCAACATCAGGTAAAGTAAGTGATTGAGATACACATGCAACTAGCCCATTAGAGAAGAAGTAGACATGGAATTTGTCTACCAAATTTTCACTACAGAAATAAGGTAGTATAGGTAGGATAAAGTGCCTAGACATAGGACAAGCCTTAAGGTCATCCTTACTAAGGCTTACTTAGAAAAGGTCAGAAGTAAGGAGATTTAGAGTTTTGTTTTCCAAGAGTCTAACTTTAGATCATTCTTGGAGTTTGTACTCCAAGAGGTTAGGGCATAGTTGCAAACTTTTCCTCTTTGGCCTATAAATTCCATCAATGGAAAATGGTACCTTAGCAAAACATACCTTTTTTTAAAAAAAAATTGCCAAGGAGACACCATAATAAAGATTAAATACTTTACCATTTTCTACTTGGTGAAGACCATTACAAAGGCGGTAGGGTTACCCAATGAGGGGGAAAAGATTGTAGATATGTCTACACAGTCTAATGCAAAAATAAAACAGGAGTGGACCAAATGGTATTATGACATTAATCGTAAAGAGTAAAATGCCCTAGCAAAGACAGAGTGTATCTACTTTAAGATACTAATGTATCATCTCATTCCTATGATGCAGTTCAATAAGATGACATCCTTCTCTGCCAGGGTGTGTGCAACTCTTAGCATAAAGTTTCTCATCAACCTACCCTAATTGATCTTTTTGAAGATCAAAAAGCACTTTAAGGAGAATGAAACAGGTAGCAAGATATTCTCGTTTCCATGAATAACTTGAAAACTCTACAAAAGAGAAGGGATCACTCACTATGCCAAAAACATGCTCTAGAGATCTCTAGTTACATCATGACAAGAAATCATGAAGGAAAAGCCATCTTCAAGGCTTTAGGAAGAGGAAGCATCACCACCACCACTAGCCAAAGATACCGCAAGTGTAGAGAAGTACGTAAGACAACTTAGAAAACAATAGTAGTAAGCATCTAGTGATGAGCCATTGGAGTATCATCCAATCATGAGCCACTGGAATGAGGTCATAAGGATCATTAGTTAATCTTAGGTCGATTTGGCCAATTTTTTCTTAGTGTGGAGAAGTCAAGCCATTATGTGTACCAACCTTGTTATGGGAGAAGTTGTAGTATCTCTATCTTAAGCTACTAGATTTAGGGAAATGATAGTCATGTAATATAAGAAGGTGATGGAAAAACTAGTGGGAGCTAGGAAACTGATTCTAGAAATATTTAACATTCTAGAAGGTATTTCAGCAACCCAATCTAAGCTTTTGGAGATAAGAGACAAGCTTCGAGTAGCTAAAGCACAATTTCATGAAGTTAGCAAATATAATCAATAGTTAGTAGCTAAAGTTACATAACTTAGAGCTCTTTTATCTGATCTAGAAATTCTTAAAATGGAATTAACCAAGGTTGAAACTTGAAAGAAGCTTTAGGACAAACAAAAGAAGATCAAAAAAGAGAAGGAAAAGTCCACCTGAGACACAACCTTATTAGACACAGTGCTACATGATACTAATAATGATCTTATCCAAAAAGCAAATGAAAGAATTTTGATATAAGAATATGAAATTTTGGATAGGCAAAAAAATTACTTACAAGAATTATTAAATGAAGAATTTCCAAGAGAAGACATCCAAAAAGAAGAACTAAATTTTGGTTTGGTTAATGAACTTTCCTTCTCGAAGGTGAAGATAGCTTTATCAAAGATGAAATATGGAAATTTTTTTGGATTAGATAACAATATTATAGAAGCTTGGAAAGCTCTAGGGGATACAGGAGTTTTTGGTTGACACAATTATTTAACAAAATTTGGAAGGATGGAGAAATGCCCAAAAATTTGAGAAAAATCTATGTTGTCCCCATTTACAAAAATAAAGGAGACATACAAAATTGTGCAAATTATAGAGAAATAAAGTTGAGCCATACCATGAAGCTTTCGAAGAGAGTCATAGAGCAATATATCAAACTTAAATCAATAGTCTTAGAAAATCAATTTGGATTTATGCTAAGGAGATCCACTATAGAGGCTATTTTTTTGATATGATAACTAGTGAAGAAATTTAGAGAACATAGAAACAATTTACATATCATATTCATTAATTTGGAAAAAGCATATGAAAATGTACCTAGAGATATTATTTGATGGGCCTTGTAGAGAAAAAACATCCCTAATAAATATATTAAAGTGATCCAAGACATGTATGAAGGAGCTACCACTAAAATTAGAATAGCTTGTGGAATAACATATGATTTTCCAGTCACAGTAGGTCTACATCAATGGTTTGAACTTAGCCTATACTTATTTAATATTATTATAGATGAATTAACAAAGAAAATACAAGATGAAGTCTCTTAGTATGTGCTATTTGCAAATGATATTATGTTAGTCGATACATCTTAAGAAAATATTGTTGCTAAAAAGGAGAAGTGGAGATAGGCTTTAGAATCAAAAGGTTTAAAAATTAGTACAAGTGATTATTCAAGGAAAAAATCCCTCACTACAAACAATTTTTCTAGCTAGGACCAATCGTTCAATTAGATGGTAAATTTGATAAAGATTTTAGAAATAGAATTGAGGCAAGATGGTTAAAATGGAGATAGGCTAGTGGTATTCTATGTGCTAAAAGAATATTAATAAAATTAAAGGGAAGATTTTATAGAACAGAAGTTAGGTCTGCTACCTTATATGATGCTGAATGTTGGGTAGTACAAAAAAGGCATGAACAACAAATCAGTCTAGCAAAATGCATATGCTTCGATGGATGTTGAATATTACCAGAAGAGATAAACTACATAATATAGACATCATAGGAAGACTTGGAGTGGCTTCTATTTTAGATAAGCTACAACAATGACCACCAAGATGGTTTGAACATGCGCAAAGAAGATTAGACATAAATGGAAAGTAATTGAAAGGAAGATCAAAGAAGACATGAAATAAAATAATTGAAGATTATTTGAAAAAAATACAAATAAATAGTGTCTAGCTCTTCATGGAGGTGAATGATAAAGAAGAACTTATGTAGCTGACCCCATTTTGTTGGAACAAGACTAGGATGATGATGATGATGATCTTATCTAGGTGTATTGAGAGAATAAAAAATTCATGAATAAGAATAGAAGATTACTTAAGGTAGAGAAACAAACAAAACTAGAAGAATAGCTTAAGCACCAATAGGAGAAGCTAACCAAAGTAAATTAGAATGTTAAGAGGTAATGAGTTGAAAATAGAAATCTGTTGATGGAGAAGATATACACAATTAGGAAGAAGTTAGTGATTGAGATTACCACTAGGAAAAATGAGGCCTTGAAATATGAAAAGGTTAAAAATCACTACAACAACTAAGTTGGTATGCTTAAAGAAGTAAATGAGAAGGAGATCTGACTAGCCAAGGAAAAGATGAATGGTGCCCTTTAGTAATTGTAGCAAAGAGATGATCCATGGTAGTTCATCTTTGATGGATTTAATGCATACAATAAGGTAGAGATACACATGAAGGAGTTGAAAATCAAGGAGATGACAAAATACATGGAGCTTGCCAAACTCCAATATGCAAATCTGACAATGCTCACTACTAGGAGACCTTGGTCAGAGTTAGAAAAGTAGGTTGCTAGCTCATACCTATTATGAGAAAGTTTAAGCTCCACAAGAAGATTAAGAAAAAGTTAAAAATTAGTAATGTAGAGCTTGAAATTTTGAAATCTAAACTTAAAGATCAATGAATAATTGTAGAGAACCTGAGTAGAAGAATGGTCGACCCTCAAGAGCTAAAAAACACATCAAGATCACTCAACATTGAACAAAAATAATTCATTTCTTGGTTTTTTAATGCCAAGAAATTTTTTAATGCTTTGCCTTGCCCCTAGAAAGTGCCAATGTTGAGGACTCTAGGTAAAGCTACATTGATAATAAATGATCCCATGAGTAAGCAAGAGAATATGAAGATGTTGCTTGATGCATTGTGACTACCAAAAGAAGCTACAATAGTAGCAGGATAGCCATAGTAACAACCAAGACATGAGGAGCAATTGTAGGAGCCACCACATCCTAGAACAACTTAAAGCATATACCTTGGAGAAATTTTATACATATCAACTAAGGCCATTTTTATAATGTATTTACTTTTATCAAAGAAAAATTATAAGCACTTGAATAAATTTCATTATAATATAATCCTCAAATCTTAGTTAATCATTCAACCTTATACTTTCTAAACTTGTTAATTAATTTCGTTCCAATTTTTGTTAAGTTAAACACATCTTGAACACATATAGCATTGTTGGGCTACCAAATGTTAAGCATTGCGAGGTTACCAAGTACTATATAAATGCTCAAAGTGGTCATGCTCGTGTTCATTAACTGCAGAAAAATAAATTGCTTAATCAAATGCATTAAAGTAAATAACAAGAAAGGAAAATGCAATAAAGAAAATATTAAGCTATTCTTAGTGCTGCAAGGTTTGCCAAAACAGTTTCTTTTTTTCCCATCACACTGCTGCACTTAAGCACATCAGTGCTTGAATAAAGAACTATACACACTTTGGATTCCTTCTGCAGGCACTCAAAAAATATTCTAACTTTGGAAATCTTGTCCCATACTAAGGACTAATCCAAAAAAAATCAGAAAATACTCAAGGAGCAAGTTAGGCAAGATTTTCAAATATTCTAGAAATTTACCAAAAAGACAAAAAATGACTTGGACAGGATTCCAATATATATTCACATAAAAACAAGCCCAAAATGTTAAAAATTCAACAAATTATTAGCTTAGTAATAAAAATAATGCTGAGGAAAATAAATTGGTCATGCCAACAACTTACATTAATTTCAATGCAATAATAAGAGGTTAATTAAAGGTCTATCAATCACCAGTCATGACTTCTAACTAGAGTTGCACTATACACATCTCATGTCTTTGGTTATCCAAGTGAAGGTAAGACAAATCATAATTTTTAACTTGTATTACCTAAGAATATTTACCTAAATAATTTTAAAAATATAAATTAATTCAAGAAAGAAAAAATGAAAAAAATTAGAAATAGAATAAAAGTTAAGAAACTCCTTATTTTCATCTCTCTTTGGGAATTAAAAAATGTAGGCACAATTTAGTCATAAGAAAAATATGGTCAAATGGCCACATTTAGGATGGTAAGATGTGATCTTACTTCCTAACTTCTTCCTTAGAAATTAACCTTGACAACATGGTAAAATGAAAGGTGTTGATCATTGTTAATCATTGTATTAGCATAATTGATAAACTAGGGCACTTGATAATTCATGAATGTTAATAATTTTGTTAGTCTACAGATGATGATGTGTATGCCAAATGTTGCTCTTCATTGGTTAGAGCTTTTACTAGCACATTGTATGTTTTGATCTTCATATGGATTACTAGATTATCAATAGATTTATTTCCACTCATAGATATCATACACCTTATCAAAATAAGACTATGATTCTTCCTAATGGTTAGATTTCTTCCTAATGCTTGTTGGTTGATCTAAACCCTCATTGAATTGTTGATTTACCAACTGATTCTTCAATTGTGTGATTCCTTGGATAATGGTTTGGCTTCAGTTCTTAACTCTTGATGACCTTTCTATCTCCTATAGGACATTGACTTTGAGCAATGTAACTAATGACAAAGTAAGCATTGCTAACTTAGGTTAGCTGTATGTGTTATGAATCTTCCTCTACGAATTATATAGGAATAAGTATATTCTAATTACTTAATCCTATGGTCCAATGTTAAGATTAAGTTATTTGGAAATGATCATTTAGTTACTAAGAACAATGTATTAGGTCTAAAATTAGTAAGGTTATGACCTACTAAAGCATAATTTAAACTGTTACCTAGTGACCAAATTCTCATATGACCAAACAAACCTCATTATTGAACTCAAAAGGTTGAAAAATGTTAGAAAGGATTATCTATTGGTCCAAAATAAACATTGAATGTGGAAGTTATAGTATTTGATGTTATTAGTATTAAAAATAGAATATTATTAGATGGAATATAACATAGTTTTGATTACATTATTTATGCTTGAAATATGTCTCCAAGCTAGTATTGGGAGTGCCAGTACTAGGCTTTGAACTCAATATCTTAGGATTTAAATTGTGTGAGTTAACAAATCTATTATTATATTGGAAGTCAAGGTTATTTTAATGAATTTTTTAGGTACTAGATGCTAAAATTAATTGTGTCATTACATCCAAAATGTTAGAAAATGTAGGAAATGATCTTTTATTTGTCCAAAACATGCACTATATAGTTGAGTTATGATCATATAAAATTTTCAAAAATGGAAAATAAATAACTAAACTTAACTTTATTAAAGAATAAGTTTAAAAATATATTTAATTTATCTAGCCTAAGGTTCAAATACTACACCTCCTACTTGGCAACTTCAGGTTTTAATACTTCTTCAACTAGCCATTTGACCAATTTGCCAAATGTTTATAATTTACCGAAAATATGCATGTAAACAGTGAGGAATCACAATCATTAAATAGTTTGGCTTTGAATTAAGGTCTAATGCTATTCAAGTAGAAATATTTCTTTCCTTCTATATTTTAAAATTTTTAAAAAATATTGTTTATTTTACCATTATGTGAACCTACTTATGATTGGTCTCTTTTCCTTCTTTGTTTTTAATTTTTCTTAATGAATTTGATTTTTCTCTTTTTGATTTTTCTTTAGTAGATCAGATTTATCTAGGATTTTTCTATGCAAGATTATATATTACTTCCAACTTCTTCAACTAATATTGAAATTATTGCTTGTTTTATTGATGTATAAATTTTTGTTGATTCTCAAAATATTAATTTAAAAGTTGGTAAAAAAAAATGTTGTGAGCCATGTTGATACAACCAAGACACCTGATTTTGTTCTTCTTGATAATGTGTATGAGTCATGGTTGCTAATCGTTTAATACAATATGGTTTTTTTTTTTCAAATTTTGGATTACCTACCTCATAATCAAGGTTTTGTTTTATAGCTAAATAATGTGATGAAAAAACATGATATCAAAGTTGTTCATGCCATGTTTTATTCTTATGTTTTTATACTTGTTGAGTTAGGCAATGCTTTGATAATTTATTATGTTGTAGATATAGGGGTTTTTTATATATAAACATGTAGTATTGATCATTTGTAAGTGGGCTCTAGATTTTGAGGTCTAATGTGAAGAATATGTCAAAGTTTGATGTTTTGCCAAGTTATATAATGTTTTGTTGATTGTTTAGAAAACAAGTAAGAAATTATTAGTCTTTTTAATTCCATTAGGTATATGAAGTCTATTTTTATAAAATTTTCTTATTGTAGATTATTTTTTTGGTTGAATTCAACCTTCTTAATTCTAAAAATGAATTAGGATTACATGTAGGAGAAAAGACTAATATTCAACTAATTACATATTATAATCTTCCTAATTATTGTAACATTTATCATTATGAAGGATATTTTTTCATGCTTGTTCTTTTGTACTCAAGGAAAAGGATTTTGAAGAAATGAAAAAAATTGGTTGAAGATTAAGATAGAATAAAATAGTATGAAGTTGAAGATATGAAAAATCATGTTAATGATAAAAATGATTAAATGATGATAAAAAGTCTAGAGAAGATAGAAGCTCCCATGTATATGTTTGCTAGTACTAGTGAAAGTATTAAGTAGCTTAGATAGATAGCTTGTAAGGTAAATTTTTTCTTATCTATTAATGAGCGACGAGGTACCCCTACACTCAACCATACAAATACAAGCATTTCACGCATGATCCGGTCGAATTCCAAGGACTAAGTGCTTATGTGCCCCTATGGAACAAGGATGGGTTGGTTGATCATTGTCTTCCCAAACTTACTTATATGTCACAATTGTATGATTAAGTAAGCTTGAAGCATATGATTTTTATAGCTTTTATGTTTTTATGTCCTATTGCTAATAAGGGAGGAGAGAGAGAGATAACTAAGTGACTAATTTAACTTAACTACTGATTAACTAGGCCTTAAACTAATCCTAACACCAGTATCCATTCTCACTTGCCATACACATCTTGAACGAGTGCAACACTACTGGGATTACCAAATGCTAATCGTTACTGGGTTACCAAGTGTTACACGCATGCTCGAAGTGATCGTATTGTGTGTGCTAATAACAAAAATGTAAAGTGCGTAAAATAAAATAAAATAAATGCAAAATAAAATAAATGAGCAAGAAAAACAAATCTCAAGTGCTGCAAGGATGAATCCAAGAGCTCATCTTTATTGCCGTACACAAGGTGTTCTTAGGTACACAATGCTTGAATAAAGATCCATCGACACTTAGACCTCTTGCTGTGGGCACTTGGAAAATACTCTAACTTGACTCCTAAAATACTTCTAAAATAATTCCCTTGAAAGAATTCCTTCCAAGACTTCTTCCTAAGACTTCCTCTCTAAATTGTGCGCTTGGGCACTGTATTTATAGGCTTGGGAGCAACTACTATAATAATTAGAAAAACTACCACTCTAATTTTAGAGAAACCACCCCTCTAATTTTAGAGAAATTGCCATTTTAATAATTAGAATAAACCGATAGAGTAACTGCTCTCATCATACCCCCATGACTAAATGAAAACTCATCCTTGAGTTCCTTACAAAATATTGGGAAGGTATGAGATTATTGACTAATTGACAACTGATAATGGAATGGGATGACAGACTCAACGTGCCTAGTGAATGGATCAATAAGCATATTACAACATTAGTGTTCATGACCATTGTGGTGAACACTCATACATAAATGATATCCAAGCCTTTATTTGGCAGCTTGTAGAGAAAGAGAGAGAGAGAAAATGAAGCGTGTTGCCACCAATGCCAAGATTGTGCCTTCTATTATTTATCCATAGCCACACCACCAGACTTGCTCCTTTCATAAATGCTCTAGTTCTAGTCCATCCTGAGTGCTTCCTCCAAGCCTAGTCCATTGTTTGTATGATTGCCATCTACACACACAACACAGTCACAAATGAGCAAGGATAGATAAACCATAATGTAGTTGATACCTTGCCTCGATATGAAGCACATTGGCTAAGTTGTGGTTATGGCAGAAACTGGTTCAAAGATTTATCATAGGTGACTACCCAAGGTGTAGGGGTTAGGCAAATAGTAAAATGGAGAAAATTGAAAAATTTGTGCCAGGGCTCCCACGATTAAGCATGAACCTCCGGTAGCTATAAGATGGAAAAATATGAGGAACAAGAAAGATGGGAAAAAATATCAATGGAAACACCAATAAGATGGATGTCATGGATGGGGATGAAACAAGAAATGATTAATTATAGAAAATTTTTAAGGACAAGAACTTAACAATTGCACCAAAAAGGAATGCTAGTGGGTCCTCCCCAAAGCAGGCTCATGGTTTTTATGCCTTGAAAAAGCCACAAACCATAGAGTCCGTAGGCCCTAGGAATGTCATTTGGAAGCAAGAGTTAAAAACTTACCCACAAGAATTTACCAAAGAAAAACAATGCATCAACCCAGAACGAACTAATGATAAAATTGGCAATGAGGTGGAAAATGGGAAGAAAGATGAAGAGGAGAGAATGGAATGGAATCCCAAGAACAAGGTTGTGTAAAGCCCCTTGTGTATTTCATGGTTAAGATGACTGAGTAGAACTTCATCCCAAATCCAAACTCAAACCAACCACATTCAGTGACCTCACATCAATACACCTTGCCAATCCATCCTCTTGAAGCAATAAGATGCCTTCACAAAGAGTGACCACCATTCTGAGGAGAGTGAGATGGAGAAGTAGGAAGAAAGAAAGGGCCTTAGTTAGAGGGAACCTTCAGGCATGGGTAACATGTCTTTCCAGTTCCATAATTGGTTCTTGTAGCCCATATTGCTTTATTATGTCTAAGGGGTATGCTTTGAATTCTCACTCTTTTTTTCTCTTTTTTTTTTGTGTGAGAACCACACCATGCAAAGACTTATTTTTATTCACTTGGCTTCTTGATTTTTGAACAATGTTAGAATGACAGAAAACCCAGAAAAAAGCATCCAAGCACCCAAGAGAATGACTAGCACAAATGCATCAAATCCCCTTGAAGTCACACCCTTTTCATCCTTTGAGTCTTTCCTTAGTTTGAAAAATACCCAGCCACCAATTCATTAAAAGTTTACTTAGAAAAAGAGGGACTGTATAGTTCCAAGACAAAGGAAACCATAGAGTTATATGGATGAGTGGATGGTGTGGGCTCATTTCCTGTTTTACCAAAAGAACCATCCCTTAATATTAGAATCATAATTCAAAGGTAAAAATCAAACATTAGCAATCAATATGATATAATTCAATCCACCATTATGAGCACTTATTTGATGATGAATAAAAGTAAATCAAGCAAACAAAGAAATAGTAAAAACATGAACAGTGGTGTAAAACAAAAATAAGAAAAGTTGAAAGAATGTGTACAATAAAAAATGTGTAAAACAAAAATTCAAAAAGAACTGAGGGCCTAGAATGGTTAGCATAGGTGGCCATCTCCCCCACAACTAAGTTGGAAAGAGTAGATCCTAAATAGTGAGAAAGGTTGTCCACCAAGAGAGGTAGCATGTGTACTGGCTATCCTAAGCTCATGGAAAGGTTTGGTTTGTTGTATGTTGACCAAAAATTTCTTATCTGGGCTCTCAGGTTTGTATATTGTCATGGCCCATGAAGAAATGTTGCATAAATAATATAAGGTCCTTACCACAATGTTTGAAATTTAGTACATTGTGGCACATGTGTGGAATTTTAGTAGAGAACCTTATCTCCAAGTTAATATTTAACTTTCCTAATCCTTAGGTTATGACGTTGTTTATTGAATGCCTTGTGCAACTTGTTAGATGGTAGGGCAGCTAGTTAGTTTTCATCTAGCAAGTTAAGGGTTACTAACCATTTTTTTCGTGCTAGATCAAGGTCAAGGTTTAGGTCACATGCCATGGATGGTGTACAGAGGTAGCCAGTATGTCCAAGGAATGACTATATATCTTTAACAATTTCTAGTTGATGGGTAATTTCTTGGATAATTTTGATTTTCTTAGGGTCTACCTCTATCCTGTGTGTGATATTTTGTGCCCTAGTAGTATGCCCTCTTGGACCATCAAATGACTTTTCTACCAGTGGAGCCTCAAATTGTTTTCTACACATCTTTTTAACACTTGCTCCAATCGGTCCAAGGCTTCATCAAAGTTTGCTTCATAAGTGGAGATGTCATCCATAAAGACCTCCACACCATTTCCTAGCTGCTATTGGAAGATGCTTAGAACTAGTTGTTGAAATGTTGTAGGGGAATTGCACAAGCGAAAAGACATCTATTTGTATGCAAACATTCCCCAAGGACTGGTGAATGTAGTCTTGGCTTGGTCTTTTGGGGCTATTTGTATTTGATTATATTTACTATATCCATCTAGAAAACTGTAGTAGTGATGCCATGCGATGGTGTCCAAGACTTGGTTAACAAATGGCAATAGAAAGTGATCTTTGAATGTTGCCATATTCAGTAGCCTAAAATCTATGCACAACCTCCATTTTCCTTCCTTTTTAGGCACAATAACTAATGGGCTAACCCATTCACTATCAGAAATGACGTATATGAACCCAACCTTGAGAAGTTGTTCAATTTCTTCCTTGACTACTTGCTTCAGCTTTGGATTCAAATGCCTCTATGGTTGTCTTCGAGGCTTCATGGAGGGGTTATTGTAAATACTATGTTGGCATATCCTATGATCTATTCCAATTAATTTAGGATATGACCAAGTGAAGGCTTTTGACCATCTATTAATTACCTTCAGTAGTTCTTCTTTTTGTTGAGGGGAAATCTTAACATTGATAATTATCAATTTTACTTTTTTAAGGAATGTGTATTCCATACCAATGGGCAATGGTTTCAACTCTAGGGTGTACCGTCCGAAATCGTCAGGCTCCAGCTGGAATGAAACAGAAACCTGGAGATCTCTGGACACGCATAGAAGACCCTACCTTCGCTTGAGGGTGAGCTGGAATTAACAAAGGCAGAGTACCTTGAGTGGTCTGCACGCTGATCAGGCAAGGATTTCCCCAAACATACACCGATATACTGTACGCTAGGTTATATGTAAACGGCGTAACAAATGTAAAACGGAGCATAAACGTACAAGAGTGTAAATAGTAAACATGCAACAATGAATGAAAAACTGTAATAGATTTTAGCAAAGAATGTAGCAATATTATTGTGAAATGAGAGTTACAACGCACCGGTCTAACTTAGTTGTAACTCTGACACAAGGCAGACTAATAGCCCTGGTGGATGCAGGGATGGTTGTGTGCTGGGTTCAACTACAGGCACAACGTAAAGGCTGTATGCTCAGCGTGTAGGGTCGAAATTCAACGTACAAGGTTTTTTTAGCTCTGGTTTCTTAGCGTCTCTGGTTCTTTTATCTTTGGTTTGCTCAAAATTGCCCCCCAACCCCTTTCTAATGAAAAATTGGGGTTTTTATACAAGTTTAGACGTGGGACTCATGTTTTGAGAGGGGATGATTGGCTGTGGGATGCTGGATTCTCGGGTCGGGTGACATGTGGTGTGTTGACTGGGTGGAAAAGAATGAAATGTTACAAGTGTACAACGTGCTACATCTACTGGGCATATACATTGGGCGTATACGCTGTATCTGCTGGGCGTAGACCCTGGGCATATATGCTGGGTGTATACATTGTGGATGCATGCTTGGCGTATATGCTGGTTGTGCAGGATATACATGCTCAATGTATGGACTCCAGAATGCATGATGTCAACACCTGATGATTGCTCTGTTCACATGAGTTGATACCTTGTACCAAATCTTGCTCTGAAGTGCTGTTTCCATGCCGTCTTCAGGGATTGCATGCCGGGCGTATACGCCAGTCATACATGCTAAGTGTACATGTGAGGCATGTACACTGGGCGTGTGTGCCGGGTGTATATGCTAGGCATGTACGTTGGGTGTATACATTGAGTGTATACGCTGTGAATGCAAACTTGGACGTATACGCTGGGCGGATATGCCGAGAATGCATACTTAGTGAAGACTAAGTATCTGGAGCTCCGAAGTTGCCATTTTTTGATAGCAAATGTCGTCATGGTCGTCTACGGGTCCCAGGGAACTGTTGAGTCTGACTCTGCTTGAAGTTGTTTGTGGGGCCCTTGAGCTTTAGTCATGCTGGGGAACATCATGCCTTAGCTCGATTCTTGTTGGAGAAGTACTAAGCTCAAAATTTTGTGGTGTTTCATTGGCCCCTCTTTGTTGACGCTTGGAGGAATCGACCCGAGAAGCATTGACAAAGAAGTGCAAAACACCACAAGCAACTTGATAGAGACATTGTCCATTGTCACTTGGCTAGACATCATCATACCATGTTTAGTAGTACATAGGATTGGGGAAATGAAATTTGTATTTGATAGAGAAATGGGAACTGTTGGGATTGGTGACCAATGAAGGGCTCGTAGCGGTGAAGAGGATGTCTGGGTATGTGTGCAGGTCATGCTTATCTTCTTGGGATCAAAGAATGATGTGTACTTCCTTTGGCGGTACAAGACTCTTGCTTGGTGTTTAAGAGATCTTGTTGGCAAAACCAAAGCCACGTGATCATGTGTTGCATTCTTTGGAGGAACAGGGCCCTTGTTTAGTGTTTAGGAGGAGCCTGTTGGCAAAACCAAAGCCATGCAATGGGATGTTACTTGATTGTTTTAGACATGAGTGTTTACTTTCGAGGCAACTGCCGTCCCGTCAAGGGTTTATGTGGGAACATTTTTTTTTTGCACATGCTCAAATGCCATGTTGTGGGTTGCAATCACCTAAGAGTGGCGTAGTATGCAATGGTATGTTCAATATTTTGGGCTGTACTAGGTGTGCCCAGGATGTAACCAAGTAGGAGATGTTGAGGGATAGGTGGGATATGTAACGGAAGATGTACTAGTGAATAGCTTGAGTTAGTCTTGCCACGTGTTGTGAACAATGTCTTACCTTGCTACTTATGATGAAGTGCATTCTTGTACTAACACCTTTGAGTGTCATCCTGCAAACACAACTCCAAGAAGATAAGAAAACCATGAGTGAGTAAGTAAGCTTAGAATTAAACAGCTATCAATGAAACAAAAGCACTGGATGAGATTTTAGGCATGGTATATGAACGGCGATAATGTTGGTAGGATTGGCTGATGGCGAGTGATGCAGCAGCTCTGATGAAGTTGGGATGCAACTACAGATCAAGGTATCAGAGAGAAAATTGCCAGTTTATAGTCATAGCTAACTATCATGGGTTAGTTTTATGTCATGACCTATTGGACATTTCTTGTTTAGCGTCATGGCAGACAGTACATTGCTAGTTTCTAGTATTGGTGGACCATGAAGAGGCAAACCAGTTTATAGTCTTAGCAGAGTTTGGTGAGTGGGACTGTGGCAGTTTACTATCATACCGGAAGGGTGCTAGTTTACTATCATTGCAGACATTCTATGGTATCAGTTTATCGTCGTGATTCCATGATGAGCTATGGTATCAGTTTACTGTCGTGATGCCAGGACGAGTTGTGGTATCAATTTACCGTCGTGATGCCAAGATGAGCTGTGGTATCAGTTTACCGTCGTGATGCCAGGACGAGTTGTGGTATCAGTTTACCATCGTGATGCCAGGACGAGCGATGGTATTAGTTTACCATCATGATGCCAGGATGAGCTATGGTATCAGTTTACCGTCATGATGCTAGGACGAGTTGTGGTATCAGTTTACCGTCATCATGCCAGGATGAGCTGTGGTATCAGTTTACCATTGTGATGCCAGGACGAGCTGTGGTATTAGTTTACCATCATGATGCCAGGATGAACATGTACCTGAATCTATGTTCAACATGGAACGGTTTTAAGAACAAGTGATTAGTTAGGTTTGCAAGTTCTTTCCCTTCCATGTCAGCTAATTTGAATGCTCCGTTGTCATATGCTTTAATGACCAAGTAGGGCCCTTTCCAATTGGCTGAGAATTTGTCTGGGTGTTCCCAAATGGCCTTAAGTACAAGATCGCCTTCCTTGATAGTGAAACACCGGGAAAAAATTACGGGTCCGCCTCAAACGAAGATTTGTAATTCGAGCGAGAACGCGCCTCAAAGCTAAGGACGAGTTTACGCTCTATCACGCACGGCAGCGTGATGAGCGTAATAAGCTCCAAGACAGTTAAAGGCGAATTGGCTAAGGACAAGTTTACGCTCTATCACGCACAACAGCGTGATGAGCGTAATAAGCTCCAAGGCAGTTAAGCAAAAATCCATGGAAATACGACGGGTTGGCACTTGTTCTTGCAACGCTAAACTGATCTTTACGCGCGTTACGCAATGATGCGTGCTCGTGCGTAGGTCAGAATGCAACAACACGCTCGTTACGCTTCGTCACGCACAGCTGCGTGATGAGCGTAAGTTACACTTTGATCATACTCCACCGCGCGTAGCTGCGTGGAGAGCGTGTTACATTTACGCTGCGTCACGCACAGTTGCGTGATGAGCGTACAACAATCTTAAGCATGTTGATGCTACGCCTAAGTTGCGCTCATACACGCAACACAACGCGAATGAGCGCAAACGCAGCCGAGACATGCCTATTATGAGCCTGCTCTTTACACGCACAGCACGCAAACAAGCGTGTTGTGCGTAGTCGCAGTTCGACTTAAAAGAATCGCATCGGCGAGACCCGCGACATTCGGGCCCACATCATCAGGGTTGCACGTATCGCGGCCTACAAATATCCCGGTTGACAAATATACAAAAAAAAGAGAGAGGCAGAAAGGCAACGGCAGAGAAAACATCCGAGCAAGACTAGAGCATCAGAGCACTGATCGCTTTTGTTGTCAGCAGATCACGTGGACGAGAGCATTTTCTGAGCAAGGGAACATTTATCGCCTTGAACAGAGAAACAAGAGCAACCTCTTGGCAACCGCCGCAAACACCATCCTTTAACAGAAACAGAACGTAGCGCGCCCGAGCCCCAACAGCAGATCGACCCAAAGCAAAGAAGCAGAACAGGAATCGCAGAGGTGTCTTGCCCAGTTAGCAGGTCCTGTCGTTCAAAAGATCGATAGACTTCAGAGCTTGACCATTTCTGCGCCTAAGCTTTGGCCTACGAGGTAGATCGGATTTCTGTCCAGACAGTTTTCTTGTTGTTTCGTGCTCATTTTGTATTCAGTCGTTGGGAGTCTTCTCCCATTGTAACGTAATACACACGCAAACATACACCAGATCCAGCATTGAGACATAGATCTTTGATCTTTGCAACATCCACTCTGTTTTCTCTCCCGAATCAGCATCTTTCGGTCTTCTTTGTTTTTAACGTTATCTTCGTAGCGATCTATTTACATCGTTGTCTCGCTCCGTTTTATGATCTCTCGCATCAAGATCACGACATATACACAAAAGTTCATAATCGAATCGTCATCGCTTTTACTGACCCGTAAGTCCCTGTCTGATCGACAAGACCGTTCAGGGCACCGCGGATTCGTTTTCCCAGCTTAGCCCTCGCGCGGATCCGTGGTTAAAGCTGTGTACACGGAACTTCGGTCGGTATTTCCAGCTGCCGACGTTTTCCGTCGTTACAGTTTTCTGGCGCTAGAAGGAGGGCCTGAACCTCCGATCCGAATATTTCGGGTAACCCTGTTTAGAGATCTATACCCTAGGCCATAGACGTGATACCTCCAGGGAGGTCTAAGGTCAATAGTGTGGTGTAGATTGGTCGCCAAGACGATTTCTTTGAAATCCGGCAGGGTAGAAAGCCTTTTGTGTTGTTCGCCCAACTCTCTTTCATTCAGATCCGACTTTCAGTCATTTTATTTTTTTATGGTTGATCCATGGATTCCTACTATTCAAACACAATAGCCACAACCGCCATGGTTACCCTTGATCTGGGTGCCGCGCCTGTGAATCCGACGGTTACCACAGGGCCAGCCCCCGGTGCAACAGGTCCTCAGGGACCCTCGCGCCGGTCACTAAGGCTTCAGGGGAAAGAGCCTATCTTTACGGTCATAACCCCCGAAGACTACAACTTCATTTGCGTCAAGATCCAAGCGAGGTTGGCTCTCAGCCGAGCCGAGCTTGAGGCAAAACGAAACTTTGAAGTGCTCCATCGAGGGGGTTACGATTTCAGGCCAACGGCTTACGATATAATCCCTTTGACCGAGCACCAAAACGAACTCATCTCCCAGCTGATCATGGCTAGAGGCCAGGCCTCAAAACCTGCGGTCGAGCCCGAGCGTGAGGAAGAGGCAGAGGCAGAGGACGAATTTGCGGCCATATCGGAACATTCGTTCCATACCTTGACGCCTCACACTTACGTGAATCCGTTGTTCCCTTTCAACGGAGGAGCGGATTCTCTGGACTCGACCATGACCACGCAGGTGCATGTCCCGGTACCCCCTCAGGCAACCGCACAGCCTTCTGGGTTGCAGGTACAACCGCACCACAACGCGGGAGCGATCCCGTCACAGCATATAATCAACATTCCGGCAGTTGGCCCGGTGGCCACCGTTCCCCATTTCATCCCTCCCGTACGAACCCACACTCTACCATTTCATGGGCAGCAGCATACCGCAACTGTGCCCCCGCAAGTCTTCATTCTGTACCTTGGGACGAGTCACTGGGCCAATCCTGCAACACAACAGCAAACCCATACAGTTTATCATGCACAACCCCCGCCAGCACCAGCGGCGCAATTTTCACAGGTGCTCCCTCGCTACACTTATCACTACGGCCCGCAGCAGGCAATAGTTAACCCCGCGTCACAAGTCAGTGGGTGGGGGCATTCACAGGTTTCACAGCCTGCAGGGATCCCTGCTCCACCAGCGGGTAACCAACCACTTCCTGCGCTTCAGTTCCCTAGAGCTGTTCATCCAGCCCAACCTCCTGCGCCCATGCCTGCTGCACAGACGCCTCCTTCAACAGGTCTGGATCAAGCGTTCCAACTTATCCAGACGCTTACTGAGGAGGTGCGACGCCTCAAGACCGCTGGATCTGACACCATTCAGATTACGGACTTCTATCAAGATGATCCGATTAATCCAGCGGTCCCCGCGCTGTCGTTGCCTCCAGGGATGTCCCTCCCACATTTTACGAAATATAATGGGGAGGGGGATCCCAACACGCACTTGGCCACCTTTAGATCCGAATCCTTGTTGCTGCAACAGTGGCCACATACTCTGGTCCGGGTCTTCGCGATGTCGTTAACCGGGAAGGCTTTAGACTGGTATCGAGCTCTCCCACGCTCTTCCATTTCAACCTTGGAAGAGCTCCTGACCCAATTTGTGACCCGCTTCAGATACAACATGAAGCCGGAAGTCACGTTGGAGCAGCTTATGGGGGTGAGACAAGAACCGCTTGAGCCAGTCCAAAAGTTCATACAGCGTTGGAACGCTACCTTGAATGAGATCCGTGATCCAATTGCGGACTCCCACCTCTTGGCTATATTCAAGGGAGCAGTCAATGACTTCATTAAGTCAAAGCTGTATTATCTTTCCCCCGGAGACATACGCCAGGCCTTTGCTCAGGTCCGGAGCATCCAAGATGCTGCGGAAGCTAGCAAAGATCCGGCGTACATCGCCTATAAGAACACGCATAACAAGGCTAAGGACAAGGGTAAAGCAGCGACCACTACTGTAGCGGCATTGACTGAGAATGCCAAGGGCAAAAACAAGACGGCTCCTGCAACACAACCCCCTGAGGCCGCGGCTGGTGCCAGCACCAGTCAAGCCACGGCTGCCCCTGGACAAACCCCCCAGCCAAAGCCGAATTTTGAGCGTAAAGACCGTTCAAAATACGCGGCTCTGCCCATGAAACACTCTGAACTGCTGAAACAACTGTTAGCAGCCGGACACATTCAACCTAAGAAGGTGTCCGAGGAGGCCCTAAAGCGTCACAGACGCAATTGTGAATTGCTGAAGGACCCCTCTCTCGCTCTGCCTAACGAGCCAGCGGTTCCGAGATCTTTCAGGCTGGACCGCTTCTGTGACTACCACCAGATGTGTGGTCACGACACGGATTACTGCTGGGCGTTGAAAGACGACATTCAGCGCATGATCGACGAGGGTCATCTGAAACTAGACAGCAGTAACCCAACACGTCCCGAAAACCAGACATTACAGGTGTACAAGGATCCGCTAAATACAAATTACGATCCTTATACAATCACTGTGGTGAGTACGGACAGTGAGCGTAAAGGGCCGCCAAAGCAGCCTTTTGTTTTGCGCATGCCCACCAGCTCACAAAAGGAGGCAGCTACTTCTTCGGCAGCAGGTGGAGTCTCACGGTCGCCGTTCATTATACGGGCGCCTTCTCAGGCACGGCCTCCGTCACACGCTACTACCCAAGCCGCAGCTTCGTCTGCGCCCACACCGAGAGCGCCCTTCATCATTAGGGCGCCCTATCCACAGGTTGCTCCTCTTGCGCAGGGGCAAACCTCCAAACAGAACCATCAGGCGTCATCTCCTAAGCGGAAGGAGAAAAGCATGCAGCCTAATGCAAACAAAGATAGTTCTACGCTCGGCTTCCCGAAGCCTAGGCCCCTGGCCTCTGTGCCCATGACCATGCCCCAGAAGCATGTCACAGGTACAGGAATGCAGTCACCTTCTTCTGGTAGGGAGACAAACAACCCCTCTTCTGACACCGCCCAGCCTTGAGAGATCCGTCTCTTGGGCCGGATGGAGGAAAGTAAGGGGGATAAGCCAGCCTGCCGGGAGAAGGATCTCCTCGATGCGTTCACGCAGGTTAAACAAGCTCTCAAGCAGAAAAACACGACGCTGAGCTTGTATGACCTCTTGATGACTTCTCACGAACACCGCGAGGCTATGGTACGCATGTTGACGTCCATATCAGTGGATGCCAGCCTGCCAGCGGAAGAGGAAGCGATACACGCTATCATGTTTCCTTCTGCGGCTGAAAAAACCAAGCCCACCTCATTGACCTTTCTGGACGAGTCTGTTAAAGATGATCCAGAAAAAGGTCAAGTGACAACGGAGCCAATGTTCATCACCATTCGGGTCGGCCAATACCGGATCCGGAGGGTGCATGTGGATGATGGCGCGGCTGCTAATGTCGTTCCCTATTCCATCGTGGATAGGTTGGGTTTGGTCGACCAGATCACTCCCACGACGACTGCCTGCGTAAAATCCTTTAATGGAGCACGGGTCCAAGTCAAGGGGACGGTGCGTATTGAGTTTGTGGCGGGGAATCAATTCCCCACGGAAGCCACATTTTTAGTTGTCGAGGAGATGCCAGGCTTCAACTTGATCTTGGGGAGGTCGTGGTTAGCTCAGCTGAGGGCGGTCTCGTCCCCTATCCATCAGGAGATACACTTGCCTTACGCTGGGGGGGAAGTTGTCATACGCGGCGACGAGATCAACCCCAGAACCGTTAGTAACATTGAGGAAGAGCGGGGCTCAGAGGTCGAAATGGCTGACGCTCAGCCTTCTCTCCACGCCCCTGAACATAACAATGACAATGCTGACGGTTTAGCCTGGGCTGACCTGCCATTTCCGGATGGTAGCGTAGAGGAGTCAAACTGTAAACCTCCTCGTCCTTATGCAGCAATCAACGTAAAAGCTGCTAGGAGACAGTTGCGTATTGACGGCTGAACGAAGCTCTCCAGCGTGCGCTTATGTAGGTTAGCAATCAATCGTTCTCTTTATTTCCGTGTGCTTCTTGACAACATTTTCTTTCTACACTTACGCTTTGCATTTTTGGCTTTACATGTATTATCATACGCATC
>MNCI01017872.1:72326-84504 GCA_015680685.1 Gnetum montanum | reverse complement strand
GGGAGACATTTTTAGTGCAACCAAAATTAAAAACTAGAAGGGCAATAATTTAAAGTAGTTTACGTTAATTCCTCAAATTAAAATAAACAGGGATAAATGAAATATTCTAACTTTTTCCTCATGGCAAAATCACTCAAGTTGTATGTATGCATCTGCATTTGCATTATCATCCTCATGATGCCTTTTATCCCAATAATATGGGCTAACATGTTAAGGTAGGTGGAGGATTTGATAATGATTCTTTATGGCCAACCATCTACCTTACTTGATACCATATGTTGAACATATATTTTTACTATGCTCCCAAGTGGCACATGTTTCACCATAACCCTAAGATCAAACATGTGATTTGCACAATCATCACCTAAATGTTCTAACTTCCAAATTTCCATATTTCCTTACTATTATTATTACTCTTTTAGCTTCCAAAGAAAATAGTATCCAAAACATGTACATCCTTTTAAAAAATATGGATTACAAAGTAAAAGTAACTTATTTTAAAATTGATATTTCTAGGAAAATTCATGGTCATCATCTGTTGATAATATATGCAACATTGTACTAATATAGTAAGTAAACACAATTTGTATTGATTAGTCAGTAGAAATGATTATGGATAAAAGGTTGGTCAGTATTTTGTATCTTGTGGTAATGCCATACCGAAAACATGTCCTGTAAAATCATGTTGATTTTGATAATTTTAATTTTTTATTGTAAGTTACATACTCCAATTATGAAAAGTAGGATAAGGAAGTAGTTCAAACTAAATTTTGTTAAATAGATTCATAGAATTTTTTTGTAATGGTGAAAGAAAACTCATATAACCATATTTTTGGGGACAAGACTAAGATGACCACAGCAATGAGATCCTAAATTTCTTTGCAGTGTCCCATAAAAATAATAATAGGCTCTAGTTTCATTTCCATTATTATAGAATTCCTCCTCATACATATGTGATGTCCTGTATATTTCCTATCTAACTGAGAAACCCAGTAGTTAATTTTCTATGGAAAAGTTGCACTAATATTCCAATACATTCATGTTACATATTTAAGGATTCACTTTAATATCTAGAATACATTTAGTGATTTCTCTAACAAAAGTGCATGCATTCACACATACCTAACTTAAAATAATAATCATAGAGTATATCTAAAAAGGATCATCAACTAGACGCTCAATGCTCATTCCACCTAAGAAATGTAGGTTGGGGTGTGGAAACTAAAATAATTTGACTATAGATAGTAGTACAACCCAAGACATATAGACTAGGCACACTAGAAAAAGTATAAAAGTATATAATCATGCTTTATGTGTGACTTGAACTGGCAACCATTTGCAACCACTTTGCCATCATTCCAAATTATGGCCATGGCTGCTAATTAGAGAATACCTGTATAATATAAAAATTTATTCAGATGTCTATACATACCTATAAATAGGATCTAGAACAATCCCTATTGCTTCACTAATTTCAGTTATGACTTTGAGCTATTCTTCTTGGCTAATTGCATAGCCAAGAACCTTTGCCTAAGGACATAATAAAAGGATGTAAAATGTAAGATGAAATATCATAGCACAAAAACTATTCAGGTAAATAGAGTACAATAAAAGTGAAATCATAGGTTTTATAGCTGAGAAATCTTGAAATTAGCAGTACAAATAATTAGAAACAATTTTGTATTTTGCACACTTAGAAATGGCCAGATTTTGAATTTGCAAAACTTTTTGAAAAATCAAATTGCTTACAAACTACGATCTCCTACTTGAGTCTTCTTAAATAATTCAAACCATTACCAGAAATTTGAGCAAGATATTAAGTAATTTTCTCAAAATTTTCCTATATTGATAATTTAATTGTAAATTTATAAAATTTATAAATAAAAAAATAAGAATGAAATATAACATAACACTAGTAGTGATATCTCTAATAAAATGATACTTTATATTTATGTGTTTTGTCCTTTCATGATAAACTAGATTCTTGGCCAGAAAGATTGCACTTTGCCTATTACAAGACACCTTATAATACTTTTCTTTAATGATGCCTAAAAGGGTAGTGATGAATCATGATTCATTAGGCTCCAATATCAAACCCACAATATTGGATCCACAATATCGAGTACACGATATTATGACCCAAATAATGATATTGAATACACGATATCGTGACTCCTGTGTGAGCTTATAAATGCACATGTGGGTGCACGGAAAGGAGTCAGTTAGTTTTTAGTTAGTAGATAGAAGTTAGTTCATTTTTATTTCTTAACCCTTTTCCCAGTGCATGCTCGCAGTGTGATGATTGTAATTGTACGGAACCTTTATTTGAGTGTGACGTACTTGGACACACACATGACCAAAAATAAAGATCGAGATTACTTCATCATTGCAGCATTTACTTAGTTTAATTATTTAATTATTATTATTATGTATTGCTTTCATAGTTAATATCTCTTCACCCTAAACTCCTTAAATGCGGAATGAGTATGACTTAATCACGAGCATTCAAGTGTGACTACTTGGTATCCCAATAGCATACCTAGGCCATGCACTTGGTAATCCTAGTGGTAGTTGTGCACTAGGTTCAAGATGTGTACAAATGATTAAGGAATAGAAGCTCATCACACTTAGGCTAGATTAGATTCTCTCTTCAACTTTCTATTAGCTTAACTCTCTCTCTCTTTTCCTCCTAGCTTAATTAAAATTTTTTTCCATTACTGCTAGGAGTAGCACAAGGTTAGAAGCCACATCATACACCTCACTTTGGACTAAACCATATGTGACAAAGCAAATACTAGTCCAAGTGGGAAGATAGCAAACTATGATCAATGAGTAACTATCTAGATACCATGACTAGCCCATTTGTGGAGTTCAATCGGATTGTGCGTGAAACGCTTGTATTCATATGGTTGAGTGCAAGGGTACCTCGCCACTCATCATTGGTGTTGTTGCCAGGGACGGTGCTAGTTATTTAGATTAGGTACATCATACAAGATCACTGTAACAAACTATTAATGATATATCTTACAGAAAAAAATATAAATAATAATAATAATTGCAATTAAATCACACACAAATTGACAGCCATGTTTCTCTCACAAGACTATGATAATGCAACAACTAGTAAGGCAATTTATTCGAGAACCAACGAATTATATAATAATGAAGATGAAGTTTGGAGTGCCCAATCTAATGTAGGGGTTTCCTATGAGCATAAATGCAAACAACATTATCCCAACTCACAAATGCATAACATACCTAGTGACGATGAACCCCTACTAGCCACTAAAAGCTTAACACATATACAAGAGGCTGTTCAAATATCGCATAGACATTGCAAGAAAAGCGGTCTACTTAGGATTGATTTAAATAGCTTTACCAAATTTTTAGGAGGCTATGAATTAGATCCACAACAACATTTACAAGCCTTCTATGATTCCTGTGCATGGAACAACATTGATAATGGATGAAAAAAACTTAAGCTCTTCCTATGACACTCGTTGGCCATGCAAACGTATGGTAAAGGTCCTTAAAACCAAAATCAATCTGACGTTGGCCAACAATGGTAGAACTCTTCAACAAAAGATATCAAACTTATGCAAGAGTGTCAACCTTGAGGAGACAAATCCAAGAGTGGAAACAAGCACAACATGAACCCTTGGACATGGCCTTTGGAAAGATATTATGCACTATTAAACAACTACTTAGGCCATGGCTTCTCTGAGGAAAGGCTAATGTATCACATCATGGATGGGCTCCGTAATTGATGAAGTGTTCAGTTGATATGTTGACTGGGCCACGTTAACGGAGCTCCATTGACATGTACATGGTGATTTGATCCCATCGATATATCCATCCATGCGTTAACCCGACCCTGTTAACGCAAAGTCTTTCTCTCACTATAAATATGCACGCAATCATAGCATTTACGGCATTTTTGGAGTAGTTGTATCCAAACTCTTGTAGTTTGTTCTCGTAAGAGTTTGAATATTTTCCAGGTGCCCATAGTAGGTGTGAGAAAGGTGCATGGTTCTTTATTTGAGAAGTAATGTACCTGAGCCCATTGGTATGACCAACAATAAAGGTGAGCTTTTTGAGCATTCCTTACAACATTTGCATTTAATCACTTAAGCATTTAATAGTTTAATATTTCAATTCTTTAAAAATTTTGGAAGCTTTTATTGTTATCACTTTACTATTATTGTCCTTTCATATTTTATGAGAACCATAGGCACGACCATCTCAAACATATATCAAACACTTGGTAACCCAATGATGCTTAACATCTAGTAACCCAACAGTGGTTAGAGTATGCTCAGGATGTGCATAGAAGATGGGATCAACTGCTTATGCTAAGGAGAGTTAAGCGATAGAGTAGACAATTAAGAATTACACAACTTTCCATTTCCTACAATTAAAGAATTAGACCTTAAAAGATAAAAAGAAAACCAATAAAAATCATTTACCTCAATCTCACTTAACCATTGCTTTGGAATATCACAAGTGAGGTTGGGAAGACAACGACCATTCTAACTAAGGTTTTTCTTACTAGAGTTTAGTGTATGTAAGTGCTTGAAGTATGTCAAATTCAACCGAGTCATGTGTGAATACCCATGATTTGTATGGTTGGACATAGAGGTACCTCACTACTCATCATTGGCACCATTGTTGGGGAACTGTTAGTCTTACATGCGCTATCTATTCTTAGTAAAATTATCAATCACTTTGTTGGAATAGACCCAAGATGGTGAAATCTATGCACTCTAGGTGGTTTCAGTAAAAGAATAAGGCACACTAGTTTAGTTGTCATCTAACATAAAAAATGTCTTCTTCTCATAGGTGAGACGGATCCAACCCACCAGTGTCGCAGGAATGTTGGGTGGTATATGCACATCCAAATAATTATATCCCCAACTTCACCTTTATCCTACATCAGGATAAGCATCTGTGATGGCAAGAAATGAAGGGTAACATCATATTACCTCCTAATCAGTTGGTTCTTGGAATGCTACTTCAAAATCTTACCAGACTAGGCATTCCAAACCATGGTGTGGAATACATAATGGAGGATCATGACTACCAAGATTATCGTCCAATTGAGGCACAACATGCATAGGATCGAGAACATGCAGAACACCATGAACACATAAAGGGAAAGCAGTTTAGTAACCCTATATTCTTGTAGGACCCACATAATGATGAGGAACCTATTTTCATGATTCCCATTCGGTTGAACCTCCCCCGATGCATCAGATCATGTAATGTATCATTCAAAGTAAGCAATCAAGCAACTAGGAGACCCAGGATGATGGGGAATCGTGCAAGAAAGATCATGACAAAGGTAAAGATGGACATGAAGATCAAGGTCATCATTAGAGAAAAGGAGGAGGTTAAGACCAGGGTGGTGGTAGTTCTCCTCCCTCTTCTTCATCTTCTTATTCCACCTTATCTTCACCAAGTTCTAACTCTAATCGCCATCGTAGCAGGAAGGATTGGGGTGATGGTGATCGAAGAGATTGACAGGATCGTAGGGATCAACAAGGACAACATGAGAAAAAGCATGATCAATCACATGAGTCTCACTATCAAGAAAGGAGAGCCAGCAGAAATCATCATAGATGTCATGGCCATCAACAAGACTATGACTCGTATGAACCACTACTGGCTACTCAAAGCATGCTTAACATAGCCGAGGTGGTTCAAATACCCAATAGGCACTTGAAAGATAGTCTGATCAAGCACCTTGACATGAACAATATCCCCAAATTTGAAGGGGGATATAATTGTGATCCATAGACTCACTTGCAAGCATTTCATGATGCTTGCACCCTACAAAATATAGATAATGATTGGCAAGAACTCAAGCTATTCCCTTGAACACTCATCAAGGAAGCAGAAAGCTGGTACTAATCTTTGGAACCAGAATCAATCTAACAATGGAGTACGATGCTGGAAATTTTCAATGATAAGTACCAAACCTACTCCAGAGTGGCTAATTTGAGACAACAGATCCAAGGGTGAAAACAAGGTGGTCATGACCCTTGTATGTAGCCATGGATAGCTATTACTCATTGTTACACCAATGCCCTAGTCATGGCTACTCTCAGTTGGAATAGCTCTGCCATATCATAGATGGACTCTACTTTGAAACAAGAAAGACCCTAGGCGTTTACGCTCAGGGATAGCTATTGGAATTGAGGGCCCATCAATTGCAGCATCTCATTGAGCAAGTGGCTAAAGAAGAGGGGGAATTAAGAAAGAAAGAGAGTGTAGAAGAGTATAATCGAGACCCTTCCATCCGAAAGAGGGAAGTTCAATTTTGTGAAGAGGAGGAAGAATCACCACTGGATGTAGTGGTGAACCGAAAAACCTTACCCATACAAAAATTTTCCTCTAAAATTTTGGCCAAGGTTGACAAGATGTGGGATTCTTTGGATGAAAGATTCCAAAGCATCCTAAAAATCACGAAGGAATCCAAAGAGTGAAGTAAGGAACAAGATCGACAAAGGAGAAGAGAAGTTGAACATGCCTATCATAAAGGTTGCAGACTCTAACTAAGAGGATCATGATGGATGTGACATATGCCAGTAAAAACATCCTAAGGGGTCTTTCCCAGTGGTGTCACATCTACAAGAGTTTGGGATGTATGTGTTGAACCCTCATTTGGAAAAAAGGCAAACACCCCGAAGATTGCCTTATCGACAAGGCATCCCAGGTAGTTGCACTAGCAACAAGGATATTATCCAAGTAGAGCACCACTGCAACACTATGAATATTATCAGCAATGGAAACATCCACAATCATGGGGGATGCCACCTCTAAGGTAGTAGTACCCTTATCAGTAGCCAGATCCTTACTGGTACTACGTTCAGCAACCAATCTCCCCGTGGGACTCTTCTAGTCACGCACCATTTCAAACTCATTACCACCCCTCGAAATACTTTCGAACACAATTTCCATCACCTAGGGGAAAGAACCCACATCTATACTATCCTCCGTCACCTTCTCCTGCCATCCCTACTCATCAAACCCCCACTCAACTACCTCCTACTCCACCTATGTAGGGAGAGATACCACCATCCACAGCAACGTAATGCCACAAGGGATGGCAACTTACAACTAGCTTCTCATCCAAGTGGATCGGAAACAAAACCACAAAAATGTCCTTCCTTCTAGCCCAATAACCCAAACATACCCTCACATTCACCTATGGCTAGTGCCTCTAAACCTCCAATCACCTCTGCCATTTAACCCTTCAAGAAACCTTCTAGCCAAGCACCCTCCATAGTACAAACTATCATGCTAACACATGTTGTGATGGACTGCATAAAGGTAGGTCATCTTCCTCAAAAATTGATTGATCCAAGGAGTCCCCTCATATACCTTCAAGTGTCAGGAAACAAGCTATGCAAAGATCTCTTAGATTAAAGGTTAGGTGTTAATTGGATTTCACATAACATGTACAAGACTTGGAACCTGCCCCCAATGAAGAAAAGAAACATTCAGTTCGAGTTGGTAGACCAATCCATAACTATTCCCTTGGGATTGGTATAAGATATTGTAACCACTATTTGTGTGTGGTCCTATCCTGTTGATAATTACAAGGGAAATTTCCCAATTATAATGAGAAGAGCCTGGCTTAGCATGGTGGATACATGATTGGGACTCTGAGATCTTTCCCTTGAAATTTTAAAAGAAAATTCTTTTGAGAAGATCAAGAAGAAGTGCATTCCATGCATTGCGTACAGTGACTCAGGGTGCAACTATGTGCAGCAACTTTGGTTCGCTAAGCAAACATCCATTCAAGCATGTAGTCAATGTGCCAAAGAAGCACAAGTTCAAAGATGCTTGTATGCAGCATCCATGAATTAAGATGGCACCCAATGGCTAACTACTGACTCTGATAACAAGACTTTATGCATGGAACCATCTAAGGGCCTTGTATGTGCATGTATGGAAAACATGGCTGATTTGGAAAAGGTCCATCAACAAGTCTCTACTATTGATGACAATGATGATTGGGGAAAGCTACAGATCCCTAAAAGCTTTAGATAGGAGCCCTTGGAACTAAAAATCTTACCGACCAATTTGGAATATGCATTCTTGCAGAATTGAAAGTTGGTAATTATCAATGCCACTCTTGCTCCTAAGCAAAAGAAGAAATTGCTGAAAATGATAAACAAATAGATGGCTCCTTTTGCATGGTCATATCATAAATTGACAGGAGTTGACCCTAGCATATACCAACATCGGATCTATATCAACTCCTCCATGAAGCCACAATGACAACCATAAAGATAGTTGAATCCCAAACTAAAGCAGGTTGTCAAGGAGGAAATTGAGCAATTGTTGAAAGTAGGGTTCATCTATTCCATTGTAGATAGCGAATGGATCATCCCACTCATTATTATGCAAAATAAGGATGGAAAATGGAGGGTCTGTATAGATTTCCATCTACTAAACATGGTAGCCTTCAAGGACACTTCCCACTTCCATTTGTGGATCAAATGTTGGATACCATTGTGGGGCATTGTTACTATAGCTTTTTGGATGGTTATAGTGGCTATAACCAAATCCAAATCTCACCTAAAGATCAATCCAAGACAACATTCACAAGTCCCTGGGGGACTTTTACATATAAGAAGATGCCCTTTGGCCTATCCAATGCACCTGCAACCTTCCAATGCCTTGTCCTCAGCATTTTTCAATAACATATTAGCAATGGGGCAGAAGTCTTCATGGATGACTTTTCTACCTATGGTACAACATTTGAACAAGCCTTGGACTACCTTGAGCAAGTTCTAAAAAGATTTTTGTAAACTAATTTACAACTCAACTAGCAGAAGAGCCACTTGATGGTCCAAGAGGGCATTATTCTAGGGTACCACATTTCGCAAGTAGGGATTGGTGTAAATCCTAAAAAAATTAGGGTCATCTAAGGAATCATTAGTCAACCAAGTACTGTAAAAGATATTTGATTGTTCCTTGGCCACACTGGTTATTACAGATGCTTCATTAAAAATTTCTCAAAGATTGCCAAGCCATTGGTGAAACTCACATTCCATTTTTCTAGACTAGGGAATGCGAATCCACATTCCAAATGCTCAAACAGAAACTCATAGAAACTCTAATTCTATGGGCACCCAACTAGTCCAAGCCTTTTCATATCATGATAGATGCATCTAATTATGTATTTGGAGTTGTGCTTACACAATTTGATGACCAAAGATGCCCATATTATATCCACTATACAAGCCAAAGCATTGTGGGTGCTCAACTCAACTACACCACCACTGAAAAAGAATTAATGGTGATGGTGTTTGCCTTGGAAAATTTCTGACACTATGTGCTTGGGTACAAGGTGTTTGTACATACTAACGACAGTGCCATCTAATTCCTAATGAACAAACCAACGGTGAGTCATCGTATCATACAATGGTTTGTGATCCTTCAAGAATATGACCTTACTATGTTAGACATGAAAGGAACTGAGAATGTGGTGGCCAACCACTTATCTCGGTTATGATGGGACAACGTAGAGGAGGAGGAGTCACTCTCCAATGAATTTCTAGACAAACTCCTCTTCGCTAGAGCAATCGATAAGGAGATGCCTACAGGATTAACTTGGTTCAGTGACATCCTCACCTATCTCTCAACACAAGAATTACCAAAAGAGTGGGATCATCGGAATAAGTAGTAGTTTCTTCACAAGGCCAAGCACTTCATGGAAATCAATGGACAACTTTACAAGGTGTATGCAAATGGCTTAGTTAGATGGTATGTCCCTGATGTGGATACACTATGCATTCTCCAGGATGCTCATGAGGGCCCTTGTGGGGGTCACTATGCTAGAAGATGCATAGCCATTAAGATCTTGCTTGCGGGATATTACTGGCCCACACTCTTCAAAGATGCACAATGGTTCTCCCACTCCTGTGAATGATGTCAGAGAGATGGTGGGATGACCGCATGAATGGAGGGACCCCAAGAGTGGATCCAGCCACTAAAACCCTTTGACATTTGGGGCATCAACTTCATGGGTCCCATCACACCCATGTCCAATGGGAAGGCATACATCATCATCGCTATAGACTATTGTACTAAGTGGGAAAAGGCAGTAGCTATCACTGACTGTTCCTCAAAGACAGCCACACGGTTTGTCCAACAACAAATCATAAATAGGTTTGGAGTGCCACGTGCACTCATTCTAGACAACAGAACTCATTTCAAGGGTACTACTTTTCATAAACTTATGCAACACGTGGGGGTAAAACATAAACTTACAACACCTTATCACCCCCAAGCCAACAGGCAAGCTAAAGTCACAAATAGGGAGATTACAAAAATCCTAACTAGGACCATTAGCAAATATAGGAGGGATTGGAGCACAAAACTTAATGATGCCCTCTAGGTCTATCGCTCCACATGGAAACTTCCTATAGGATACTCTCCTTATGAGTTAGTGTATGGAAAACTACCAAAACTTCCACTTCAGGTAGAACTCTAAATACTATCTACCATTAGTGACTTGGGTCTTGACTTGTCACTAGCACAACAAGAACGACTCATCAACTTGAATGTGCTAGATGAGAATTGACTAGTAGCCCTATCATCAAATGAGATACACAAGGCCTATCATAAAAAATGTCATGATCTTAGGATTTGAAAGGTAAAATTTCAATGAGGAGATAAGGTACTCTACAAGAACCCCACACATGTACCACAACGTACTAAGTTTCAAACACTGTGGGAGGGACCTTATATTATTTCCAAAACCTTTCCATCTGGGGCCTTTCTTATACATAAACATGAGGATCTCACAAAAACATAGTTAGTTAATACACAATAATTAAAACCCTTGCATGAACTCCCACGAACCAGTGCCACTACCCTCTCATCACACATCCAACATCGTTCCATTTTTCGAATCTCCTCCTCCCAACTTAGTCATGGGGGAGATCACCTTCCATGTTAACCAATTCTACTAGCTCCTTAGTTGTTTTTGTTTTACACCTTTTTGTTTTACAACATCATTCGTACATTTTCCATTCTTGCTTAATTTTTCAATCTTTCTTTATTTACTTATTTACTTATCTATTTATTTGTTTATTTTTATATATATGTACGTATGTGCTTGTTTTTGGGTTGTTTTATACTTTTCATTAATAAGTTGTCTTATTCTCATAGGATGTATTGGTGTAGTTGTTTCTCTTTACGATGGGTTGCATGATATGGTCCACCTATTATATCTAGCTCCTGCCTTTGCATTGTTGTTCTAGGAAGTCACATTGAACTCTCATTTCATGTAACAGGTAGTAAGTCCATGTCATCCACCCATCCACCCATTTCATGATTTTCCTTATTTTGGAAACATGCAATCCCTTTCAATTAAAAACAACTTTAATTAATTCATGACTTGCGTAGTTTCCAAAATTGAGAAAGATCCAATGGTTGAACAGGGTGTGACTTCAAGGGGAATACAACATTCTTCATACTTTTTTATTCCCTTGCATGCAAATATGTGTCCTCACGGACTTCTTACCACTCCATATCCTCTCCTAACTGGAAGTTACATGGAAATTTGTCCTTGCATGGTGTGGTCCTCATCACTCAAAAAAATGATGATGATTCAAAGCACACCCCTTGGACCAAATGCATGTGCAAACGCATGGGTCTTTGCATGGTGTGGCTCCCATATAAAAACAAACAAACACATAGGAATTCAAAGCACACCTAATGGGATGCGATATCGCATGGGCCACGATATTGTGTATGCAATATTGCAACGCATCACAAAATCTATAAGTAAGAGGTGGCTCTCCCTTGTTTCGTCATCCAAATCTAGACCCTTAGCGAAACTCTGACAATTTTACCTCTCCAGAGATAGAATAATTTTTATGTGCCCACAGTAGGAGCTCCAAAGTGAATGGATCTTTATTCGAGAAAATATTGTACCTAACCACAAGTTTGTATACGGAAATAAAGACGAACTATTGGATAAACCTTATAGTGCATGGACTAAGCTAAATAGTTCTTTAATTAATATTATTTATTATTCATCATTTAAATGCTTTATTAGTTAATTAAATCTCTCTAAACCCTTCTCTCATAGTTAAGTGCATTCAGTACAACTACTTCGAGCACGTGCGTTACGCTTGGTAATCCCAGCAATGAATAG
>MNCI01017872.1:49031-59339 GCA_015680685.1 Gnetum montanum | reverse complement strand
AGTGGTATCTATATGTGTGTGTTTTGTTGTATCTATGTAGATTACATTTAACCCTTCTAGTACCTATGGACATTTTGAGGTGTGATTACGCAAGGGCATTAGAGGTTGGTGAAATACCCAAAAATTTGAAGGCACGATTTCTTCACCAAGTCTTTGCAATTCACGTAGCATTATAGTAGTTCTTCAGGAGATGGATGCTCTGATGTTCAGACTATCCAATTTAGCAAGTTTTCTAAGTCAAGGAGTTTTTCTATGCTACAATACGCTATGTAGTGTAACAGACTTTAGAAGACGTTTGTAGAAGCGAAGTGCTATGCTATGCTATGCTACGCAGTGTGGCACAGCGTAGAAAAAGCTAGATGGTCAGTCCCCTCACCTAACTTCAAGTCCTTCAGCAATGTCTTCTTCTGTCAGAAAGCGGCGAACTTGGCAAAAGTAGGTCATGTTTGCTGCTATGCTACGTTGAGCTACATGGTGCAGCGAGGCGTAGAAATTCTGTGAAAGTGACAGAAGGCATCTCAAAGGGTAGGATCATCAAGTTCGCAAGCTTCACAATGCAAAAGGCAAAGTTTGCAAATTGGTGATGTTTTTTGCAACTAAGGACAACTACTATGCTATGATATGCTACGTAGCGTAGCGTAGCGTGGAAAATATGCAACCAGCAGTCACAACACTGCAAAGGTTTCCAACACATGTAGTAGGATGTGATGCAGATTCTCGCTTCAAACTAGTGATTACGCTGTGTAGCACAACACAGCGTGATAAGATGCTACGCTATGCCAAACATGCTATGCTATAAAGCATAGCAAAGCGTAGCAAGCAGTTACGCGACATCAATGCACCTCACCTAATTGCATCGTTACTCTAACAATGTAATTACAATGTGGCAGGCTTGTAGTTACAGTGTGGTAGACCTGCCCAATGGTTATGCAGGCATGTGCAGCATAGACAGGTCAACATAAGCCTAGGGCACGTGGCATCCAAACCACATCTTTTATGCACCCTTGGTCCTATAAATACCCCAATGAGCAATGCTTAAAGGGCTTCCTTTTTTGAACTCTCCAGCCCCCAAGCTTTTTTAGCTTTTGTAGCTTTTCGGTCTTATTTTTCTTGGCAATCTGGTCGGCTAACAATTTGGTTTACTGACCAGCAAAAAGTTAGCATTGTAACCTAGAGCATTGTAAGCTTTCTATTTGACATTATAAACAGTTAGCACTCTTAGTTGGCATTTTTGTTCTGCTCTTTTCTACCACCTTCGTAGCACTTCGCATTGTTAACAACTGAGTCCATGTTCAAGCACACAGTTGTCTCGCTCTACATGTCTTGGTTACTCTCGGGATCTCTGCACTTCCCAGTGCTATGGAACCGATTGTATCCATCTTGATAGAGTGAAGTTGTAGCTTCGAAGTGGTGCATTTTTCTAACTACATTTTACTTTGTCTCTTGCTTATTATTGCATTTTACATTGTTTTTTGTCTCTGTTACATTTAAGCATTACTTCGCGCTACCAGTCTCATTTTCAAATCACATGTTGCAAAAGGTTATATTAACATTGACTAAGTCCCTGTCTGATCAATCGAACCATTCAAGGTGTCCCATTTATGTCCCATCCAGCATGAACCTCCCGCAAAACTAAGGTTAAGACTATCAATAGCCGATGACCCCTCAGTGTTTTCCAACTGCCAACATTTTCAATCGCTACAATTTTTCTAGCACTAAAAGGAGGATCTTTTGGTGCATTTTTGGCATGTCATGGTAGTCTTGTAAGCCTTCTACACCATGATACGCATTAGCGTAAACTTGACACCTATCTATGGTTATTTACGCATCATGCAGTGCAGAAAAATTACCTCAATGGTTCCTCGAGAACCCTACAGAACATAAAGCCTCCGATTGCCAGCTAACCTGCCTATCTTACAGTAACCTTGCATGCGTTCCTTTTGTCGTTGTTTACGCATCGCATGGTATAGATCGGTCACCTCGATAGTTCCTTGGGAGCCTGGCAAGACATAAAGCCCTTTTTTGATTGCTTTCCAACTTCTTTACTTTTTTTGTTCACAAAACTATTTAGCTTTTCAATTTCTTTACTTTTTTTCATTTGCAAAAATGCCTAGCTTAGTAACAATGACTTCCGCAACTACCTCTGCGAACACCTTCAACGTTGAGATTCCCTTCATGGTTCAAGGCATCACTGGTGCCGAACAACCACGAAACCCAATGCTGGAAACATGTCGATCCCTCATGATCCAAAATCGGGGACCTGAGGGCTTGGCCCAACAACATGAGCACTATAACTTCCTCTATGTAAAGGTTCAAGTAAACTTTCCGTTTGATGTACATGAATTCGAAGGCAAACATAGCTTCGAGTTTGCTTACTACGATGAGAAGGAGTTTGTTCCCACTCCCAGTGTTTCCATACCTTTGACACAGGAAAACCAAAGGCTTCTAGACCAGCTAATCCAATTGGCTAGGCTTAGGGAGCAACAGGATATAGCGTCTAACTAGGATGACGCCTTCCAGGATGGACAGGAGGAACTCGATTCCCAATCCAATGAGGGAGGTCAAACCAACCCCATTCCTTTCCCTCCTACCCAATCCTTCTAGGCCAGTCTGTTGTCTATCATTGCTCCCTTTGTGATCACACCTACACTTTCACAACCTACAACTACAGCTACAATGGGTATACATGTCACCTTCCCAGCGTATCAACGCATTTATTCCCCTGTTTCATTTGCAGCAACTATGCCTCCATAAACTGTTCATCAGCCCATTCCTGTAGCGCATCACACACTAATCACAGCTACCCTACTGCATGTTCATACTATACCTACTTCACAATCATATGCAACTTCCATTTCAATTCCTACATTCACATCAGTTCCACCCACCGAGGCAGGCCCGGGCCCATCCACATGGTGGACCCCATTCACTTCTTCACCTATTCCACAACCGTTGCAGATGTCTCATTATGTTCACCCTTAGACCTACCAAACCATGCAAATGATACAACCCAACACAAGGCTATGGTCTGTTCTGCCGACGACATAAGCAGTCTATCCGGTAGCTCAAACCACAGTTGCTACTCCAACAGCACCACCTGCCAGGTGGTGGATAGTGCAAGCAGCACCGTTTATGGGGGCTATCCCAACGGTACTACCGATGGGTCACACCACCACCCCTACCATTCCATAGATGGGAACTACCTCAACAGTTCCCTAATCGTCCACAGTGTCACAGGGCCTAGACCAAGCATTCCAACTTATCCAAACCCTCACCAAGGAAATAAAATGCCTCAAAGCTATTAGATCTGACATGGTACAAGTCATGGACTTTTACCAGGATGATCCCATCAGCCCTACAATCCCTGCTCTGACATTACCCCTAGGGATGTCCCTCCCCCACTTCACGAAGTATGATGGGGAGGGAGATCCCAAT
This sequence comes from Gnetum montanum, assembly GCA_015680685.1. Taxonomy (NCBI): domain Eukaryota; kingdom Viridiplantae; phylum Streptophyta; class Gnetopsida; order Gnetales; family Gnetaceae; genus Gnetum; species Gnetum montanum. Next base: position 55,904 of record MNCI01017872.1, on the reverse strand, counting down.
GCACATCTTCTTACCTTTAGATCTAAATCCCTCCTATTGCAACAATGGCCACACACGATCATTTGTGTCTTTACTATGTCCCTATCTAGGAAAGCCCTAGATTGGTACCGTGCGTTGCCACGCTCATCCATTTCAACTCTAGAGGAGCTTCTGACCCAATTCGTGATGTGCTTCAAGTATAACTTAAAGGAGAAACCACGCTGGACTAGTTGATGACCATGAAGCAGGAGCCTCTTGAACCAGTCCAGAATTTCATCCAGCATTGGAGCATAACCCTTAACAAAATCCGCGAGCCCATCGTGGAGGCTCACTTGTTGGCCATCTTTAAGGATGCAGTGAATGACTTTATCAAATCTAAACTATACTACCTCGCCCCTCGCACTCTTAGCCAAGCCTTTGCTTAGACTAAGAGTATACAGGACGTGGCTAAGGCAACTAAAGACCCAGCCTACATTTCCTACAAAAACACCTTCACAAAGAAGGACAAGGGTAAGGTCCCAACAACCACAGTGGCCACTGTGGTGATCGAGGCCAAGCCCAGACCTAGTAACAATGGTAACAAAAATAACAGAAAATTGATCATACCCACAGCTAACCCCATGCCCAAGCAGGGCAATGTGGTGCAACCTCCAGTACTTGCACCTGAGACATCTGCACAACCCAAACTAAACGTTGAGCGTAAAGATCACTCAAAGTACACCCCACTACCTCTCAAGCCTTTAGAACTTCTAAAGCAGCTATTGGCAGCAAGGCACATCCAACACAAGCAGATGTCAAAAGAAGGAATCAGGAGACATCAATGCTACTGCGAGCTCCTTAGGAACCCCTCTTTGGCCCTGCCCAATGAGCCTCCAGTTCCTAAGGGTTTCAGGCTAGACAGGTTTTGTGACTATCACCAACAGTGTGGTCACAACATAGATTACTATCTGGCATTGCAAGATGACATTTAAAAATTGATTGATTAGGGAAAACTGGTTATGGATGAAAGCAACCCAGTACACCCTGAGAACCAATTTATGCATGTCTACACAGAACCCCTCAACACCAGTAATTTCAGTTACTTCATCAATGACATTGGTATTGACAGTGATCCTAGGCCACCCCAACAGCCATTCGTGGTCCATGTGCCTCAGCATAGTGCACCAGCACCACCAACGGATAACTGAAGCTCGCAACAACCGTTTGTTCTGAGAGTCCCTCCACAAGCATCCATCTCCATACCACCTGTTAGCAAAACCACACTATCTCGCCCTCTAACATCAATAGCTCCATTTATCATCAGGGGGCCAACTCCTTTAACAGCCCCTACCCTGTGAAATACAGCCGAACAACCTTCTCATCCTAAAAAATAAGAAGTGCATTTCGCAAGTGAGACATCGAGAGGAAGTACCACCCATGGTACTTTCAAGCCTATGTCTCCACCCCTTGCATCTACACCCTCATCACCAAAGAGGGACTTCACTACAAACGTACAGTCTGTGTTGCCCTACCAAAAAGGATCTGAACCTAGATCTGAAGTCGCCCCTCCTCGGGAAATTCGTCTTCTGGGATGAATGGAAGAGGAGGAAATCAATAAACAAGGAGGTGGCCAAGACCTCTTGNTAAAACAAAAAAACACTACACTGAGCTTATACGACCTAATCATGATATCTATCCCACATCGTGAGGCTCTGATCTAGATGTTGATAGTAATCTAGTTAACAGAGATATGCCAGCGGAAGAGGAAGCGATCCACTCGATCATGCTAGGGATTAGGTGACTACGGCACCTCTATTCATCACAATTCAAGTCAGCCAACACCAGATCTGAAGGGTACACATTGATGATGGGGCCTCCACGAACATCATCCCCTTTCCTATTGTGGACAAGTTAGGCTTGATCAACCAAATCAAACCCATAGCGACATCATGCCTGAGGTCATTCAACAGGGCATGCATCCTAGTGAAAGGCATACTTCACATAGACTTCGTGGTAGGGGACTAATTCCCCATAAGCGCAATGTTCATCATGGTTAAAGAAATTCCTAGGTATAACCTGATCTTGGGGAGATCATGGTTAGCACAACTCAAGGCTCTCTCTTCGTCCATTCACCAAGAAATCCACCTACCATACGCAGGCAGCGAGGTGGTGATCCATGGTAACGAAGTAGCAGAACAAGCTATTAGTAACGTAGACATGGAGCAGGGCTCAGAGTTCATAACCTCTAAGAATGAAGCACTTGATTATGCACGCATTAACCATCTAGCAGGGGAATCGACTCAACAAGCTCGTTACCAAAACAAAAGCGCATGGGCTGAGTTGCCCTTCTAAGCAGGGGACAATGACATGAATGAGGGCCCTGGCAAAACACCTCGGCCTTACGTTCTGCTCAACCCACAATGGGTCAAGAAGAAGCTATGCATAGCGTAGCAACCCCACTGCTTCTTGCCCATTTGCCATCCCTTGTACATTCACTGCCTTTTTCTTCGTTAACATACCATCCTTTTGGCATGCCTACGTAGTGGCCCAGAATGGTCTAAAACTATGTTACGCAAAGGCCCAAAATGGCCTAAAACTAGCAATGGCCTAAAACTAGCATAAGTTACCCATTAGCCGTTGTTTAAGTTGTTAAAGTATCATCTCTTTGGCATGCTACGCAATGGCCCAAAATGGCCTAAAAAATAGCAAAGGCCCAAAATGTCCTAAAACTACCAATGCAATGGCCCGAAACAGCCTAAAACTAGCACATGAAAGCATGAAAATTTTACATGATGCACAAGTTAACATAGAATCAATTTCTTTTCTAACATTCTCTCCTGTGGGAAGGTCCACTTTCATGTCAGGAGATTCTGTAACCTTTACCTACTCTTTGAACTTGGCACAGGCCTTAGAAGAGTCAATGGCATTTATGAATGCTTTATACATAAACACCTCCACAGCAGCGTCTCTGTATAGTTTACGATGGGTGGCATTTTCTAGTTTATACATGTGTTTGTGATTTTTCTAGGACTTCCCCTGAAACACCACAAAAATTTGGACCCAACACTTTCAAACAAGAATCAAGCTAAGTCATGATACTTCCCAGCATGACCGAAAATAGTGAACCTCAAAAATAGCATCAAACAGAGCATATTTGAACAAGAGAAAGTTCCTCGGGACCCACAGATGACTACATCAGCATCCGGCATCAGGAATTTCAAGTTTTGGGTTCAAAATACTTGGTTTTGACCAAGTATACTCTGGGCACACCTTGGTGTACGCTAGCCAGCGTATAGCACATTTTGGGCCCTAGAAATAAGTCAAAACATGCCAAAAATAAGAGTCTGGACCCCCCAGGACCTTACCTAGGGTCCCCAGTAGCTCTCAGGCACTTGAAAATCAAATTTTCTGCTCCAAATAATGGTCTTTCACTCCTCTACGCCCAACGTATACGCCTAGGGTGCAGCCAGCGTAGAGAGAATTTTGGGTCCCTAAAATGAGTCAAAACATGCCAGAACTGAGCATCTGGACCCCCCCAGGACCTTCTCCAGGGTCCCCAGTAACTCTCAGGCACTTGAAAATCAAATTTTCGGCTCCAAATGATGGTCTTTCATTCCTCTACACCCAGCGTATACGCCCAGGGTGCAGCCAACGTAGAGAGAATTTTGGGCCCCCAAAATGAGTCAAAACATGCCAGAACTAAGTGTTTGGACCCCCCAGGACATTCCCCAGGGTCCCCAGTAGCTCTCAGGTACTTGAAAATTAAATTTTCAGCTCCAAATGATGGTCTTTCATTCCTCTACGCCCAGCGTATACGCCCAGGGTGTAGCCAGCGTAGAGAGAATTTTGGATCCCAAAAATGAGTCAAAACATGCTAGAACTGAGCATCTGGACCCCCCAGGACCTTTCCCAGGTCCCCAGAAGCTCTCATGCACTTGAAAATCAAATTTTGGGCTCCAAATGATGGTCTTTCATTCCTCTATGCCCAGCGTATACACCCAGGGTGCAGCCAGTGTAGAGAGAATTTTGGGCCCCAAAAATGAGTCAAAACATGCCAAAATTAAGTGTCTGGACCCCCCAGGACCTTACCCAAGGTCTCCAGTAGCTCTCAGGCACTTGAAAATCAAATTCTGGGCTCCAAATAATGGTCTTTCATTCCTCTATGCCTAGCGTATATGCCCAAGGTGCAGTCAGCGTAGAGAGACTTTTGGGCCCCAAAAATGAGTCAAAACATGCCAGAACTGAGCGTCTAGACCCCCCAGGACCTTCCCTAGGGTCCCCAGTAGCTCTCAAGCACTTGAAAATCAAGTTTCGACCTTAAATAAAGCATTTTCATGTGTGTACGTTGGGTACATTTTTGGTGTATGCTGGCATGCTATACGCTTGCATCCTGTACGCTGACATCTTGTACGCTGGCATGCTCTACGCTAGCATCTTGTATACTAGCATGATGTACGCTGACATGCTATACACTGGTATCTTGTACGCTGTACAGTTGTAATTTTCTTTCACACCCGGTCAACACGCCACCTGTCACCCAACCCGAGTCTAACGTTTAAACCTATATAAAAACCCCAATTTTTCATTAGATCGGAGGGCAATCTTGAGCAAAAACAGAGAGAAAAACAAAGAAGCTAAGAACTAGAGCAGAGAACCTTGTACACTAGACAACCTTGTACACTAAGCATACAGCCTCTACGCTGTGCTTACAATTTGAACCAGCCCACAGTCATCCCTGCATCCACCAGGGCTAATCGTCCATCTTGTGTCGAAGCCATAACTACGTTAGACCGGTGCATTGTAACTCTCATTTTGAAAAAGCATTATTACATTTTCTTCCTAAAATATGTTACATTTTTTGCTTTAATTGTTGTATGTATACTGTTTATGCTCTTTTACGTTTATGCTCCGCTCGCATCAGTTACGTTGTTTACGCTCATGCTTTACGCCTGTTACGCTGTTTACATATAACCCAACGTATAGCACCTCGGTGTACATTTAGGGAAGTCCTTGCCTGATCCGTGTGCTGACCACTTAAGGTACTCTGCCTTCGTTCATTCTAGCTCACCCTCAAGCAAAGGTAGGGTCTCTGTTTCCTTCCAGCCGGAGACCGACAATTTTGGACGGTATAGAAAATGGCGCTAGAAGGAGGGCCTGAATTGTTTTTTGTTTAATCGAAACGCTGATCACGTTACCTATTCAAACATAGTGTTTATGCTGCTACAGTGCTTTTCTACTGCTATAGTGTTCACGCTGCTACAGTGCTTTTACACTGCTACAGTGTTTACGCTGCTATAGTGCTTTTACGCTGTTACAGTGTTTACGCTGCTATAGTGCTCTATGCTGCTACAGTGTTTACGCTGGTATAGTGTCTACGCTGCTACAGTGTCTACGCTGCTACAGTGTTTATGCTGCTATAGTGTCTACACTGCTATAGTGCTTTTATGCTGCTACAGTGCTTTTACGCTGCTACAGTGCTTTTACGCTGCTACAGTACCGCTACAGTGTTTTTCCAACAAAAACACACAAAACGAGCCCGTTTCAAAGCTGAATTTACTACGATTCGCACCTGCTTCAAACTGGTCTAAGTACTAACGGCCACCAACATGGATCACCTTGTCCAAGGCATACAATACACATAACATAATGATTCCAAGATAACTTCCTCTTATCCAAGATCGCCATCCGCATACGACTACAATTCATAATTTCATACTTAGTCAAATGTTCTCCCGTTTACGCTGTACATGCTAGACATTTAGAAAAATTTTCAGTGTTCACACACTAGACACTCTGCACACTGAGCCAGAAACACACTCGGCACCTGTTAGCTAGCTCATACGCTGCCCCATCACACATCACCATGGAATCATCCCAAAACTCCAGCGCACGTGCCTTCATAGTCCCCACACAAGAACAGTATAACTACATCTATGTGAAGATTCAGGCCAACCTTCCTATTGACCACACAGAATAGGAGGCAAAACGAAACTTCGAGCACATATACATGGGAGGTCAGGAATTTGCCCCCTCCGTATATTACATCATCCCCCTTTCTGATCCTCATCATAGGCTCATCTCCCAACTCCTTCTGGCAAGGGGCCAAAACACACGACAACCCACTGAAGAGCCCCAAAACCAACATGATGTAGATGACTTCGAGGCACAATCTGAACCTGAGGATTCATACCACACCCTTAGTCCCCATGCCTACGTGAACCCATCACTCCATCCTGACATGGGACAGACGACCACTCACCAAGTGTCAATGAGCACACAAGCATCAGTATCCCAATAGAGATTACCCATCCCCATCTCCACCAAGGCCCCGTACATCCAAGGTATCACTTCATAGTTTGTGGCTAAGCAAGGAACCATACCCCTTATTCAACAACCCACTCACTTCAACGTGCCACACCCCACAACCACAACTCTGAACATTGCTCCACAGCAACAAATGATAACCCAAAAACCTCCCCAACCAACTAATCTGCCTACCACTCAAGAGTGGGCAGAAGCCAAACAAATGATGCAAGCATTAGCTGAAGAGGTAAAGCACCTCAAAATGGCAAACACTGAACAAGTTAAAGTACTAGACTTCTACCACGATGATCCAATTAGCTTTTCAGTGCCACCGTTAGCCTTGCCCAAGGGAATCACGCTTCCACAACTAACCAAATACAAGGGGAAGGGAGATCCAAATGCTCACATAGTCATTTTTCGATCAGAAACTCTATTGCTTCAAGCTTGGCCCCATGCAATCTTGAGCTTGTTTGCTATGTCCTTAACGAGCGTAGCCTTGGACTGGTACGGAGCCTTACCTCATAACTCCATATCCTCTCTTGAGGATCTATTACACCAATTCGTTACTAGGTTTAAGTACAACCTGAAGCCTGAAGCAACCCTAGACACTCT
>MNCI01017872.1:22521-48826 GCA_015680685.1 Gnetum montanum | reverse complement strand
TTGCCAAACAAAAGGCAACAATGGAAACTATGGCCGCAAGCACAAAAACAACTAACACCAGTACCAACCCGCTTGCAACAACAGGGGCCATCGTAAGGTCCAATTTTCAATGCAAAGATCGCTCTAAGTACACATCGCTACTTGTGCGACCTTCAAAACTACTAGAGCAACTCCTTAAAGCTGGGCAAATCCAATACAAACATGTAGCGGAGAATGCTCGCCACCGACATGATAGGTACTGCGAGTTACTAAGGAACCCCACCTTAGCAGCACCAAATGAGCTCCCAGTTCCACGACATTTCAAGATAGACCAATTCTGCCATTACCACCAAATGTCCGATCACAATACTGACACTTGTCGTGCATTAAAGGATGATCTACAAGCAATGATCGAACGGGGCCAACTGAACGTCAACACCCTAAATCAACCCAGCACAAATGATGCCTCCTATGTCATAAACTCCATTGGCATAGATAGTAAGCCTAAACCTGTGCGGCAACCTTTTGTGATCCATGTGCCTCCCAGTAAGGCAACAATCCTCTCCACCTCCACAAGCAAGGGGCCTCCCATCGTCATCAAGGTGCCACCTAGAGCACCGACAACACCTTTTGTGGTCAAGGTACCACCACCTCACACGTCCGCTAAGATGTTAAACTGGCAAGATGCAACGCAATCCCAAGCACCGAAGACACCCTTTGTGGTCAAAGTACCACCACAGTCGTCTGCTAAGATGTTAAGCTGGCATGTTGCACCAACGACAACAGCAAAGAAACCTTTCATTATCAAGGTGCCACACTAGGCTAGTCAAATAACAACAACACCTCCTAAACTCCCATTTGTCATAAAAGTGCCACCACGTGATGGCCCCTCACTTACCCTGAGCCCAACCATAGGAAACATCTCAACCTCTCCTCCCTCAAGAGTCAACCTTGCCAACATGGATAAGCCTACCAAATGGCAGCAGAAGAGGACAAATGAACAATGAACAACACCCATAGCTGAAATAAAGGACACACCTAGTATACAACAACTGAACACTGGGGGCCCCGCCCCTCATCCCAAATAAACCAGGCCCAAGCCCTCAACCCATACAGAGGCAACCAACACAATGGCAGACAACAAAGACTTTGTAGCTACACTGGCCCAAGTGAAAAAAATGCTCAAACAAAAGAACACAACCATGAGCTTGTACAATTTGGTCATGACATCATCGGCTCATCGCGAAGCCTTAGCGCTAACGTTAGCATCCATTCTTGTTACAGAGGACATCCCTGCCAACATGGAATCCATCCATGCAACGATTTCACAACACACACCACAAGGATTGGGTTCAAACACCTTAGCCTTTCATGATGATGTAGTTAAACGTAACCCTAAACGAGGGGAAGTCACAATAGCTCCATTATCGATTAGTGTATGTGTTGGGCAATGTACCATTCACAGAGTTCATGTTGATGACGGTGCAGCAATAAACGTAGTTCTATACTCTGTCATCGACAAACTAGGCATGGTAGATGAGATCATGCCAACAGAAACCACGTGTTTAAAATATTTCAATGGATCATGTGTCACNGTAAAAACTGAAAGCCTCCCAGAGCAAACTAGCATGCCTCCTAGACCATGTCTGACTAAGAAAAAACCACATAATCAAAACTCCCCTGTGGCCAAAGACACACCTAATCTCCGCCCACTCTTCACCTTTGTTCGTTGTGCATACGTCACCTTAGTTTGTATTGTATTAGCTTGTGCATTCTCTCATGGCCCGAAAAGCCCTTAAACTAAACCATGGCCTGAAAAGGCCTTAAACTACCATCATTTCCCATTATTTTCTATTCATTGGTGCATTTCAATTCATGTTTTCTACAGTTGCTATTTAATATTGTTTTCTCTAGTAGCTTCTGTTTACAGGATCATACAGACGCACACGCATGCATCCACACAGAGCAGTCCTGGCATCATGACTTAAAATAGATACCACAGAATGTCCTAGCATCATGACGATAAATCGACACCACAGAGCTCTGTCCGACATGACACTAAACTGTCACACTCATTCACTAGAGTCCGCTAAGACTATAAACTTGCTTGCCTCTTCATAGTCCACCATGACTATAAACTAGCATCATACCGTCCACCACGATGATAAACTGGCAACATCCAACGGGTTATGACGTAAAACTAACCAATGACAGTCCGCTAAGACTATAAACTGGCTAGATAATTTCTGGCACATTCATCTGTTGCTGTAATTCATGACATTTCTTCATCAATGCCTACTGCATCATTCATCACACCAGCTCTGACAACACTATTGCTACTTATTTTGTTTGCCTTCAATTTCACATGGTGCCTCCATTTGCATCAGTCACATTCATGCCTGAAGTGTTTGTTAACTCATTCACTTGTGGTTTTCTTGTCTTCTCGGAGTTGTGTTTTCAAGATGAAACCCAGTGGTGCTCGTACACGGATACACTTCATCACGGTGACAAGGTGCCACATTGTTTCTAATGCATGCAACTAGGTTAATCAATCCATTCAAAAGTACATTCCCAGTTCCCAATATATTCTCCAGTTCCCCAACACTCTTGTTCCCTTTCGTACCCAGTTACAGTTCCCAGATATACCCAGTACACCCCAAAACTTTGAGCACACTATTACACACTGCAACACTCTCAGGAAACTGCAACACACAATATGGCACATGAGCATGAGTGCAAAATTGAAAGAAAGCTCTTGCCAAAAAATAGAAAAAAAAAAGAGAGACAAAAAAAAGAGATAAAACACAAAAAAGTAACAAAACAAAAAAAAGCAAAGAAAAAGAAAAGAGCAAAGAGCAAAGAGCAAAATGAACCACAAGACCCTTGGCACTTCCCATAAGCCTTAGGTGGGAAGGCAGTAGTCTTGGAAACAAACACTCATGTCTCAAAAGCTCAAGTAACATCTCATTGCGTAGCTTTGGCTCTCCACCAACAACTTCTCTTTAACACCAAACAAGGGGCTTATTCCTCCAGAGAACGCAACCCATCATCACGCGGCCAACAAGTCCTCTTAAACACTAACCAAGAGTCTTGTTCCGCCAAAGGACACACATCTCATGTCTTGATTCTGAGTCTGCTAAACAATGGCTATTGACAAGGATCAACATAACCCATGTACACACCAAAGCATCCCCTTTACCATGCACAATCCCTTGATCAGGTCCCAATCCCCATAATTTTCATTTCCCTATCCAGCTACAAACTTAATTTCCCCAATCCCATGTACTACTGAACACGGTGCAATGACATCCGGCCAAGTGTCAAAGGACAATGCTATTAAGTTGCTTTTGGTGTTTTGTACTTCTTTGTTGACACTTCTCGAGTCAATTCCTCCAAGCATCAACAAAGAGAGGCCAATGAAACACCACAAAAATTTGGACCCAGCACTTTCAAACAAGAATCAATCTAAGTCATGATACTTCCCAGCATGACGAAAACTTGTGAACCTCAAAAATAGCATCAAACAGAGAATATTTGAACAAGAGAGAGTTCCTCGGGACCCACAGATGACTACATCAGCATCCAGCATCAAGAATTTCAAGTTTTGAATTCAAAATACTTGGTTTTGACCAAGTATACTCTGGGCACACCTTGGTGTACGCTGTCCAACGTATAGCCTAGTGTACAGCACCTTTTGGGCCCCAGAAATGAGTCAAAACATGCTAGAACTGAGCGTCTGGACCCCCCAAGACCTTACCCAGGGTCCCTAGTAGCTCTTAGGCACTCAAAAATTAAATTTTTGGCTCCAAATGATGGTCTTTCATTCCTCTACGCCCAGCGTATATGCCTAGGGTGCAGCCAACGTAGAGAGAATTTTGGGCACCAGAAATGAGTCAAAACATGCTAGAACTGAGCATCTAAACCCCCTAGGGCCTTCCCCAGGGTCCCCAGTAGCTCTTAGGCACTTGAAAATTAAATCTTGGGCTCCAAATGATGGTCTTTCATTCCTCTATGCCCAACGTATACTCCCAGGGTGCAGCCAGCGTAGAGAGAATTTTGGGCCCAAAAAATGAGTTAAAACATGCTAGAACTGAGCATCTGGACCTCCCAGGCCCTTACTCAGGTCTCCAGTAGCTCTCAGGCACTTGAAAATAAAATTTTCAGCTCCAAATGATGGTCTTTCATTCCTCTACGCTCAACGTATACGCCCAGGGTGCAGCTAGCGTAGAGAGAATTTTGGGCCCCAAAAATGAGTCAAAACATGCCATAACTGAGCATCTGGACCCCCTAGGACCTTCCCCAGGGTCCCCAGTAGCTCTCAGGTACTCAAAAATCAAGTTTTAACCTTAAAATAAAGCATTTTCATGTGTGTAAGCTGGGTACATTTTTGGTCTACGCTAGCATCTTGTATGCTGGCATGCATGTACGCTGGCATGCTATACACTGGCATCCTGTACGCTGGCATGCTCTACGCTAGCATCCTATATGTTGGCATGTTGTACACTAACATACTATACACTGGCATCCTATACGCTGACATCCTATACGCTGGCATGCTGTACACTATACAGTTGTAATTTTCTTTAACACCTGGTCAACGCTCCACGTGTCACCCAACCCGAGTCTAACGTCTAAACCTGTATAAAAATCCCAATTTTTCATTAGATCAGGGGGCAATCTTGAGCAAAAATAGAGAGAAAAATAGAGATGCTAAGAACCAGAGTAGAGAACCTTGTACGCTAGACAACCTTGTACGCTGAACATATAGCCTCTACGTTGTGCTTACAGTTTGAACCAGCCCACAGTCATCCCTACATCCATCAGGGCTAATCGTCCATCTTGTGTCGAAGCCACAACTGTGTTAGACCGGTGCATTGTAACTCTCATTTTGAAAAAGCATTGTTACATTTTCTTCCTAAAATCTGTTACATTTTTTGCATTAATTGTTGCACGTATACTGTTTATGCTCTTTTACGTTTACGCTCTATTCACATCAGTTACACTGTTTACGCTCATGCTTTACACCTGTTATGATGTTTACATATAACCCAGCGTATAGCACCTCGATGTACATTTGGGGAAATCCTTGCCTGATTCGCGTGCGGACCACTCAAGGTACTCTACCTTCATTCATTCCAGCTCACCCTCAGGTGAAGGTAGGGTCTTCTGTGCGTGTCCTGTGATCCCACGGTCTCTGTTTCCTTCTAGCCAGAGATTGACGATTTCGGACGGTACAGCCCCCATTTGTAAACCTTGGCACTAAAATCTTTCAAATCTTGACACTTCTAGGCTAACAAGTCCATTTGGATCCGCTGTTCTATTATTTTTCAGGTGGCTTCAACGTTCTGACACATGACTGTCCAAAATCTGGCGTAATCTGTCATTTCCATGTGCCAGTCCTCATTATTTGTATTACAGGATATAAGGAACCTGTTCCTCAACTTGAGATCCTCCACCTCGGTGCTCAGGTCGACCTCCTTCTGCTCAGCTTTTTGGACCCACTTCCACAGGTCCTCATTGACGTGCTTACACTCCCACAAGGAGCGTGTCAAGTGCAAAGAACATTTGTAAACCTTGTCATATGCACGATCACTTCAGGTGGGAATGTAGGCATGGCACCGAATTTCAAAGGTCGTGTCAGGTCCCATTTGAGCTAAGGTTGCCATGACACAAAGAGCATAGCAATCATGTTAGCGTAGCAAGATAAACAAGCTCAAGAGATTCTAGCATAGCAACATGAGAGCACCTAACAACACTACTTACCCGCATCAGGGTCCACCTACTAAAGGTGGCTGATCATGTCATCGACGATTCCTTGCATGAACGTAAACTTATCAGGGATCTCAGTCCATAGTTCTGCACGAATCGGAGAAGTTCCTACAGCATCAACAGTGGCACCTATTACATAACTAAACACATCGGCAATGACTGAAATGGGCCATGACAAGGTAGATACATTGCTAAACTCACCAGCATCAGATTGCGATCTCCCTTCTTGCTGATGCAAGACGATGATGACAACCTTGGTAGAAGTCTCTACCAAGTCTATACAGGCCTCTTCTTCATGCGTTGGCGCCTTTCCTTTTGAAATATTAGCATCCTTTTTATTCAAAGGAGACTCTTCTTCATCTCCAAAAATGTCCTCCTCATTAGTAGAAGGGTTCTACCTAATAACGAGAGCCCCTGCCTTAACGATAGGAGCTCCTTTCTTCCTGATCAGGGCCCTTTCTTCTGAGACTGGGGCCTCCATGTCTTTATTCGTCGCCCCCAACTTAGGGGTCGACACCTCTTCATCACCATCTTCTTTCTTCTTCCTCTACCAACAAAGAAACATGTTTGCATTAGTCCAAAACAAGTTAGCTTAAAGTAGGTGTTATGCTATGTTACATCACCTAGTGTAGTATAGCGTAGCAGATAATAACAAAGTAAACATTAAACAAAAGCGTTTACCAATGGGGGGTTGCATCCTCTGTAGTTTAAGCCGCAGCCTCTGCCCCTCCTATTCCTCCTTGTGAAGGGTTTCCTTAGCTAAAGGAGGCCTCTTCTGCTGCAATGTTTTGGGCACAGTCTCGACTATGAGATGCTCCCCCTGCGATACGTTATCGGCTATAGCAGGGGGGATCTCTCCTACATTGTCTTGGCCATGAAAGTTGTGGGCCACACAATCTTTAGTCATCACAGAGAATGACTCCCCAATTATTTTTGGGGGATCTTGGGCCTAGGTGATCTAGAGGATCTAGCGAATCCATGATATGGAAATCTAGTTGCAATTTCGCGTGACCTAGGCTCCATTCTCGTGAACCACTAGAAACTCTACGAAATGCTTCAAACAAGCTATGTAAAAGGCATAATGTATATTGGAATAGGACTTCGATTTCTTATGGAATCCCAAGATTTCGGTTTGCAAGCATTTACATAGGAACCTAGCCCAGTTGAAATGGGCCCCCTCCTCCATGACCTCATGCATTATCCAAGCCTACTTAATCCCTAGGACCTTCCCTTGAGAAAGCAGCTAGGGGAATGCACAAGCATAGAAGATAGGGTAAATCTCCTTGGCAGGTCCTTCTTTGAGTTTTTCCATGGGGAGCCCCTTCTGCTCATTGGCAATCCCTAACCACTCCTGAATGTCCTTCTTCTAAAAGGTCAGCTCCTTCTTTCCCCTTGACCCTATGAGAACGCCATTAGTAGGGACATCGAACAGGTCTGCGAACAACTATTCATTGATTTCAATAACTAGCTATATGCCCTGTATGCATGTATGGAAGCAACCCACCTTGTCAGAAAAGGAGTTAATCAAGGAGATCATCTCGATGGCAAGAATGCTCAAATTTAGGGCTAGGAATAGATCCATAAGCCCAACCTTTTGGATATTCTGGACCAAGGAGTCCGAAGCTGCACCATTTATCTAACATTAGCTCGTATCTACTTCTCCGTACTTGAAATAGATGTTTTCCTCCTGTGTATCGACAGTCACCACCATTACCTCCTGGGGCTTCTTCCCCCCTATAACATTTTTTACAAAAATGTTTAGCATAAGAACATAGAAAATCCAAAAATTGCAAAGACACTTAAGCATGTAACACTTACTTCTTGGCCTATCAAGTTTGTACGGTAATGGGAACGGTGAAAGATTGACTAGAACTTATTTAACCATGATCGGTTTGAAGGGTTCTACCCACTCCTCATCCAGCCAACCAGACCCCTTGCACTGATCATACGGAATGAGGTATAAGTGTGGGTAGGTGTGGTATTCACCTTCACATTGACCAATCACACCCGGTCGTAGGTTCTCAACAGAAGAGAACTCCTATAGGGCTATCTGTATTGTAGCCAGCAAACTCGGTTAATCGTGAAGCCCATCCTTGTTGATGTAGAACCTAGTAACAAGCACATGCTGTTAGCATTTGGCCAGTATGGCTAGTGTCACACAACATAGCGAAACAAGGTTCCAAAACTCACCCACTAGCACAGTAGATAGTTCCTAGTGGGTTTTGGAAGCACGTTGCCATATAACATGCAATAAACAATGTGTTGTAACGATGGTAACAACTATACTCAGGCATATCCCAAATCCAAGCCAAATGCCTTAACCCTATGGGGCATTGACTAGATCCTTCTCCCTGCCTGCTCATGATTGCCCCATCCGTCAGAAACCTCAAAATGCCCCGACTTGCCCTAGGCAATATGACTTCTGTTATGAAGACTGCCTCTTCCTCCCCTAGGTATGATCAAACGATCACACTAAAGTGCTCGAGGAGGTATTGTAGGAACTCCTATGCTCCTTTCCTGAACCAGACCCTCCCTCTCCCACATCATCGTAGTTTCTAAGAAAACAGGAGGAATACGGATCTATATAGACTTCTAGAATCTGAACAAGGTAATGATCAGGGACGACTTCCCACTTCCAAGCATCGATCAACTCATCGACACTATGGTTGATCATGCTCTGTTATCCTTCATGGATGGCTTCTTCAGCTACAACCAAATTCAAATCAACCCGAAGCATCAGCTAACAACAACCTTCATGATCCCATGGGGGACCTTCTATTACACCATGATGCCTTTTGGGCTCAAAAACACTAGGGCAACCTACCAACAAGCCATGACCTACACCTTCAATGACTACATACTAGAAACATTAAATGACTACATCAATGATATAGGGGTCAAGGGATAGTCCTCAAGTGTTGTCAAATGCATAATCTGCATCTTAATCCTAAGAAGTGTGTCTTCGGGATAAAAATAGGACACATGTTAGGATTCATGGTATCGAAGGCCAGAATATGGGTGGACCCTAACAAAGTCAAGGCCATCATCAACCTAGCACCTCCTACAAATCTTAAGGAGTTGCGCAGTTTGTAAGGTAGGGTACAGTTCATCCAAAGGTTTATAGCAAAGTTGACTGACAAGTTACACCCCATGCAACATTTTCTAAAGAAAGGGGTTAACTTCGAGTGGACAACCCAATGTCAACAAGCCTTCGATGACTTGAAGGAAGAGCTTTCACATCTCTCAAATATGCACCTACCACATAGGGGTAAGCCTTTTTTCATCTACCTGCCACCTCTGACACATGTATCATAACACTGCTATGTCAGAAATGAGATGACAGATCTGAGATTCCAGTGTATTATCTAAGTCATGTGTTAATAGTGCATGAGGTGAAATACAACGAAGTAGAGAGGCATTGTCTTACCTTAGTGTTTACATTAAAAAAGTGGAGGCACTACCTATTTCGTAGTACAATTAACATCATTTGCAAAAGCAACATACTTTGGGCTATCACTAATAGCATGTATGAAAGTAGCCGAATAGCCCGATGGAAAGCAATAACCACAGAGTTCAACCTACATTATGTAAGCCAGTTATCAACTAAGGTTCAAGCCATAGCAACGCAACTTACAGCCTCACCCATCAACAACCATGCAACCATAGATCCTGAATTCCCAGACGAACATGTTACCACTATCAACATCATCCCTTTGCACCTGGAAGCTACTTTACACTTCGACGGTGCCTTAACCATGCGAGGAGGTAGCGTAGCTTTCCCCTCTAGGGAAATGCACCTGTTTGCTTATCGTTTTACATTCCCCTACATCAACAATGTGACAGAGTATGAGGGGCTACTTAGAGGCCTCTCAGCTGCCCAAACACTATGCATACAACACTTGGCAATCCGCAATGATTCACAACTAGTTGTGAATCAAATCACCAAGGTCTACGCCTGCAAAGCTATGCACCTGCAACCCTACTGTGACCTAGCAAAAATCCTGCTTAAACAGTTTGTAACCACAGATGTACAACACATGCCATGCAATGAGAACACTGTGGCAGACACCTTAGCCTCCCTTGCATTAAATATTCCACCACACTCATTTGCAAATTTACCAACTTCAATTGTCGAATGTATTGAGCCTATCACTCAGACGGGACACGTGGCCACCATCAGTTCCGTAGACACTTAGGAGTGGTACGCTAACATTAAAGCCTACCTACAACATAGTGAACCCCCAGGTGGACTGACATCTGCTTAGAGAGATGCGATCCGCAAGCGTGCCTGACAATATACGCTCATGGGGAATGACGCCCTATGCTGGCGTTCTTATGATGGGATATTGTTGGCATGCGTGGGGGGGATTAGACATAGAAAGTAGTTAATGAAGTGCATGAGGGGTTGTGTGGTGGAAATATAGCACCTAGGGCTATGGCTACAAAAATTAGATGCCTAGGGTACTATTGGCCCCACATGGAGCATGACTGCCTGGGGAAAGTCAAGATGTGTGACACGTGCTAGAGATACGCAAATATCATACATGTCTCACCTATAGACCTACACCCAACGCAAATCACAGGGCCTTTCCAACGATGGGGACTAGACCTCATAGGACCTATCATGCCTAAGTCCTCCACAAGGCATAACTTCATTATCATCACCGCTGAGTTGCCTCTTGAGTTGCAAGTACCATCACTCCGGATGATCCTCTCAGATGTCGTGAGCGAAGCCTAAAACATCGAATGAGCGTGCACAATGCCGACATGGGGGTGGGACATTATAGCTCTAGAACATAGTTCACGATGCAATGGGAACACAATCTAGAATGCACGCGACATTGCCACCCTTGGCATCGTGCTAACCCTCTGGAGATGTCATATGACATCGCACTAGCCCTCGAAACCTACTATCATCATGGCCCACCACCCTGATGGTAGTTCCTTAGCCAATGCCCACCGCTGGAGCTCTAGCAATATTGTGGCCCAGCCACAATATTGTTACCCTCTAGCTCCCTGCCGATGCCTAGGCTAGCACAACGTTTGGCTATGTGGTAGCTAATCCCATAGTTGAACTGAAAATGCATGTCTTTGGCAGGGATTCTAGAGCATCCNTACTTTCGTTGACCATCGACCTCTTGTAAGATAGGTGTTTCCTCCCCAAGATGAGTTGTGTTACATCCGTGTAGGGTTTTGACCTGCCTATAGATGCTTCCCATGTAGCGAGCTTTGTTAAGCACATCATGGGACTTGCACTCTGAAGTAGCCAAGCTAGTCGAGGCACTCACTTCATGACTTCGTAGCATTTGCTGCTGTGGAAAGATGTGCTTTCGGCTGCACCCTGTAAGCATGACANGTCATGAAGTGAGTGCCTCGACTAGCTTGGCTACTTCAGAGTGCAAGTCCCATGATGTGCTTAACAAAGCTCGCTACATGGGAAGCATCTATAGGCAGGTCAAAACCCTACACGGATGTAACACAACTCATCTTGGGGAGGAAACACCTATCTTACAAGAGGTCGATGGTCAACGAAAGTAAAGATGAAAATGCAAACAAGTCCCTCATGAGCACTTTGACGAGGGACTCTGCTAAACCTCATCTTTACCCTTTTTCCTAAACCTCCTTCCTCCCTGCTTCACCTTTCCCTCTGCAAGAACCAATGCAACACTCTCAAGCACAGCCAAGCGATGTCTTGATAATCACCGAGCAGGGATGTTAGCGTCATGTCTTCCATGGTGTTTCATATTCTTTGTCAACATCTCTCAAGCCCATCCTCCAGACGTCAACAAAGAGGGGCCAATGAAACACCCCAAAATTCGAAGGCACGATTGCTTCATCAAGTCTTTGCAATTTGTACAGCGTTATGGAAGTTCTTTAGGAGATGGATGCTCTAATGTTCAAACTATCTAGTTCAACAAGTTTTCTAAATAAAGGAGTTTTGCTACACTAAGCTATGTTATGTAGCGTAACAGACTTCAAAAGATGTTCACAGAAGCGAAGTGCTACACTATGCTATGCTACACAACGTAGCACAGCATAGCAAAAGCTGGACGGTTAGTCCCCTCACCCAACTTCAAGTCCTTCAACAATGTCTCCTTCCATTAGAAAGTGGCAAACTTGGAAAAAGTAGGTCATGTTTGCTACTACGCTACGTTGAGCTACATGGCACAGCGAGGCATAGCAATTCTACAAAAGTGACAGAAGGCATCTCAAAGGGTAGGATCAGCAAGTTCGCAAGCTTCGCAATGCAAAAGGTAAAGTTTGTAGATTGGTGACATTTTTTATGACTAAGTACAGCTGCTACGCTATGATACGCTACGTAGCATAGCATAGCATGGAAAATATGCAACCAGTAGTCACAACACCATAAAGGTTTCCAACACATGTAGTAGGACGTGACGCAGATTCTTGCTTCAAATTGGTAGTTACGCTATGCTACGCTGCATAGCACAGCACAGCGTGACAAGATGTTATGCTATGCCAAATATGCTATGCTACAAAGCATAGCAAAGTGTAGCAAGCAGTTACGCAACGTCAATGCACCTCACCTAATTGCACCATTTCTCTTACAGCGTAATTACGATGTGGCAAGCTAACCTGCCCAACGATCATGCAGGCATGTGCAGCATAGACTGGTCAGCATAAGCCCATGGTAGGTGGTGTCCAAACTGCATCTTTTGCATGCCCTTGGTCCTATAAATGCCCCAATGAGCGACGCTTAAAGGGCTCCCTTTTTCAAACTCTCTGGCCCCTGAGCTTTTTCAGCGTTTGTAACTTTTTAGTATGATTTTTCATAGCAATCTAGTCAACTAACAATTTGTTTGGCTAACTAGCAAAAAGTTAGCATTGTAACTTGGAACATTATAAGCTTTTTGTTTGACATTGTAAACAATTAGCACTCTTAGTTGGCATTTTCATTCTGCTCTTTTCTATACCTTTGTAGTACTTTGCATTGTTAACAACTGAGTCCGTGTTCAAGCACACAGCCGTCTCGCTCTACACGTCTTGGTCACTCTTGGGATCTCTGCACTTCTCAGCACTGTGCAACCGATTGTATCCATCTTGACAAAGCGAAGTTGTAGCTTCAAAGCAGTGCATTTTTCTAACTTCATTTTACTTTGTCTCTTGCTTATTATTGCATTTTACACTATTTTCTATCTCTGTTACATTTAAGCATTACTTCATAGTATCAGTCTCATTTTCAAATCACACGTTGCAAAAGGTTATATTAACACCGACTAAGTCCCTGTCTAATCGACCAAACCGTTCAGGGTGCCCTATTTCCATCCCATCCAGCACAACGCTCCTGTGGAAACGGGGTTAAGACTGTCAACGGCCGACGACCCCTCAATGTTTTCCATTGGTCGATGTTTTTGGTCGCTACAGTTGGAACCTGCTTTGGGGAGGACCCACTTGCATAAATTTTGTAATTTGCACTTGTAACACATCACCATCACATCAATTTATACCCTCCAAGTATTACAATACTCTTTCCCTCCTCATCTTTCTGGTTCAAACATTCCTACGTACCAAAACATGTCCTTTCTCCTCATCTGATTCATGCATTTCATTATCAGATTCTACACCATTATACTTTTTGTGCCTTCATGACTCTTTAATATTACCCTGGATCTTTTGACACCAACCTCAAGTCCTTCATTTTTGACTTGAGAATTTTAGAAATTTATCAATTTTCCTAAGTATACTATTTTCATTAGGCCGCAATATTGGGTCGAACGCAATATCAAGGCCACATTATCGTGTACGTGATATCATGTCCTCAAAATCTATATATATAGAAACCCCTCTCCCCCCACCCCTTGCCCCCTACACATGTTAACATCATTCTTAATTGTTCACGTAGGGGAAGTTTTTCAAATTTTCTTCTATGACTTGCGACTCATGCACCTCTTGGTCTACCAACCATAACTCACTTGCTAGCTCTCCAATTTTCATTCCATTTAAACCTACCTGAACTTGGAGTGTTTAGCTTAGTTGTGGGGGAGGCATACACTCCAAATTGCATATAAATTTTTTGAAATTCATCATCATCCGAAGGATACTATAAAAGGTAATTGATTATAAAAAGAATAAGCATGTTGCCAAAAGAATCTCATCTCCTTACCTATACCAAGAAATTAATTTTTTGAAGCCACCTAATTAAAGAGGACCCAATATTAAAACTTTTAGGGGACATTACCACAAAATTTTCTAACTTTAAATCACATGAAATAAGAAATGAATTCATTAAGGAAGAAGTAGGATATAATTTAAATTTTATAAAAAAACCTTACTAATGGTTGGCCCCGTGTGATTGTAGATGGCTCCTAAAAATGGATAACAAGAAGGACCCTCTCAAGGTGTGTTTAAATGAACCAGGAGAGGTAGAGGACAAGCGTCTCCCAAGCAATGTGTAGAGTAAGAGGTGTAATCATTTAGCATCCATCAAAAGACTCCTGCTACTATGCAGTTGGGACAGGTAGAAGGAGGAGCTGCTGAAGTGCCTGGATAAGGACAACACCTCACGTTGTCCCTGAAGTATGTCCAGGCTATCCAAGAAAAGTCCACGTTGGCAACTGTCATCGTGGAATTGAAATTCAGATCTTTCACAAAATTCGCTCCTGATGCTATTAGGGACAAACTCAGAGGGTCCCCATTATGGCCTATCCTCTCTGAAAGTGGTGCCTAGTACTTAGGAGAAACGTACCAATTTTGGCATAATAAGGAAGGGGGCATCACAATTGACATCGTTGGTGTATCTATTGATTTTTCTACAAAGGCCATTTTGAAAGTGTTAAACCTTCTAAATACAAGGCCAAAAGTTGCTCACTTGCCCACTCACTCCAATGCTGATGTGCCAAAGATTTGATTAAACAGGACGTAAGGCAAAGAAGATAAGACATATGAAGACTTGACACTAGAAGAAAGGATATACTTCAAGATTCGTACTTGTCACATCTTCCCCACAAGAGGATTAAACAAAATTTCAACATTTGCGGCAAGAGGAAGTGCGATATTAATGGGAAAGGTTAATGCTAACCTTCCTCATCTGTATCTCATGGAGATCTTGAGGCGGTTTCAAGAACGCAAGATAGGGAAGTTCACGTTGCCCTTTCCTTGTCTCATCAGGAAGCTATGCAAACGTGCTGATATTTTGGGGTACACCAATGAAGTTCCTAGAAGAGCCAAAAATGCTTCGTTCATGGAATTGCTAAAGCCACCAGCCCCAAGGAAGAGTGCTGGTGAGACATTGGAGCCAGGGCAAGAATAGATGGTGGGGCCCACTACAACTCAAATTGCAAGGCCTAGCCAACTCCCAAGCATAAGGCCTAGTCAACAACAAGTAGGGCCCAACATGAGCTAGCGAGACCAACTGCCACCACCACCGTAGGATTATAGACTGTCTATGAGCCATCTTAGGGCCATCACTGAGATAGTCAATTGGGGAGGTTGTGATGATGCTAATATCTTCCGTGTCATCGACGACATCATACGATCCATAGTTTCTATTGATCACGCATGGGGAGAAGTTTCCATCCAAATAGGAGGGGAGATCCATTGGTGACAACAGATTCTAGGGAACATTGTGTATTTCCAGGTACAATTGGTAATAGGTGAAGGGGCCATAGTGGTGGTCATGCAGCACCATGATGCAGCAGGAGCCACAAAATTGGTCATGGACCACATCAAAGAATCTTTCAACATCCCTGTTGTGCCACAAGTAGATTTCATAAGAGCATGAAATGCTCAAACTCTGGCCAATCTCTCAATGAATCCTATGAACCATGAGGATGTCCTTGATCAATTGCTGCAGATAGAACAACTAATGACGTCCTTGTTCAACATCCCACAAGATGTCACGACAACGCAATCAGACCTCATCTCCACCAAAGGGAAGCTGATCATGGTAGAGATCAGGGCCAAGCACGTAGAAGTGGAGTTGGCAAGACTCCAAGAAAGGCTCATTGCCCTGCAAGCTACATAGCGAGACCCATCTCAATTCATTTCCATGGACCATTTGGACACTTTCAAGACGGAGCAGCTTAGTAAGCTACTGGAAAATAATAAAAGAGTGGCGGAGGAGAAGGAGAAGGCCAACTAGGATGCCTCTAAGGCACAAGAACAAACCTACGTGCATGCCAAGGCACTCAAAGCCTTGCAAGAAGAGAATAAACAGGTCACTACTAACAATCTTCAGTTGACCATTGTGGAGAAACATAAAAATGTTCTCGAAAAAAAATTTCAGTAGTTACAAGAATAGTTGGTTAGGGTCAACCAAGACATGAACCATTTGGCTAGAGAGAATTGAAACCTCTCAATGGAGGAGGTATGCACAATTTATCAGAAGATGGCCATTGAAATAAGAGTGTGGCAAACCAAGGCCAAGCAGCATGAAAAGTTAAAGGAGCATTTTAGAGACTAAGTGGGATGTACAAGCAAGTCATCAAGAAGGAGATCCATATGGCCAAGGCCCACATCAACACTTTCAGTACTCAACACACTAATTGGTAGGTCATATTGGACACATATGCATTTGCCCACCAAGCAGAGCTTAAAAGCTGGGACCTGGAGATTTAAGATCTCACAAAGTACAAAGAATTGGCAAACATGAGATATGCCAATCTAGCCATGTTGACATCAGAACACCTGAGAATAGAGCTTGAGAAGCAAGTAGCTACCACTTACGCCAAATATGAAGCAAAATTTGTGAAGCACAAGAAAATGTTGCAAAAGCTAGAAGTCACAAATTTAGAATTAGAGGTGGTTAAGGCTAGCTACTAAGGATAGAAAGATTTCGCAATGGACATGGCTCAATGGCTTATAGATTTCCAGGAGTATAGGGACAAAGCCCGAGCCTACGAGGAGGAATGATGATTGGTTGTGGCCTAGAATATTAAAGCAAATCAGATGTTTCCACAACTACCATGCCCATGGGAGGTGCCGACTACATCAAACATTAGAGCATTAGCATGAACGGCATGAGATCCCCACACCAAAGAGCAAAAGCTTTAGGCACTCCTTCAGAGCCACCAAATCCAAAAATATGAAGCACAAAACAAGTGGAAGTGACCCATGGAGGAGCCACTGCCATGTGGAACCACATGAGTTCCATGAAATTTTGTAACTTTGTGATTTTGTATTTTCATGTCTGTCCTAATCTTTTTCTATTCAATTCTCCACTGAGGTATGAATAAATTCCTAGTTAGTTAATAATCCCATACCTATCCACTGTGTAATCAATGGAGCTTGTTCTCATTTTTTTTTTGACTTGAGGACAAGTTTTCATTCAGTTGTGGGGGTATGATGAATCATGATTAATTAGGCTCCGATATCGGAACCACGATATCAAGTACGTGACATCATGGCCCATATAACGATATCAAATACATGATATCGTGACTCCTATGTGATCCTATAAATACACATGTGTGTGCACAGAAAGGAGTCAGTTCGTTTTCAGTTAGTAGATAGAAGTTAGTTCATTTTTAGTTCTTCTCAACCCTTTCCCCTAATGCATGCTTGCAGTGTGATGATTGTAATTGTACAAAACCTTTATTCAAGTGTGATATACTTGGACATGCACATGACTGGAAATAAAGATTGAGATTACTTCATCATTGCAGGATTCACTTAGTTTAATTATTTAATTGTTATTGTTATTTATTGCTTTCGTAGTTAATATCTCTTCACCCTAAACTCCTTAAACGTGGAATGACTATGACTTAATCATGAGCATTCAAGTGTAACTACTTGGTATCCTAGTAGCATACCTAGGCCATGTGCTTGGTAATCCCAGTGGTAGTTGTGCACGAGGTCCAAGATGTATACAGATGATTAAGGAATGGATGATCATCGCACTTAGGATAGCTTAGATTCTCTCTCCCACTTCCTATTAGCTTAACTCTCTCTCCCTTTTCCTCCTAGCTTAATTAAATTTATTTTCCATTGCCTCTAGGAGTAGCACTAGGTTAGAAACCACATCATACACCTCACTCTGGACTAAACCATACGTGACAAAGCCAATGCTAGTCTAGGTGGAAAGATAGTGAACTGCAATCAGCGAGTAACTATCTAGATACCACAGCTAGCCTGTCTATGAAGTTTGACTGGATCGTGCATGAAACACTCGTATTCGTATGGTTGAGTGTAGGGGTACCTCGCCACTCATCAGGTAGGAAAACTACAAAGTCACAACATTTTTTAAAAAATTCAGCTAATGTTACATATTCAGCCTTTGTGGTAGATAAAGTAACTAATGATTGTAACATTAACAACCACTAACACTTCCACTAAAGATAAATGCATAACCTATAGTAGACTACCTAATGTCCAAAGCAACAACAAAATTTGCATAAACAAAACATATAATCTATAAATACTATCCTCCAAACTACAACCTATAAGATTGAGCTCTCTTTAAATATCACAAAATCCATTTCCCTACATTCCAATGTGTCTGACCTAGATTACTCATGAATCTATTTACAACACTATGGACTTATTTGGCTATGTGAATTCGTGGATATTGAATCTATAGAGATGTTGAGTTTACATATCCATGAATCCTAGCAAATTACACCTCATAAGGTGAAATTCCATTAAAATCAAAAAAGAAATTAAAAAAACAATAGAAATGGTAGGCCCACCACAAATCTAAAGATGTATTTAGGTAAAACTCCACCAATCCAACAAAAACCAAACATATGTTTAGATAAAATGGATAGAATTTGTAGAAAAAGCACCTAAAGAATTAGGCTACCAAACAAGCCCTCACAACATGAGCTATTGCAAACCATAGCATACTTCATTAAACTAACTTAAGTATTATATGGTATAGTTTCTATTTGTGCACTTTCTATTGAAGTTTATGGACAATCATTCTTTCTTAACTAGAAATGAAGGGGACAAGAAGTACTAACTGCATTTGCATTAGACAAACTAAACCTATCTAACACTTTGAAAATATATTCTTCTTGACTTAACCACAACTTTCCTTGTCTATCTCTTTTGATTTTCACACCAAGAATTTTCCTTGTTAGTCCCAAGCCTTTCATTGCAAATATTTTTTCCATCTCTAATTTTACCCATTTTATCTCTATGATGTAATTACACCAATAATAAGCACATCATCAACATAAAGCAACAAAATGCAAAACCTATCTTTCACACTATTAGACCTTAAGCAAGTCTTAAGTACACAATCATTAGTTTCATAACTGCAAAATGGAAGGTCGTAACCATTTGGAGTAATTTACAACTATTTATAAAGTCATGACTCTTAACTAGTGATGAGTCCCTACTTATAGCACATATATCAACCGCTTACTCAAGTTAAGATATGAATAAGTGGACAACAAAAAAAGAAAGAAGAGTATAGATTAGAAATAAGGAGAGGACGATATATGTGATAGAGATCAATGAAGAAGAAAAAGAAATATGAGTTAATAACTTTATCAAATATTATAAGGAAAGAAGATCAATAAGTTACAATGATTATCATAACTTACAACAAATTTTGTAACTGAATAGTCAAAGGAGTCATCAAACATGCTTTGCCAAATAAGCGAAGGTGTCAATTAAGTAAAACTTTGAAGGGAGTCCAAAATCCAGTGTCCTAAAGAGGAACCAAAGATCATAGTTTGAGACAACTATAAGCCTCATCTAGTTTCTTAAATAAGAAGAGAAGATCACCTAGGAGGCTTCATTAGAGTAAAGAAGTAGCTACAAGGAACTGTAGCCAATTCATATGTAAAGTTTGTACATTAAATAGGTGACCAAGGATGACTATGATCTCCATCATAAGTCCAACAACAAGTAATCTATTATTCATAATCAATGATGTTCTTAAGCATTTTCAAGTGATAAGAATTGTTACAAAATTATTACGTTCAATGATTATTGAGTTAATTTCCTAACCACACAATCCTTGGGTATATTAGAGTTGTTAATTGACATAAAATAAAACTCTAACACACACTACCTAAAAATTAAACATAGTGGTCAAAATGGCTTCAGTTATATTTCAAATCCTTCATAAATGCATCAAACATCTTATAACACTATCTAGAAGCTTGGTATAAGCCCTAAAAACTCTTGTTTAACTTATACATCAAATTTAAGTATTTTTTCATCTATAAATCCTTCAAGTTGTTGCATGTATATCTCTTCTTCAAGATCAACATGCAATAACTACTTCAATTCCAAATCCAAATAAGCAACCAAGGATAAAATAATTCTAATTGAAGAATGATTAACAACTAGTGAAGAAATTTTGTAAAGTCAATACCAAGATTTTGTACAAACCCTTTTAGCATCAATTTTGCCTTGTATGTTTTATCATCATTTGAATCACTCTTCCATCTATATACCCAACAATTACTTAAAGGTTTCCTTCCTATAGGAAAATGTACTAAATCCCATGTATGTTGTTGCATTAAGGATCATCATTCTTATTTCGTAGCCACACCCCATTTGTCTATGTTTGGAGATGCTTTAGCTTTTGTAGAAGTTTCTAATTCTCTACAACCAATAAATAATGCATAATTCAAATAAGGAGAATACCTAATGGGTGGCTTTGTTACACATGTAGACCACCTGACCCAATGTAAATAAGTTTTCTTTGAAAATTAATTATCTTTGGTTTCAACAAATTCTTCACTATCTATTATACGTTCTCCTTGCTAGTCATGTTCATTATTTACACCTTGTAAAACTAGTGTATTGTCGTCATCAGTAGTTTCATGTTGTTGACCATCATCACTATCATAAGGACATCTTGTCTACTCATTCTATGGAACATTGGGATTAGAATTTACCCAACTTAATCTTAACCTACTTGGGGTAAAAGGAAAAATATTCTCTATAGGTTACATCTCTAGATTTGATTACTTGTTTAGGAATAAGACCCCAAATTTTGTAGCCATAATTGCTGCCATATCCAACAAAAAAAATGCAACTCTATGCCCTATCATCTAGTTCAGACATGATGGATTTTTGCACATGACCATATGCTTCACAACATAAAAAACACTCTCAAACAGTTATAAGCGAGCTACTTTTCCTTTGTACATCCCTCTACCCCTCCATTTTATTGTGGATTATTTCCTTTTCAAATTAAAACACAGAAAATTCATTTAAGATATATTCCCCTTAGTTATCTTAAGGAAACTTTTTACATTCAATCCTTTCTATGTTTCCACCTATGCAACAAATCACTTTAAAACACCAAACAACATATCTTTTGATTTATTTGGGTATATCCAAATTTTACAGCTATAATCATCAATAAATGTAATAAAATATTGCAAACCATCTAAAAATCAAGAAATAATAGCATCAGCAACATCTGAATAAATTAAATTTAGTTTGTTTTTCCTCATATGGCATTCATTTCTTTGGAAATTAGCTCACCTAGACTTTCCAACTTCACAATCCCTACAAAAATCCATGATTACAGAATTAATACTGAGAATAAGAGATTAGTACATTTAACCTTATCTACCCAATATGTCCTAAGCATCTATGACACAAATTGACATTTTTTGTTGCAACAACAATAGCATCACCTTCCCCTAGTTTCTTGATAACAACTGGATAGATTCAAAACCCTTTGCTAATTTTCCATGTATCATAAGAAAAAGAAACCTGCAACTAACCTCATCAAGTTTCCTAATAGACAAGAAGTTTTTTCTATAATTTCTTGAACATGTCAATCACCTTTAATTGTCATATGTTGTCCATCTTGTTGTTTCATCATAATAGTTCCAGTACCACAAAGCTAAAACTCCATGTTATATATAATATGAACAATATTTGATGAACATTCATTATATGAATTGCAATACTTATGATTTAAATAAATATATAAACCAACACCATTATTGAAAATCCATATATCATCAAAATTGTTAGACAATATTTTGTGAATTTATGCAAGAAAATGTCACTACAGCATGCACTTTTATCTTATTGATATTTTAGGCTTCTTTCCTGCAACCTCTTTCCATTTTTGATACTTCCACCTATTATAGGCATAGCAATCCCTTTTTAGGTGGCCCTTCTTCTTACAAAACTAGCACCCCATTTCTCAGCCTCTAGAATCTCCCTTGCTTTGGCTTCTACCAAATCCTATATCTTTGATTTAAGATCATCTTCTCCAAATAGCTAGGTTGTCTCTAATAGTTTCAATAACCCTAGATTTGCTTGCAACCAACAACTTCAAGATAACTGTGCTCAAATTTGACATAGTATCTAAAGTTCTCATCAACATTGTCTGAACTATCTCCCATTTGAGAACTAAGAATTACAGTAACCTTAACATTTTATTTAAACATTACTATCAAGTTATCTAACTACACAAACAAACTATCCATTCCATCTAGATGGATTTACATCGATGTACCATACTTCATTTTCATTTTAAAAACCTTGTTAACAATATCATACTAATTCATACTTGTTGGTTGATCATATTGTGGCTTCAAAATCTACCAAAGTTTCTACATTAAAGAAATTGAACTATGATACTAAAGAATTCCATTGCTCAAGCACAACATTGTCAAAGAAAGCACTTTTCTATCAAGTCTTTTCCGTTCTTTATCTGGATGCTTCTTTAGTCAATCTATATTAGACAACCTGAAGTAGCCTTTGCCCCATCATTTGTCTACAATATAATATGACACTTCTTTTAGCAGAGAACATCCTCCATTAAAATCTTCCAAACACCCCAAGTATTTGCACCTACTAGCATATCTATGCTCTACAAATGGTACACTACTCAATTGCTACTTTGCTGCTAGTTTTAAAATATCACCAAAATAAAATTGCAAAAAGAAAACAAAAGAAAAAAACAATAAACAATACATCAAGTTTTATGTAAAAAACCTAAATAGAAAAAACCACAAAAACAAATTGCAAAGCTCTTATATTATAGCAAACCAGGGCTTTACTAATCTCTAAGTATAAGCATCTAAGCCCCAAAAACCATTACGAAACATATACAAGAAATCTTCTCTTATAACCCCTCATAAGGGTTTCTACAACCCTCTAGAACTTTCCAAAATTACTTTTTCAGATATATCTAGAACTTTCTAGGACGATGCCTTGGCAAGATCAACATTGAGACTTTGGGTAATGATCCTTTTATTTGGAACCTTCTAGATTTCCATTTACATCATAAAGTTAAACATTACAAGAGAAATAACTTTAAGTATTACAAAGGACAATACACCTTTTTTCTTCAAACAAGTACATTTCAAAAAATGCAATGATTTGGCTTCATTTTAACAAAGCATTGGGAAAATGTGCATGTGATGCCCGTGGCTTCTCTTGTGGGAAAATCAGTCAAGCACAAGCACTCATCACATGCCAACATGCAATAGTAAGATGCATTTCAATTCCATGTTAGCATAGGTTGGAAGGGTTTTTGCATAGTCCTTCAAGATTGCCCACTACCATGGGTTATTCAAGCTACACTCTCATGGAACAAGGACACTTAAAAGATAGAAGGATCAAAGTTTGGTGTCTTTGCAAAGCCGATTGTAGCAACTACTGATGGAAGGGGATGTGGTTTTGAGGTAAGGTGATACAGAATCCAAAAGTGGTATTTTAGGTCAGACCCTATTCCCAAGCTTTGATGCAATTCTTACAGCCATGTAAGCTTACCCCTACTATGGCCAGAAGTAGTATGACAAATTATCTGCTACTTCATCCTCAATTAAAGGGCTACTTATTCATATGGATTTCACTTCCATATTGATGAGTGGTGAGGTACCCCTACACTCAACCATACGAATATGAGTGTAACACGCTCAATCCGTTCGAACTCTACAGACTAAGTGCCTACACGCCTCATGAAATACTTAAGGTTAATTATTCGTTGTCTTCCCAGACTTACTTGTATTTTTCATGATGTATGGTTAAGTAAGTCCAAGGTATATGATTTTTATGTCTTCTCGGTTTTATCTCCTATGCTGACAAGATGAAGAGTAAAGAGACTAATTAACTAAACTTTAACTAACTAACTAAGCCTTAATTACCTAGTGTTAGCATCCATTCCCACTTACTGTTCACACCCTGAACCGATGCAACCGTGGTTACCAAATGCTAATCGTTGCTGGGATCACCACACGTAATGCACGTGCTTGAAGTGGTCATACTGAGGCACTTAACTAGGAGAGAAGGGTTGAGAAAGATTTAATAACTAATAAAGCATGTAAATGATAAATAATAAATAACATTAAATAAAATCCTAATTAGCCTATTCCATGCACTACAAGGTTTATCCAAGAAGTTCGTCTTTATTGCTGTACACAAACTTGTGTTCAGGTACAATATTTGCTCGAATAAAGATCTGTTCACTTTGGAGCTCTAACTACAGGCACATGGAAAATATTCTATCTTTGGAGAGGTAAAACTACCAGAGTTTCCCTAAGGGTCTAGATCTAGATGATAAAACAAGGGAGAGTCACCTCTTATTTATAGACTTGGCTGCACATCGAGATATCGTGTATGTGATATTGCAGAGGACGACGTGATATTGCGTCCCATCATACCCCCATGACTAAATAAAAACTCATCCTTGAGTTCCTTACAAAATATTGGGATGGTATGGGATTATTGACTCAAATGGAACTAATGGGATGATGGGTGAACGGATCATCATTACAAGACATGACAAAATTGGTGTTCATAACAACAAGAGTGAACACCTTATTATATTTGATATCAGGTCTTATTTGGTAGCTGAGAAAGAGAGAGAAAGAAGTTTTGCTGCTGGCAATGCCAAGATTGCACCTTTTGTTATCTATCCATAAGTGCACCATCAATATTGCTCCTTGCATAGCTGCTTCAACACCGCTCCATTCCAAGTGTTCCTTCTAGATCCAATCCATTGTTGTATGATTGCCATCTGCACCACAACACAATCTTATATTAGCAAGGGTAAATGAATTTTCAATGTAGTTGATACTTTGCTGCGGTGAAAGGTCCGTTGGCTAGGTTGTGGTATGGCTGATTGCGGGTCTGGAGATATAATATTGGTGACTACTAAAGGTGTAGGGGTTAGGAGAAAATCGAAAAAATTGGGCCATGTACCCCCATGACTAATCGTGAACCTCCGATAGCGATAGAATGGAGAAAGAAAAGGAATAAGAAAGATGGAGAAAAAGAGACAACTAAAACATCGATGAAATGGATGTCAAGATGGAAATGAACAAAATAATATAGATTGCAAAAATGTTAAGGGAAAGAATTTAACTAGTGCACGAAAGAGGAATGCCAGTGGATCCTCCCCAAAGCAAGCTTATGCCCTTAATGCCCTAACAAACCCACATTCAAAAAGTTCATAGGTCCTAGGAATGTCAATTGGAACAAGAGTTAAAGTCTTAACCACAAGAATTTACCAAAAAGAAAACAATGCATCCACCAAAATATACACTAATGATACAATTGGCAATGAGGTGAAGAATAGAGAAAAGGATGGAGAGAAGACAATGGAATGGAATCCCAAGAACAAGGTGGTGTACAACCCCTTGTGGATTTCATGATTAATGTGACTTAGCAGATCCCATTCCAATTCTGTCCTCAAACAAACCACATCCAATGACTTCGCATTAATACATTTGGCCAATATCCCCTTGAAGTAACAAGAATGCCTTCTCCAAGAGCTACCACCATTCCGACGAAACAAAAAGAAGAGAATGGGAAGCGAGAAGGGCCTTAGTTAGAGGAAACATTTTTATTTTAGCTCCATAACCAGTGCTTGTAGCCCAAGGAATTATTTCGTCTAAGGGGTGTGCTTTGAATTCTCACTATTTTTTTTGGGTTTTATGTGTTTATACGTGAGAACCACACCATGCAAAGGCTTTGTTATTTTTATTTGCTCAGCTTCTCGATGATTGGGTAACGTGGAAAGGGTAAGAAAACATAGCAAGCACCCAAGAGAATGGCCAACATAAATGCATCATGTTCCCTTAAAGTCACACATTTTTCAATCCTTGAGTCCTTCCTTAGTTTGAGAAATGCCCAGTCACCGATTCGTTAATAGTTCTTATTAGAAATGGACTATACATTTCCAAGCCGAGAGAGACCATAGAAACTTGTGGATGAATGGATAAAGTGAACTCATTGCCTGCTATATCAAAAGAAACATACCTTAGTATCAACGCCATGACTTAAAGGTAAAAACCAAACATTAGCAATCACTATGAAAACAGGTCATACCATCATGAAGAACACTTATTGGATGACAAACTTACAACATGCGTAACACACGCACACGCACACAAAAAAAAATGAAAAAGGATAATGATGTTGTAAAATAAAAACAAGAAAAGTTAAAGAAATTTGTAAAACAAAAACATGTAAAACAAAAACTTGTAAAACAAAAATGTGTAAAACAAAAACTTAAAAAGAACTAAGAACCTCAATTTATTAACATAGGTGGCCATCTCCCCCATGACTGAGTGGAAAGGGAGAGATCTGAAATAATGAACGTCTGTTTGAATTTCATAAAAGTGCCCAACTTCTCCCCATTGATATTCTTAGATTAAGGGAT
>MNCI01017872.1:1738-12221 GCA_015680685.1 Gnetum montanum | reverse complement strand
CTGTCTCAAACAAATGATTAATCCACGGGCAAGATAACTGAGTACGATCCCGTAGGACATATTTATTGTCCGCATGAACCACTAGAAACTCGGCCAAGCGACGAAGATAGCTAGCAAAGAATGCAAATGTAAAATGGAACTGTGCCTCAATGTTTAAACGCAATCGCACTATCTCCTTATGAAGGCCCGACAACAAAAATTGAGCCCAATTATAACGCATCCTAGTTTCTAAAACGGTTCGCATGATGCACACAGCTTCCACCCCAAGACTCNCGTGGATTAATCATTTGTTTGAGACAGCTGAGTCCTAAGATGCACCTGAGGGGATTGATGAATCTATGTCCATCACGACGGGAGGGTCATCTGGTACTTCAATCCATAGACGTGACAGTGTGGGGTTGGAACCAGACGATGTGCCCTATACTACAAAGAGAGCTGAACGTGTCATCAAGGAGACCATTGGAAAAACTAAGTCAAAGCTCCTGAAGCATGAACGCTCCACAGAGGTGACCTCAAACGTGGAAGAGCCAAAGGTGAAGCGAATACGGTTCAAAATTCCTATTAAAGGTAAGTAAGCTCGGCGCACTTATTGCATTATCCTTTTCATCTTATTCATAATTTCCATTTTAACTACGTACATGCAACTAATGCCTTCAGACTTAACTCAAGAAGTGAGGAGACAGGAGTTAGAGACCATTATTGAGGAGGAGGAGGCTACAACGGACTTAATAATTGAGGAAGAAGAGGTGAACAAAGATTAGGTGGAAGGGACGGAGGAGCTGGGAGAAGACACCACAGAGACAGAACTGGTCGATAACCAGGGTGGTGTTGATGAAATGTTCAGCAGCTTTCTTAAGGGAAGATTGGACCTTGGCGACCCTCCAAACCTGAAAGGGGTCAAAGGAGATGGTATGTTTCCTTTTGTTTTATTGTGTTGCTTGGTGAATCATCGTTTCTATGGTGTTTTACTTTTATATTTTTATCCCTTCCAGACGAAGGTAGGATAATTCCTACGATGCGGTTGGAAGTGCCCATGAAGGTGGTTCCCCCTAAAATGCCCCCTAAGGCTAGTCCACCTCGTACTCGTAGACCATTTTCTTGGACAAAGATGCCAAGTAAAATGGATTTCGTGATCAATATCATCGACGAGGTGGTCGAACATATTCAGGAAGCCCACCCTGAGATAGGTACAAATGTTTCGAGTCTTTTGCAGCTTTAGAGTTTCACACCCCTTTTTTGTCGTTTTAATGCTTGTTCTTTTCATGTGCGTAGAAGCCAAGCTGAAGTGGGATCCATCTGAGACCATTAACATTGAAAGTTTGCCTACACTACCCCCAGAAGTTGAGCAGATACCAAGGCCGGTCTATGACGAAGTGGCAGAAGGTCTTGTACATAACGCCAAATCACTTTGGACCTGTAGGCGTTCCATCGAACAGTTATGGTTGCAAATCCAAGCAAAGGAAAAAGAAGTTTCCGAGCTATCAGTTGAATGCGATGATCTCAAGGCTCGCTATGAGTTCGCCTCAGCCAAAATAATAGGTGATCGTTCTTGGCAAACCTCTAAGATCACCTATACTGGATATTGGAACCTGCTCAATCGCCACGCGTCACTAACCCAGAGACTAGTAGAGCATAAGGCCTAGGTAGACCTACTGAACCTCAAGTGCCAGGATTGGAAGGCTTTCGCTTCCAAGGTGCGTAAGTGGGGTCAAGATGAAAAGAACCACAAGCACCATTACAAGAAATCATTAAAGGAAGTATCGATAGAAAAGTGTCAGCTTGAAATGTTTGTAGAGGGTCTGGGTCTATGCTCTGCATTTGATACCTTTGCTCAGAATACAACTGTTGAGATGGAATCGCCTACTAGGGTAATCACAACCGCTTCTGGGGAGGTCTCTGTGGGTGAATTCCCCTTAAAACGTCCTACATAGTTAGCGGTTGACAAGGGGAAGGCCTTAGCAGACGTCGATCTGGGTCTTGATGGGACTGATTGGGCCAGTGTCTCAGAAGAGGAAATTCTCCGTCGACTGGAATTCGGTTTAGGGGGGTCCCCTACGATAAGTATTTTGTTGCCATGAAATTCATTCGTTGAGTCATGTTTGGGAGTTTTCTCTTTTGTTCTTGTGTTTGATTATCTCTTTTGTATTTTATAAGATCGAGGAGACGATGATGTCCAAGAAGCTGGCCCCAATGGAGTAGGGACCCATGATGCTGGTGCATCTAAAGGGGACGACCCTCCCATCCCTAATGTTTAATTTTTTCTTTGAAATTATTATGGCTCTCATTTTTATGTGTCATAAATTGAATGTTTTGAGTTGTATTGAACGGATGAATAAAATTAGTTACCTCTTGTACTTGTATATCATTACATGTATATATATATTTCTACATATTTTTTTGTTGTGGATTTTGAGTTTAAATGTAAACATGACACGGCAATGTAAAATGTTTTGGTTTGTTTTTGTAGTTTAAGTGTAGTGCACGAATGTAATTATAAGTAGGAATGTAATTATAAGCGAAGGATAATTGCGAAAGTTGTTATTGACAACACGACAGTGCAAGCGTAAATTCGAACAATGAACTGGAATTCGGGAGAAAAACAAAATGTAGGTAGATGACCTAGTTTAAGGCCATTTCGGGCCACATGCACTAGTTTAAGGCCATTTCGGGCCACATGCACTAGTTTAAGGCCATTTCGGACCATGTGCAAATAAGGGAAGTTTCAAGTACAAGGGTTGATTTCTTGATAGACCGACCATTTCTAATTGTGGCTAGTTTTATGTCGTTGCGGACACGATAGTTTAATGTCATTCCAGACTTGAATGTCGTTTATTGGTTTAATAGTTTTTTGATTTTTCTCATTTTAACGTTAGGAGTAGTGTTAACGGGTACGATTCTATATTCAGCGTCTCCTTCGCTGATCACATTGAATGGTAATTCAGCCCAAGGGATGTCTGATGGGATAGTTTCCGCGTTGGTGCTTTCCGGCGCTTCTTCATGTATCGTGGTTTCTGTGTTAGTTGTAGTTTCTAAGTGAGGCTGTGTATGTACGATTTCAGGCCCGGGTATTTCTGTTTTGGGTAGATCCTCCTTTGTGTCTAAAAGATTATCGCCTACTGGTTGTCGTTCATTTGTATCATCTTGTCTAGGCTCTTCGAGCTTAACCTCTGAGCCTTGATCTGTGTCTATATACGATGAGATGGTAGGTGTAGCAGCCTCCCCGTGTATAATGATTTCGCCACCTTCGTAAGGCAGGTGAATCTCTTGGTATATGGGGGAAGAGACTACTTTCAATTGGGCTAACCAGGGCCTTCCCAATATTAAATTGAACCCTGGCATTTCATCAATGATCACAAAATCGACAGATGTGGGGAATTGATCCCCTGCTATATAGTCTAAAGTCACGGTGCCTTTGACTATTATGTGTGATCCACTGAATGATTTCAAACATGTGGTGGTGGTTGGTTTAATTAGCTCCGTAAGCCCCAATTGTTCGACGATAGGATAGGGTACTACATTTGTAGCGGCTCCATCATCTACATGGACCCTATGTATCTTAAATTGATTTATTCGTATTGTTATGAACATAGGTGCCGTTGTTACCTCTCCTATTTTCTCTTCTACTTTGATGTTATCATTGTGGAAACTTAATGGCTTAGGAGTTGACCCTCGAGGCGAGTACATTACCGCATGAATTGAAGGTTCATTTGGAGGCAAGTCTTCGCTTACTGGGATAGATGTCAACATGCGCACTAGAGCTTCGTGATGGGTTTAAGATGTTAACACTAGGTCGTATAAGCTCAGTGAAGTGTTTTTTTGTTTAAGCGCCTGCGTGACTTGTGTTAGAGCTGTTGCTAGATCTCCACTATTAGGCGTATGTTTGTTGGCAGTGATTTGGTCCATTGGGCCTAACAGTTTTATTTCATGCATAGTTCGTTTGTCATCTTTACCCGGTGTCGTTGATTTGGGCGTGTCATGTTTTCTGGATGATTCACCCTCATAGCCTGTGTTTGGTTTCTTGTTAGGTGGTGTCATGGGTATTGCATTTAGCGGGGTAGGTTTGGGAGGTCCTAATGCTAGTCGTTGATGCTCCTTCTCCAAGCGTTCGCGTGTAAGCTTATCTGCTAGGCGTTCTCATGTGTGACGTGGGGGTGCAGTTGGTTTCGGGACCTCAAGTTGCTTTGGAACTTGTACTACATATGGAGTAGGGCAGGGTTGCGATTGGATGGTTGCATGCGGTTGAGTGCCAAGCTGGCTGGGCACCTTGATGACATAGGGGCTCAGTTTATCCTATGTTTGCGAAATGGAGGACTGGTTGTCACCAGGGCGTTCGAGTATCCTAACAACGTACGGGGTTGGCCTAGCTGGAGGTTGTACCTCCGCTATTGCGACCGTAGGTGGTACTCAGACTACGTAGGGGGCGGGCCAAATAGGAGGTGTTTGAGTGTTTACGGTAGTAATGGCGAGAGGTATGTGCACTACGTATGGTTTTTCGCATGTTGGTGTGATAGAAGTTGCTGTGGCGGGGGGTATTCGAACGACGTAAGGTTTCTGCGGGGAGTATGATGGTTGAGGCACGGCTGTTTATATAGCGAAAGGGATACACACTACAAATGGTTTATTAGGAGTTTGCTGCTCATGATTAGAATGGACGGTGTTAATCCTGAGTGTTTCCGGTTCGTTATCAAGGTAGATGGTGTTAATTACGTATGGTGACTCTTTAGTATTTAGAAGGTCTTTATATACACCCATGGCCTGGTTTTGTGGTTGGACTGGGTTGGCTTCATCAAAAGTGATCTGACCTCCATCGATCATTCGTTGGATATCTTGTTTTAGGGTGAAACAATAATCCGTGCCATGCCCATTATGTTGATGATAATCGCAAAAATGATCCATCCTAAAGCCTTTTGTAACTGGGGGCTCATCGGGCGTTGCCAGGCTTGGGTTCTGATCCAGTTGACAGAACCGGTCATGCCTTTGGATTGCTGCAAGGAATAACTACTTATGTTTCATCAGTCCTACTTTCAAGAGTTGGTTGAATAGTTGCGATGGCTTCATGGGTAGTGGCGTGTATTGGGAGGGGTCCTTCCTCTCGAAGTTTCTCGTACGATTCAATGTTGGGTTTTGTGATGTCGATGATTCTAGTGCGGTCGCAGGAGTGGGTTTAGCATAATTAGCAGGGGCAACAAGTGGTTTGCCTTGTTGTCCCACATTTGCTTGTTGTGTTTCTGCTACGACCGCTATAGTTGTTTTAACCTTTTCTTTATCTTTCTTACTATGTTGATTCTTAAAAGCTGAATATGCAGGATCATGGCTATTTTGTGCTGCCTCCTCTATGTTCTTGATCTATACAAACGCGTGGCTCAGAGTGCGTGCAGTGAGATAGTATAGTTTGGATTTGACAAAATCGTTGATGGCCCCTTTTAGGATGGTGAGGAGATACGTCTCTGGGATCGTCTTGTGGAACTCATTGAGAGCAGCACTCCACCGTTGGATGAATTTTTGGACAGGTTCAAGAGGTGCTTGTTTGACTTGTATGAGGCTATCCAATGTTGCTTCAAGCTTCAAGTTATACTTGAACCTGGTAACGAATTGGTGTAATAAATCTTCCAGAGAATATATTGAGCTTCGTGGCAAGGCCCGGTACCAATCAAGTGCTCTCCCGGCGAGGGACATGGGGAACACTCGTAGAATGGCATGTGGCCATGCCTGAAGTAGCGCGCACTCTAGTCTAAATGTTATGAGGTGGGCGTTGGGGTCTGTCTCCCTGTTGTATTTAGTCAGCATGGGTAAAGATATACCTTTGGGTAATGTTAGAGGCGGAACCGAAGAGCTGATGGGGTCATTGTGATAGAAGTCCACTACCTTGAGTTCTCCATCGACAGCTGTCTTGAGGCGCTTGACCTCATTAGTTAGTTCCTGCATTAGGTTTTTAGCATCAACCCAGTCTTAAGCACTCGGTGAGATAGTAGGTTGAGGATGTTGTATAGTATACATGATAAATTGTTGGACAGTGGGCTAGAAGGAAGAAAGTTGTGTAGTTGGAGGCTGCATTTGCGGAATATTTGTGGTGGGTGATACTAGGGGCTGCACATTATAGGCAAGGGGTTGTTGTTGTTGTGGTTGTCCTTGAGGGATGTTAGCTGGTAGAATTGTGTAAGGCGGTATGTTATAGTAAGGGAATTGATGTGGTTGAGCACCAATCGTTGTCCATTGGCCAGTCACGCTTTGCATAGAGGCACTCTGAACTGATTGCGTTATAGCGGTGAAAGGGGCTCCTTGGGTTTGGATCCGGGGAATATAAGGAGCGAAGGTAGAAGCTGGTATCACATACAGCATCCCGATCACTCGGGGCGGGAAGGTTGCTCCTACATTATTTGAAGGAGGTTGTATTTGTGAGAATGGGGCTACTGTTGCAACAGGGGGAATAGCAAGGGGAAGTGTGTTGGGTTGCGGATCAGTTGCAAGAGGAATATGAACAAGTGTGGATGATTCTTGTTGAGGTATTTGTGCTTGGGTGAATTTAAATGGTTGAAGGAACATAATTTCCCCTATGCCTGGATGAAACAAAGGGTTTGCATATGTTTGCGGACTAAGAGTATGATACGAATCTTCATGCTCAGATTGGGCTGCGCAGTCATCCTCCTCTTCTAATTGATGATTTACCACAGGCTAATCTAAAGGTTGACTCCTTTGTAGGAGGAGTTGTGAGATGAGCTCGGAGTAATGCTCTGGGAGCAGAATGATGTCATATGGGGAAGGAATGAACTCATGTCCTCCCCTATGGAAGAGTTCGTACTGTCTCTTAACCTCCATTTCGGTTTGATCCACGACTAGGCCGGCTTGCATTTTCACACACATGAAGTTGTATTGGTCCTGAGTTATGATGTTAAACGATGGGTTCCTTCCTTGCAATCTGAGAGCTGACGAGGCCCCACTGTGGGTTGTACCACAGGTTGTTGAACAACCATGGTGCCTACGATGTCTGTGACTAGCTTGGTTGCAGTGTTGGAGTTTGTAGTGTTCATGATGGCCAGTTGAAAATACGACACATAGAAGGGATATGAAACTGGTATACTTAGTACGGGTACACTTAGTACAGCGTAAACCTACGTTTGCTGGGTACAGCGTATAGATTGGAACTCAGCGTATAGCCCTCAATGACCAATGTATAGTGATAGCGTAGAGGTATACGTTAAAACGTGTAGGCAGAGCAGCATACAACGTAAA
Organism: Gnetum montanum; assembly: GCA_015680685.1. Taxonomy (NCBI): domain Eukaryota; kingdom Viridiplantae; phylum Streptophyta; class Gnetopsida; order Gnetales; family Gnetaceae; genus Gnetum; species Gnetum montanum. The sequence goes on along the minus strand of MNCI01017872.1, from coordinate 4,991 downwards.
CTCAGCAGCATAGACGAAGTCCACAACGTAGAGCGTACAACGTAGACCGAGTCTACAGCGTAGAGCGTACAGCGTATATGTCGACAACGTAGACAGAGTCTACAGCGTAGAGCGTACAGTGTATACCAAGCGGCGTAGACAGAGTCAGCTTATACTCAACAACGTAGACACTGGGAGTTCTGTAGATAGAGTCAGCGTATACTCAACAGCGTAGACACTGGGAGTTCTGTAGACAGAGTCAGCGTATACTCAACAACGTAGACGCTGGGAGTTCTGTAGACAGAGTCAGCGTATACTCAACAGTGTAGACGCTGGGAGTTCTGTAGACAGGGATGTCAACCCAGGAATTTCAGAACTGGGTTTAGTGTCAAGGCAGTGTGAGTCTAAGAAGATCTGAGTATGAGAGCACAATGAGCTTTAAGCAGTTTCATGCCCTCCTTCTAGCGCCATTTTCTGTACCGTCTGAAATCGTCGATCTCCGGCTGGAATGAAACAAAAACATGGAGATCTCTAGGTACGCACAGAAGACCCTACCTTCGCTTGAGGGCAAGCTGGAATTACGAAGGCAGAGTACCTTGAATGGTCCGCACATGGATCAGGCAAGGATTTCCCCGAACATACACTGATATGCTATACGTTGGGTTATATGTAAATGGCGTAATGAATGTAAAACGGAGCGTAAACAATAAACATGCAACAATGAATGAAAAACTGTAATAGATTTTAGCAGAGAAATGTAACAATATTATTATGAAATGAGAGTTACAATGCACCAGTCTAATGCAGTTGTAACTTTGACACAAGGTGGACGAATAGCCCCGGTGGATGCAAGGATGACTGTGTGTTGGGTTCAACTGCAGGCACAGCGTAAAGGCTGTATGCTCAGCGTGTAGGGTTGAGGTCCAACGTGCAAGGTTTTTGCTTTGGTTTTCTTAGCGTCTCTGCTTCTCTTTTCTCTGGTTTGCTCAAAAATTGCCAACCTCGGTCCCATGAAAAATTGGGGTTTTTATACAAGTGTAGACGCGGGACTCGGGTTTTGAGAGGGGATGATTGGCTGTGGAGTGCTGAATTCTCGAGTCGGGTGACATGTGGCGCATTGACTGGGTGTGAAAGAATGAAATTTACAAGTACACAGCGTGCTGCACGCCGGTGTATATTGCTGTGCACCAGCGTATACATGTTGTACGCCAGCGTATACCGTTGTACGTATGACCTCGGCATATACGCTGGGGGTATGACCTAGGCGTACAGACTTGATCAAAGTAAAAGAAGTCTTTTGGCCTTCAGATTTGAATTCAGATGCCATGAAGATACTACCTGTAGAAATTTAGCTCGGTTGACCTTGATTTGACACTGGTTGTACACTTTGTACATGTTGGGCGTATACACTGGACGTATACGCTGGGCGTATACGCTGTATCTGCTGGGTATATACACTGGGCGTGCAAAATGTACATGCTCAGCGTATGGACTCCAGAATGCATGATTTCAGCACCTGATGATTGCTCTGTTCATGTGGGTTGATGCTTTGTACAAATNGGTACCGGTCCTTAGAATCGAAAACCATCAGGAGGTGGAGTACGATGTTAGAACTTCTTGAAACACCACAAAATTTTGAGCTTAGTACTTTTCCAACCAGAATCGAGCTAAGTCATGACGTTTCCCAGCATGACTAAAGCTTGAGGGCCCCACAGACAACTTCAAGCATAATCGAACTTAACGAGGAGCAGTTCCCTGGGACCCGTCGACGACCACGACCACATCTGTTACCAAAAAATGGCAACTTCANGTCGTCGACGGGTCCCAGGGAACTGCTCCTCGTTAAGTTCGATTATGCTTGAAGTTGTCTGTGGGGCCCTCAAGCTTTAGTCATGCTGGGAAACGTCATGACTTAGCTCGATTCTGGTTGGAAAAGTACTAAGCTCAAAATTTTGTGGTGTTTCAAGAATTTCTAACATCGTACTCCACCTCCTGATGGTTTTCGATTCTAAGGACCGGTACCAACTCTCTGCTTCCTTTATGAGTGTCCTGCGAAACAACTTTAGTTTCTTCCACTCGTTTTCTATGTTCTGCAAGGCGTAGGCATCATGAAATGCCTGTAAATGATTTTTTGAATCCATGTTGTATCCCCCTTCAAATTTTCGAATGTTGTTCGTGTCTAAACGCTTGATCTGACTATCTTTTAAATGCCTCGTTGGGATTCTCACAACCTCTGTTATATCTAGCATGCTTCAGGTGGCAAGTAAGGGTTCGTCATGATCATCTCTTTCATGATGTCTATGATGTCAACGTTGTTTCCTACTTTCCCTTCGTTCATGCCTTGATTCTCTTGATTGCCCTCGTCCTCTCTCTCGACTCTCTCATTGAGGTCTCTCATTTCTCTCACCTTTATCCTCATCGTTATGCTCTTTATGACTACACCCAGATGTGGAAGGAGAGGGTAAATGATGTGAAGAAGGGGAAGAAGAAGGAGAACCATCGCCATGACAATGCTTCTTGCCCTCTCTACTATGGCTTCGGCCCCGATCATGATGATGATCTGAGTGCCCATCCTTGTCATGTGTTGTTGTTTCCTCAGTGAACAGTTGGCGTTCACGAGGATCAAAACCAGGGTTATGTATCGTGGAACGTAGGTTCTGATACCCCACCTCCTCACTATTGTTAGAAGGGGGAACATCCTTTGATATGGAACCCGTTATAAGTGGTTCACCATCTCCAATTTCACTTAGGACGTGTAGGACCCCTTTGCCCTTCAACAATGTATGGTGGCTCTCCTACCTTGAGTTCCTTATACGTTGTGCGGATGTGGGATGGTAATCCCTTGAGTCAAAATCTATTGCAACATATTCAATATATAATTTTGTCATGCTTATCTGTGCCAAAGCACGGAGGAGGATGTTGGGGATTGCATGATCTGGAGGTAACACTATGTTACCTTGCAAATCTCTCCAGCGCATCTATTCATCCTAATGGAGGATAAAAGTAAAATTAGATATATACTCATCGGGATGAGTATATACCACCCTATATTGTTGAGGAACCGGCTGATTTTGGTTGTGTTTTAGATTGCCAACTGTTTCTTGTATGATCCCTAGGTGGTGTATTGCTCTTGTGAGAAGAAAAAGAAGACATTGTGTCTTATCGATGTGCTATTTAACCATTATTTAATTTTTTGTTTAATTAACCCTAAGGTTCATTTAAGCTCCCAACAATGTGAATAATTTCCTATGTTCTACTTAGCGCACAAACACTT
>MNCI01017869.1:91062-110997 GCA_015680685.1 Gnetum montanum | reverse complement strand
TCTCATCCTATAATTACTAAACTTTCAACTTTACATGATGTAATTAGGTCTCATTGAGCATCAACTTTTCCTTGTCTAAAATTAGTTAAGATTAGACTACTATGATATTTTTAGGGATTTCAAAAATGTCCTCAATAGTTTGCCTAGGTTGGACTAGTCAGTCTAAAACATCCTTGTACTATGTTGCACTCATTAATCCACTAGCTCCTCCAACACTTGCAAGTTCCTAAATGTCTTTGCAATGGTAAAGTTAAAAATGGGAGCCATAGTAACATTCAAGGCAATGCTCACATATTCTAGAACATCCTTGACAACATCTTCCTTGCTTGTATGGAGCATAATCAAGATTATGGCTCCATCACTAAATGAAAAGATGATTTAGAATGTAGCTACCTTCCCAAAAAATTGTAGAATCTAGTCATCCCTTGTGGATTGCACCAAAATTCTTCCTAATACTAGGTCTTTGAAAACTTCAAGTTCATCAAAGGATGTGTCCAAGCATTTTTGAAAGTCCTTAACCCTCCAACTTATAGCTTGTGATATTTCTTGTAGATGGCTCATTATTGGATTGCAGGTAGTAGGATCTACTACAAGAACATGAGTACTTGCTCCCACAACATATGTTTTTACTGCAAGTGTACTTTGTGGATATTCGGTGCTCAAAGATGGTTCCATATGATCATTCTTTGCTAGTATGGACTTTATCATGTTTGAGTATGATGCATTTGAAGCCCTTCTAACCACATGATTTATATAATCCAATATCCTAGCTCGCTTGCAAAGCTACATAATGAGGCATAGAAATAGAAGTGTTGGCCTACTAATTTGCTTCTTCTTAAATCAACACTGGATCTTCAAGAAAAAGATATGAGTCATGTTGGATGATTACTTCCCACTTAGTATAGTGCTCCCCTTGGTTGCATAAGTTGATATCCTATTTAGGCACTTAGTAGGGTAGATGTGGTAAGTCTCTATCTTAAAATAAATATTTTCTATTATAAACATGGTTTTGTACTGCTTCTTCTTGTCTCTATAGGCTGTCTCCAACCATAGGCTTTTGGCATTATGATTGGACTGGGTAAAGATCACAATAGTTTTTGTGCCTATGTTGGGTAAACCTAACATCACAACAATAGCATCCACGACACAGGACATTGTAATTCCCTTAATATTGGCCACTAACATCTTTTTGCTTATGGCAAAATTGGTAGATTTTCCTAAGGCACCAATATTCATTGGTGGTAAGAGTTGGCCAGTAAATAAACTAGAACTTAACTACAAAGAAGCAACAATAAGAAACATTTTTAAACATGACATATTTTAGGTCATAATCAATAACCGCAATACAACATTTACTCCTATTAAAATTAGTAGGTAAATCTTTTCCAAATTTGACATGGAAATAGATTTCTTGAAATATTTTTTATTTTTAGATTATCCTTTTCTTTTTCTAAACTACATTACATTAACATAACATTCGATAATGCTATACAAAAGTTTCATGTTGGTTATATTTTAAGGGTACATATAGTTATCTAGTTTTGAGTTAGACAAACTCTTCCACTTGTCCTACACCCTAAAATGTAGTTTTTAACATCCTCCAATCTAGAGGTATATGTTACATAATACCATTTCTTTGTTCAAGATAAAATAATTTTAATGAAGGTTACTTTCACAATCCTTGGGAGGGGAAAGAAAAGGGAAGGTTTACTTTTGTATATTTCTTTTGCCCGACTCTTTTAGGTTGGACCCACTTCTCGAACCATCCGAAGGGAACATGTGAGGGTTTGTTTGGTTCAAAATTATACTCCGTGCTTTAGGGAAGGTTTACTTTCGTATATTTCTTTTGCCCGACTCTTTTAGCTTGGACCCACTTCTGGAACCATCCGAAGGGAACATGTGAGGGTTTGTTTGGTTCAAAATTATACTCCATGCTTTAGGGAAGGTTTACTTTCGTATATTTCTTTTGCCCGACTCTTTTAGGTTGGACCCACTTCTGGAACCATCCGAAGGGAACATGTGAGGGTTTGTTTGGTTCAAAATTCTACTCCGTGCTTTAGCTTCATCACCAAGAAACCTGAGTTGCATTCGTAAAAGTTGTGCGGAGCATTGACGTGTAACGTGATAATAATTGGGCCATCAAAACCAATTTGAATCAGTTTCCCCTCACGTGGAGTTGGGATTGGGACCTTTTCTGTAAGTGAACTTCTTTGGGAGAAAATTGACATTGCACCAAACAACGCCTGAATCTGCTTTGCTAACATGAGTGTCTCATGCCATTCATAAACCTCTTCAAATCTTTCTCTCCGTAAAAAGAGGGCAAAAAGCGGGTATTGTGATATGGAAGAGACAGCGGAGCTGCATTCCAAACTTTGAAAATTCTTTGTAATCTACACCCTTTGCAACATTCACGCAATTCAAAAGAATCTAAGGATAAGATTTGAATAACATTTAGGGAGAGAATTGCTTTTGAGTAAGTTGACTTGATCAATTGGGTATATACCTGTGTTCATTGATTTTTCAGGGTATAATTAGGCCAGCGAATATTGGGAGAATTTTTAAAATTCTCACGTACGTGGAAGATGATAATTTTGGGATGAAAGCAGACTCCTCCTTGTCGTGTTGTAGCATATGGTGCAGACTTTTTCACCAAAACACGATACAGACCACCCATTATCTTTCAAATTTGGTGGCACCCGCTCCATCACGCGGAGTTGCACGTCTTCGAATATTTGGACTTGTTGCACGTCTTCGAATATTTGGACTTGTGATGGAAACTATAGACATCCTTGGTCAACTTGTGCACAAACTTTGCATACAACTTAGCTACAGTTCTTCGTAGCTTTTTTTTTTACTCCAACAAAGCTTCTCAAGTGATCTTTGCTTCATATTTTAAAAATTGGATTAGGCTTAAGCTTGGCTCAACTTGTGAACCTTCTCTTCCTCTTTAGAAAATTGGATTCTCACTCACTTTTGAGTCTACTTGGCACATTCACTCCTTTGGAAAAGGATGCTCAATTACACCTTTGACTATTCAATTATGAAGTTCATCACAAGTTACTATGGTTGATCATCATAACTTCTTCATCTTTACTTCTTATGATGCTCAATCATTCATTATTTTAGACTTCTTTTTCTTTTTCTTCTTCCCTAAATTACAACTATCTTTCTAGTTTGCTTATTCTACTTACTTACATATTTTTTCTTCTCATGGTTACACACTTTCCACACTTCCTAACTTTAATGATACTTGCTCTTTATTTCGTAAGCAAGGCTATGATGGTTCACAATTTAACATTACAACCTTACAAATAGTTACAAATCAACATAGAAGGTTAAAAATTACCATATCGGGTTACAAAACTAATAATTGGGTTACAAAACTAATAATTGTGTAATATGATTGACTTAAATTCTAACAAATGTTTTTGGATTCATTTAACTTAATCACGGCTATATATATTTTTAAAATATTATATATTCCTTTGGCATAATCCCCGCTTTAGCTTGGACGCACTTCTGAGATCAATGGGAATTTGGACCCACTTTTGAAATCAATGGCTCTAGAAAAGTTAAAAGCTTTGCTGGCAGTAAATTTCTATTCAGGGCATTTGCGTGTGCGGTAAGGAACCTTTTTCGTTGTATTCTTAAAGTAAAGTTCGAAAGAGCGTGGGCGAATTTGGCAGAGATTCTTTCGTGCCGACCTCGACCTCCTCCTTGTCGCGATGTAACATATGATGCTGTGACCAAAACACAATAAACACTGATCATCTTTGAAATTTCGTTCCGATTTCCTTTCAGCTTCTCCGTCACGCGTACGTGCACTTCCTTACATCGAACAAGTGAATCTGCACTGCATTGCATTATTGCTGCTGCATAAGTGGAGTGGAGTGTGTTGGTGCCAGTCGTACACCTGCCTTTCCGTTGCTCTGTATCTGGTAAATGTCTGAAAACAGGGCAACTAAGCGGCTCCAGTATTGTGATATGGAAGAAAGATCATTATTCAAGAGAAGCCGAACACAGGAAGAAGCAGAGGAGGATACAGAGTCCCCAGCAACCAAAAGACGGGATGTGCAGCCTCAGCCTCAGCCTGGGCTTTCCTCAGAGCTACTGCAGTCAGGTCTTGGGTCATCATACTCAAGTGCTGAGGATTCTGTCAACAACATGTTCGATGTGTTCATCAGTCACAGAGGGCCTGATACAAAGTGCAGCTTGGCTTATCCGATCTATTTTCTACTCCAGGAAAGAGGAGTTGAGGCGTTTCTGGACAGAGAAGAGTTGCAGAGTGGGGAGAGGTTCCCGGAGGCGATTGAGAAAGCCATTGCATGTTCCAAAGTGGATGTGTCCATACTTTCCAGTGGATTCGCAGAATCTGAGTGGTGTCTGAAGGAGTTACTGACGATGCTGAACAAATACGACATGGGTAAATCTACCCTGATTCCTATCTTCTATGATGTAAAACCAGCAGAAGTCAAATATGTGAGAGGAGCTTTTGGGCAGGGGTTTGAGAATTTACAAAGCAAAAACAGGAACTCCAGCAGCGAAGACATTGAGCAATGGAGACGTGCTCTTGGCAAGATTGGAGAAATCAGTGGGTATGAAGGCAAAGGGTAAGTGATGCTAACACGTTAATATTTTAACTTGTTTCTGTATTTTTGTGAACTCTATTTTCCATACAAGTTTATTGTCAGATATTGAAGCTTGCCTGATGATCCTCACAAATATAACTCTATGACTGTACGACTCAAACTTTAGGTTTATCCTTCGTATGTTTAAAATGCTTGCAATTAAACGTAGGCTATTTTCTTAATTCTTTTATAAATAGCAGATGAAAGTGGTGCTTATGGTATTTTAATTACATTAATAGTATTTTATAATTGCATCATTATTATTGGTTCATCCAAGCAAAATAAGGTCAGTTACATGAGTTTTTTTTCACCATTCATTTCTATGAAGAGCTAGATGTTTGTTTATTTACAGATTTGTCAAATCATCTTCAATTAGTTTTCATGTCTTCTTTAGTCTACCTTTTTAGTGGCTTTCCTAGAGTGGTGATGTAGCAACGTTTGTTTATAGACTCATTGTTTGATGTTCTATGCACATGTCTAAACCATCTAAGCCATCATTTTTGTAGCTTATCTAAAATAGAAGTCACTTCAAGTTTTCCTTTAATATCTATTATGTAGTTATCTTTTAGAGTAACATTTAACATTCATCAAAGCATTTGCATTTCTATGAGATTGATTTGTTGTTCATGCCTTGTTTGCACTACTTAACATTTAGCACCATATAAGATAGCATGCGTAATTGTTGTCATGTAAATTTTTTTTTCAACTTTATTGGTATTATTTTATCATATAAAATACCACTAGTCTATCTCCATTTTGACCATCATGCTTTAATTCTATTTCATATATCTTTATCAATTTTACCATTTAATTGAAACATTGATCCTAGGTAGTAGAAATGCCTCCAATGATAATTTTTTTTTTCCTTGAATTGCCATTTCAATTTTACCATTGTTTATGCTGTTATTAAAATTGCATTCCATATATTCTGTCTTCTCTTAATTTTTAAACCTTTTGATTCGAGATCATATCTTCATTTTAAAAGTAATATTTTCTAGAGTTATATCCACCAACACAATATCATTTGTAAACAACATACACTAAGGGATTTCATCTTGTATTTTCTTTGTTAATTCATCCATAATAATGGCAAATAAGTATGGGCTAAGTGCAGATTCTTGATGTAGATCTACTATGACTAAACAATTAGATGTTATTCCACAAGTTATTCTAATTTTAGTGGTAACTCTATACATATCTTAAATTACTTTAGTATATTGATCATGAATGTTTTTCCTATACAAGGTACACCAAATAATATTACTAGGCACTTTGCCATATGTTTTTTCTAAGTCAATGAAGATCATATGTAGACTTTATCTATGTTTTCTGAATTTCTTCATCAATTGTCATATCAAGAAAATAGTCTCTATAGTATGTCTCTCTCACATAAACCCAAATTGATTTTCTAATACTATTGATTCAATTCTAAGACACTACTCTATGACTTTCTTGTAACGCTTCATTGTGTGACTCATTAGCTTGATCATTCTATAGTTTGTACAATTTTGTGCATCTCCTTTGTTTTTATGAATGAGAATCATAAAGCTTTTTTTTCATTCTTGAAAATTTTGTTAAGTAATTGTGTTAGCCAAGAAACTCTTGTATGTCCTAATGCTTTTCAAGCTTTTCTATTTTGCATATTTGATAAGGTTGTCTTCATCTTAGAGAAGGAAAGTTCATTACCGAAACCACAATTGGGTTCTTTTTCTTGAATGTCTTCCCTTAGGAATCTTTCATTTAATAATTCTCGAAAATAATTTTTACACCTATTCAAAATTCCATTGTCTTCTACTTTCTCGATACATTTGATACAATTAATGTCCTTACATTTCTTATTTCTGATTTTTGTTATTTATAAATAGATTTTTCTCTTTGCTTTGTTCCTAATTTCTCACAAAAACTACCTAAACCCTTATGTTTGACTTTGGCTATTGCTACACTCGTTTCATTTTTTGCAATTTTGTATATCAGCATTTTTTCTTGGCTACCGCTTTGCTATCATTCATTAGAGCATTTTTTCTTGTTTTGGATTCCATCTTGTACTTCATCACTCCACCACCATGTCTACTTTGCTATGTATTTTCTTGTCTTTTATTTTACCCAAAATGTTATTTCCAATTTTATATATGCAAGTTTCCATTTAACCCTAAATTAAATTTGGAGAACAATCCTAATTACAAAGGCATGAAGTAATAAAAAAAAAAATATGCACTGAAGGTAGTTTTTTCTCTTGATACTTTCTACGTACATAATATTAATATTCCACACTATCCCATTTATGAGCATTTAGATATGTATCAAAATAAATATATGCATCTTTCATAAAAATTGGTTTTTAACCTTTTTCTTTCCACCAGTGAATTTTTCTCAATCCTTTCCATGTACATAGTATTAATATTCAATATTGTCCCATTTATGAGCAAACAAAAATGTTTGAAAATAAATATATGCATCTTTCATAAAAATTGGTTTATAACCTTTATCTTTTTGCCAGTGAACTTTGTAGGATCATTGTTAACAAAATATGTGAGCTTCTTGATGTTGGATCTATGGCTACCTCCCAGAAAGTACTTGGAATAGAGAAACAGTTGCTTAGTTCCCTTTGTGATATAATGAGATGTCGTGAAAATGGGAGAGGTGTGACATCAGTAGAAATAAGTGGTATTGGAGGCATTGGAAAAACCACATTTGCAAAAGAACTTTATAATAAGATTTGCCATGAATTTGAGAGGTCCTGCTTCATTGAAGATGTAAATGGTCTGATAGAAAAGCATGGTATAAATAAAGTCCACAAACAGCTTCTCAAAAAGCTTTTTGGACATGATTCAAGTTCCTTTAGAATGGAAGGAAGGAAACATTTGATGAAAAAATTGCAAAGAGCAGAAATTTTAGTCGTGTTTGACAATATTCATAGTAAAATTCCACTAAGTAAAGTGTTTATTGAAGATAATGTTTCTCTTAGTGAAAGGAGCATCATTATTGTAACTAGTAGGGAGAAGGGAGTTTTGAAGCATGACCCTGAAGTTAAAGAATACTGTAAAAATTTGCTCTCACTACAAATAAAAACCCTAGACTTTGATACATCAAAACAAATATTTTGCCATTATGCATTTGGAAGGATTGATGACATGCAAAATGAATTTAATGAATTGATAGAAAAGATGGTTAAGAAATGTGATGGATTACCATTAGCATTGACTGTACTTAGTAGACACGTTTATGATAAAGAGATTAAATTCTGGGAAAATTTATTATATTTCATGGAAGATTCTTTGCACACTGAGGTGAAAGATAAGTTAAAATTTAGCTATGATAATCTTGGAACTGAGTTGGAAAAATGCTTGTTCTTAGATGTGGCCACTTTTTTTCAAGGAGAAAAAGAAAGCTTCCTGGTTCAACTTCGGCAACGTAATGAGGAAGATGGTAAATCAGTTCAATATGCTCTTGATATGTTGAAGAGTAATCTTTTGATCAATGTATCATCTAATGGTGTTTTAAGTATGCATGATGTGCTGGTGGACTTGGGGAGGAGCATAGTTAAAGATGAAAATTCATGTCCTGGCCATCGTAGTCGTGTATGGTATCCTTCTGATGTCAGACTTATGTTATCTGATGAACTGGTATGAGTGGCAATTTACCATTCTTATGATGACATTTTCCTTTGATTTCACAAGTTGAATGATTATTTTTTTATTTGCTTTTCTTATTTTTTACATGTAAAAGGGATGTTGTTGATTTCAGGGAACTAAAAAGGTGAAAGCATTAAGCTTGGTTTCACGTGGCTCAACCATATTGCACGAAGATCAATGTCCATGGCCTGCTTATGTATTCAACAAATTATCATCTTTGGAAATTTTGATACTGCATGGTCATTGTATTGAAGGTATTAGATTATTTAATTAATTATCAAGCAAATATGTGTTCTTTGATCACAAAGTTTTTAAGTTAGAGATGGTACTAAGGTTAGGTTTTATGTTTTTTTATAAATCTTAACCCAGGTGATTTTTCAAAGTTACCAAAGAGACTATTATGGTTGAGATGGACTAATTTTCCATACCAGGAGATTCCTCTAAAACTTTTCATAAAACATCTCAGAGTCTTACAAGTAACTAGTGAAAATCTGATTCAGTTATGGGAGCATCCTCCACAGGTGGGACTTAATTATGCACTATTATTAGTGATACAAATTGATTGTGATAATTTGTATGCTAGATTTTTAAAAATGCAATACACTTTTTAAAATTTATGTTGCAAAGGTTTTGTTGGTATTATATTGTTAAGAGAGAAGGATTTAAAAAGCCAAAGTGCTAGGCTTTTAGATAGATGCCTCAAATAATACTTACATTTATTTAATCATGAATATAACATTTTTTTCCTATAACATCTCTTAGAATAATATGAAATATAGAGGTAAAATCAATAGAATGCTCTGTAATGTAGATGAAAAGGCTTAAATGAAGGACCTAATAAACAAAAGATTGACAAGTAGAATTATTGAATGCTATTATCCTAATTCCATAGGAACTATTAACTAGTTTTGCAAGCATATTTATAGAAAATCCTATAAAGTCAGAAGCATTTGTCGAAATGGTCATTAAGTATAAATAGTAGCTTTTCGCAACTAGTTTTAATGTGAATCACTTCAAAAGCATTTTGTATTGAGGCAAAAAACACCTTTCTGTCCCTTTATTTGGATGAGCCTTACTCAATAATCATGTCCTTATCCATATTGTATAGGATCTCATGTAGTTGAAAAGTTTAAGTTATGGGTTTGATTCTAATAGGCAACACTGAGTTATAAAAGTACTACTTAACTTTCTTGTTGACGATATGTCCTTAGGGTATAAATAATCATCTAGATAGTTCTAATAATCCCCACCTTCCCCATATACTTGGAAGGGAAACATGAAACTTGCATAACATTTAATAGGTGTTCTCCAAAATGGAGTTGATCTAATAGAAAGGGGATGGTGGTGAAGGCATTAAAGGATCAACATAAACTTCATCCTATTTTTTTGTGTTGAAATCAACAATCATTGATCCTTCATGTTGTGATGTGTGTGGGTAACATCAACCAATTGATTGAAACATTCCAAACTATTGCCATTATAATACCATTATACCATATACTAAGAGATCATGGAAAGAGGGCAAGATGTTGAAACCTAAAATAATTTGATTATAGATAATCCCAAAGACATATAGCCAATGTAATACATTAGAAGAATTATAAAGGAATATAACTATTTTTCCTTTTTAGTCTTATATTAGCCACAATTGGGGCTATACTACTAACTATGTGATTCAAATTGGTAACCTGTTACCAAGCAAGATAATGAGCTAATCACTTAAGCTAGCTATCATTAACATTGAGGATTTGAGCAATTGTTGCATGATTGAGCAAGATAGTGGTTGTTGAATTAACTAAGGTAAGTCACAAAGTATTTGTTTCCTTCTTTTCAAGATGATAATTAATTTTGACGAATGTGGCTACCTTTGTGATGCATCATAAGATAGACCAAGAACCTAGAAGGGATAGATGGAAAATTCTTAGAGTATGCTAACTAGGTTATCCCAAAATTTCTTCATGCATTTGGTATTGTAGATGACATATTGGACACCTACAAGAATTGGGTTTTATGGTGACATTTGTAGAAATGCATTGAAATGAAAATAAATGCCACATTTACCTAATGGTAGCATTTATATCAATAGTCACATTTAGTTGTTCCATCATAGCCTTAATAGTCACATTTCATTGATGAAAAGTCACAAAGAAACATCATGTTATTTATACCAGTATTATGTCAAGTGCCACATGACACCAATACTATTGTAACATTTCTACAAATACCACCTTTCCATATTAAACTAATTTTCATTTGCTAGCTTTTATATTGTAATGATTATTCCATTGGGATTGAACATGCTAAAACCAATAAGTCACATGTTAATATTAGAAATGATATGTATGATGTAGTTGTATATTGCATCATTAATAGCTATATAATACTTAATATTAACCTTTATACATAGAAATGCCTCATTAGTACCATGAAAGAACCTCAATGGTGACATTTTTACACATAAATGTAACCATAATGCCATGTAAGTACCAAAATGTTGACATTTATATAGAAATGGCACCATAGTATCATGTAAGAGATAGTACCTCAATGGTAACCTTTTTACATAGAAATGACATCCTAACATCATGTAGGATCTAATTGTGGCCTTTCTATATACAAATGCTACCATGAAACCCAATGGTGATCTTTCTTTTTTGAGAAAAAAAAATTCAAAACCTAATTTCTTAAATGAAGTAAATTTACAAAATTGGACTAAAAGGTCCAAGCACATCAAGCCACTTGACAATGACAAATTAGAAGATAGTAATATGGGAAAATTTATGAGGAAAAAGGACCACCAAGATCAATGTATGCATGACATGAATTTGAGAATTTAAAAAGTAAAAATAAAAAAAAATTCTAGTATTAGAAAGGCAAGCAAAAATAGGTCATTCATTGAATGGTAGGTGACATGGTGGTAGGTAACAACTAGAGCTACAACAGATATAGGAATGACTATATAGCATGGCTAGTGTCAGTATAGCTAGGTCGAGTAATAATCTTAGGGAAACCTATCGATTTGAGGTAGTCATAATTCAAAGATTGATGGGTTAGATGTAGTAGTAGTAATCATAAGTTGTAATATCATCTGAGTGAAGAATAAACCCAATTTGATCTTTAAAGAAAACAAGAGAATTAGTAGTTTAAGAAGGTTGGTATAAGACAAAGGAGCCAATGGTGTTATCAAACATCCAAAACTTCATGACTTGGGCACTACAACAATGACATTTAGATAGAAGTTCCTTCACAAGATTGGGAAGAGGAAAAGTGTAGGCTAGAATATTTTATTTTTGTGGGCAAGAGGGTAGTGGTTGTGGTGGAGTGATAGGGGGTTAGTTTTAGGAGAAGGTTGGTATTATAGTAGAGGATTTGTCAATTTGATGTCATTTGAGGTGTTAATGGGTGAGTTGGGGGAGCAAGAGATTGATGTTGGTAAGGGCAGTGGCTAGATTAGGTTTGCATGTGGAGGTGGTGATTAGAAGAGGTGCAAGCTGAAGCAAATCAACATGGGTTGGATGTAGGACAATGCTAAGAGAGCATGCAAGATAAGGTGGTGATGAAGGTAGGATCAACACCCTCAAATAAGGAGTTGCAAGAGAGCAGACTTTCTGAAGAAGCATGCATTGAGAAGGATGTGTAGTTGGCATCCTTAGATGAGGGGTTAGAAGATGGTGACCTTTATTTAATAAAAAGCTAGCCTACTCCATAGCATTCTCTATGCTTCACTTATGCAAAAAGTGCCATGACAAAATCGAGTTCTTGTAGTAGTAGGGTCGTTAGAAAGAGATGCATAAGATAAAGAAATAGCAAGGCTCATGAGCATCACAACTTATAATTCTGAAAGGGTTTAGGGGGCTAAGGCATTTGGGAAAGGCATAGGAGTTGAGCATTAGAACTAGGGGGAGGCTTTGACTCCAATTGGATGAAGGTTAGTTTATGTACAACATGAGAGAAAGGAGAGCTTGTTATGGCATCATTATTTAGAGTACACCACATGACTCTTGAGTCCAAGTTGCCAAGAAATTGAGGATGAATTTAACATAGACTATGGCCTCACCAATCATAGAATTTAATTTCAACAATATGATAAATTTGTGACTAGGAAGACCTTTCATGTTTGTTGCCACTAGATCAACATGGCTTGAACTAGCCTCCTCTATTTTCTTTCTCACTCTCCTTGAATTTCTAGCCATCACCATTGTTACCTATCTCTCTCTAGAACCTAGTCACAAATGAATCTACAATGTAGAATGCCCCCAACTCTAGAACCCTGGTCTCTTTCTACATAATCACTTCTCTAGCCCAATGCTTCGATAGCTTTGGGAACTAACAATTAAATGATTTCTTCAAATATTGTATGGGAGTAACATCGAAAGACTTTTTTTCTTATGCTTAATGCCTACAACAACTACAATTTCCAAACAATTTATCTCAAAAAGCACAATAATTGCAAACATGGAAATGGAAAATGTAACATCTTGCATATTTGACCCATGCCTAACTTAGGTGGAGATCATAATTCAATGTATCATTGCGCGCGCGCGCGCACGCACGCACGCACAAGTCAAATCTCTACATACTATATATTCAATACACACACACACTAGTCAAATCTCTACATACTATATATTCAATATATATATCACAAAACATCAGCCTATACATGTGATACATATCTTATCAATATGCACATTATATATGCTACACAAACATCCATAACTGATAGGCTATCTATGCCAACATCATCAACAAATATATCCATCTCTCTCATAAAGACATGTAATAGAAACGATAAAAACATGGACCCAATGTCTCCAACACCTACCTTAGGTCCATTAGCCTCCTAAGCTCTTAGCATCATCACCTACACAACAAAGGGATTAGTACAAGGCTTAATGAAAACCTTTACATGTGCCCCTACAAGTGGGAAGTCTAGTCATGTGTTAGAGAAGAGGTGTAGGGGATACTAAGTAATTTGTAACAGGGATAGTATATCTCATGTCAAACAAGTATATTACATCACATCACATGGCATAACATGGCTAAACTATCATCTACATCACTAAGATCAAATGCCAACACCTGTCATGTTATCATCACAAGCATATCAAGTGATCATGCAAAAGTCCATGACAACAACATAATCAATAATCATGGGGCTCAATCACAAGCATACTATAACTAAGGCTCTATCATGGTGTTTTATGAATGCATGATGTGATGGTGGACTTGGAAAAGAGCATAGTTAAAGATGAAAATTTATGCCTAGGCCATTGTAGTTGCGTATGGTATCCTTCCAAAGCGATATATATGTTATCCTATGAATTGGTATGAGTGGTGATTTACCTTTATCAAGTATAATGATGATATGTGGCCTTGCTTTTTCAAGTAAAGTTATTATTTTTTCCTTGCTTTTTTACTCAAAAATGAAGTGACTTGGAAACAATGTTATCTAGTTCGTTAAGGTTAAAGCACTAAGCTTAGTCTTGTTATCAAATTCCCTAAGGTGAAAGCACCAAGCTTAATTTTAGAAGGCTCGGCCATGTTGGACAAAGATCATTGTCCATGGTCTATTGATGTGTTGAACAAATTATCATCTTTGGAAATTTTTATTCTACATGGTCATTGTATTGAAGGTATTAGATTACTTAATTAATTACCAAGAAAATGTGTTTTGAATTTGTTATATTTTTGAATATCTTAGATTTTGATTCAAAGATGGTAATTATGTTAGGTTTTATTTTTCTTCCATATGTTAACGAAGGTGAACTTTTCAAAGCATCAAAGAGATTGCTATGGTTGAAATGGATTGATTTTCTATATTAGGAGATCCTTGGGCCACAATGTTTAAAACATGTGAGAGCCTTCCATTATGTTTAAAACTTAGTGTTCTATTCCAGATTTTAAATGCAAATGCAATGTTATGAGGGTTTAAAATTGATTTGTTGAGAGTCTGTCTACAAAGTTTTACAAATGCTATCAACTTTTAAATGTGTGTTCCATTCCATGTTTTTAAATGTCCCCATTTACCTCTTATTATTTTAAGTCTCGGTAAAAATTATAATGCTAGTTAATAACTATAAATATAAATAAAACAGCATGAGGCCATAATTAATGATGGAGTGTAGTTGCAAGATGGCTTTAATAACATTGCATAATTCACATAATTTTACTTAACTATCTGTTTTAATAACTGGCCTCTACTGCCAAACAAAAAAATAACTTGTATAGTATATATTTACACGAGTAATCCGTCAGAGGCAATTTTAGAATAACTTAAAAGAGAAAACCCGTTTTGTTCGATGTTAGCAACCATGTTTTAATTTTACCTATATTTTTCAAAATCAAAATCTTTCCTTATTTCTTGCTAACAAAAGAAACAGTAATGTGGTATGACTGGTATCCCATTCATAAAAATATAATGCCCTGCATTTAACAGGAGGCTCCATCAAAACTAAGAGAACTTACTTTTCATTGCATAAAACTGGAAAGGCTTCCAGAATCGATGGGAAGGCTCAGGCATTTATCTTCCATTAATATGGATGAATGCAAATCTTTGGAATTCATTCCAGAAACTTTTGGCCAGCTACAAGGATTGAAAACATTCAGATTGCAGGGATGCCATGCATTACAAGGTTTGCCAGAGTCCTTTGGAAATTTAAGAAATTTAAGTTACTTGAGGATGATGGGCTGCAGAGCATTGAAACAGTTGCCAGAGACTTTTGGAGAGTTAAGCAGTTTAACTTCCTTGTCGATGAGGGAGTGCCATGCAATGGTGTCATTGCCAGAATCATTTGGGAATTTGTTACAACTGAAAAACCTGTGCATCACCGGTTGCAATGGTTTGGAAAGGCTTCCAGAATCAATGGGAAGGCTTAGGCATTTATCTTTCATTAATCTGAATGAATGCAAATCTTTGGAATTCATTCCAGAAACTTTTGGCCAGCTACAAGGATTGGAAACATTCCAATTGCAGGGATGCCATGCATTAGAAGGTTTGCCAGAGTCTTTTGGAAATTTAAGAAGTTTAAGTAACTTGAGGATGTTGGGCTGCAGAGCATTGAAACAGTTGCCAGAGACTTTTGGAGAGTTAAGCAGTTTAACTTCCTTGTCGATGGGGGAGTGCCATGCAATGGTGTCATTGCCAGAATCATTTGGGAATTTGTTACAACTGAAAAACCTGTGCATCACCCGTTGCAATGGTTTGGAAAGGCTTCCAGAATCAATGGGAAGGCTTAGGCATTTATCTTTCATTAAACTGAATGAATGCAAATCTTTGGAATTCATTTCAGAAACTTTTGGCCAGCTACAAGGATTGGAAACATTCTGATTGCAGGGATGCCATGCATTAGAAGGTTTGCCAGAGTCCTTTGGAAATTTAAGAAGTTTAAGTTACTTGAGGATGTTGGGCTGCAGAGTATTGAAACAGTTGCCAGAGACTTTTGGAGAGTTAAGCAGTTTAACTTCCTTGTCGATGGGGGAGTGCCATGCAATGGTGTCATTGCCAGAATCATTTGGGAATTTGTTACAACTGAAAAACCTGTGCATCAACCGTTGCAATGGTTTGAAAAGGCTACCACAATCATTTCAATGCTTGACAAGCTTATCTGGCCTAACTGTGTTACGCTGTCGCAAACTAAGATTCCGACCAGAGGAGTTCCAAGGGCTACAGCCCAGGGGCAAGGGGAACTGGTCTCTGTCAACATATTTGGTTGATGGTATGGAGGTTGCAGATTCCTGGTTTGCGCAAATGGATAACACGGAGCAGCCAAACTTTGATTTTTGGAAAATTTATTCAATATGTCATTCTCAAGTTCCGCAGCGACACAATCTCACTCAGATGGCTGCTGCGCGAGGTTGCCCAAGACATCCAAACTAAGAAAAAGAGATGCCTTTATAGCAGTAATAATAATAACAAAACAGGTGCATCTCCAGCACGTGATCTGGAGTTGATAGGCATTCATTTCATCGACTCTGCCGGCGATATGACCTTCCCTTATAAAGTCACATTCCTGAGTCTGCGAGGCTTCTGGAATTTTCGAGAGCTGCCCCAATTTGTAGGTAATAATCGGTATCTGAAGACTCTGAATCTCTGTCGTTGTCAGTCTCCAAAAGCTTCCCAACAGTCTTCCCGACAACTCACCATGTTTACAAAGGCCCATTCTTAAATGGTGCTGCAGTTTACAAGAGTTGCCAGACATCATTGACAACTTACCAAATCTAAGATACTTACAAGTTTTTGGTTGCCTTGCTTTGAAAGGATTCCCCTCTTCGCTCCGGAATCTTTCTTGCCTTACACAGCTGAGTGTGGAGCATTGCTGGATGGTGGAAGTAATCAACACACAAAGGATTGGTTAGTCTAACATGGTTTACCGTAAGAAATTGTGTCAAGCTCAAGAGCATTGTTGGGCTTTCAGACCTCGGCAAACTTGAAGTGCTGCAAATTGAAGGGTGTATGAACCTCAAGAGCATTGTTGGGCTTTCAAACATCTGTGAACTTGAGGCACTTGTAATCGAAGGGTGTTTTAGCCTAAGCCACATGCCACTGCCAGTCGGCGGCTTTGCCTCTTTCAACTCTTTGTCTTCCCTCATAATCAATGGGTGTTACCCGTTACGGTTTTCTGAAGACGTTGTGGAACACCTGCCTCCTAATTTAAGATGGCACCTTCCGGGGGACAACTACAGCCTTGTTTATGAACGGAACAGTGAGGTAAGTGCAATTCGATTTGTAATTAATTCGCAGGTACGGTACATGTTGGAATTTAGGCATGCATGCATTAATTATTGATTTATGAATGGAGAGTGGATTATAATAAAGCATGAGTTCTTAAATCGTTATTTGACCTGGCGGGGTCAATTATGTTGAATGCAGAGGTTAAATGCGAAAACGAGCCGCTATTTTTTGCTACCGTGAAAGAAAGGCTCAGACATGTGCTGCTCAGCAGCAGCGGTAGCCCAGATAAGCCTTTTTCATTCTCCATTCATGAACTTGAACTTGCAGGGCATACACATATCCCTTCTCTTCCATTTATTCCCCACGCAGCGGTGACGTGTTTTGTTTCAAGCGTTTACAATGATGACTTCTCCGACCATACTCCTCTGCCTATAACCGACTTTTATCTTTCCTATGGTAATGAAAGAACCGAAGCTGTCAGGCGAAATTTTAGGCGTTTTGATTTCGGGGAAGAATTCCACGTTGCTGTATCGTCCAAGCGCTTCGTCCTCGACGAAGACATTATTAAAAGGGGCGGCTTGTACCTTTACTCGCAAAAGGACAGCCTTCACACTGCTGGTTGGTCCTATCCAAGCTATGAAGCAAGTGTAAAGGAAGGATGTATCATTTTTCTAAACGGCGGAAGGAGAGAGCAAAGTAAATTATTGGCCTCTGAGATATTCAAAATCTTTTGTTCAGAACTTATAAAGCAGCGCTTGATGTCTCAGGCATGGACTCAACTGCCTTCTCAGCTACGGATTCATGATTTTTCAGCACTTGACATTGCAGGTTGCCAAATAACCAAGATCTCTCGTCATTACAACACCTGTATTATGGTAAATTTATCCTGATTTTTTTAATTCTTTTCACAGCTGATGAATAATAATTATCTGAACCTTTCAACTATAATACCTGAATTAAAGTTGGCTTTGGGATGTTTTAAACAGGACGGAGAGACAGGTTTGACATGGAAGAGAAGAAGGTGCATTTTCATGGATGACCATTCATTGCTCCTGCAGCAGCCAAAAAATAGTAAACATAGCTTCCTCGCATATCCTGGGGTTGATTGTGATCTGGAAGCCGCAGTGGCTAATTTCTATGAAATGTCAATCTCCATATTAGAGAAAGGTAAGGTGGTACATTCAAGAAAACTGCAACAAATCAGTTCAAAAACTCAAGAAGAAATTCCTTCTCCCCTAAACACTCTGCTTCAAGGCAGAGGCTGTCATTCCACATCAGAAACCATGCATAGGTTGAGCCTCTTTATGCTAAAGGAACTGAAAAATAAAGGCACCACCATCCACATTTGTGATTGAATAGTGTCTTTTAAATGATTATTACATGGCAGTTGTAGGAAGCACTATCACAGGGGAAGAGAAGAAAGGGTTAAAGCAAATTTGTTAAAATTAGTTATATATCACGTTGGAGTTCATAATAGTGGCAAATTGTGAAACAAGCCTTGTTTTCTTACCAATGGGATAAGACTGATAATGATTTTGTTTCATCTTTGGAGAAAAAGGTATGTCTTAGGAGCTCATATTTCTTCTACATGTTAAACCTAATGTATTTTTGTTTTATAAAATGTTTTTGTCAAGGCTCCATATTCATCCTACATAATAACATTACAATAGTTTGTTGATTTTATACTTTTTAATTTTCTTTCAAGTTTTCTATATTCTTATGATTTTCTATTATCTTTAATTTTGAGAAGTTTATACCTCTAAATTTTACTCAATTTTCATTATTTTTAAAGTTAACTTTTCTTTTGAAGTTCCTAACAAGTAACTAAACTAAATGTATTTAATCACATTCACAAGGAATGCAAAATTTCTTTTGACAAATATTTATTTGAACTCATCATTACTTAGTATGATTAAAGCTATGATCTAGGTTTGCTTACGCAAGTGCCTTAACAATCCTTTCCTAACTCTTTTTTTCTATTTCTAATCCAAAGGATCTTAGCTCTAGTAATCATTTCCTCCTACATAGGAATATACAACATATAAAGGACATAGATTTCAGTAGGCATTAGGCTATAAACCAACATTTTCTCTTTTATACTAAAGTCGGATTCATATTATAAAACTAAAAATAAAGATTTTATTATGTCTATAGCCAAAAAAATATTTAGGAGCATATTTGTGTCATGGAAAATAAAAATCTATTAAACAATGTGGCTAAACAACATTGGATGCAACAAAAATAAACCATATAATTTTTTATTACAACTATATGCTTTTGTGTAAAATTGTCAAATTTACATTTGCAAATGGTATTTTTTTGTAACAAATATGATGTTGCTCTATAACAAATGTAATTATTGTAATAAGACACAAAAGGACAAGTTGTAATAAGACTTCAAAGGGTGTGTTATAATAATGAGCATGTTTATTGAGGCGACTTTCGAGGGTTTGACTTGAGCTATTTATATGTGGGAATTAAAGGTCATGCTAGCCTGGAGTTGCAAAGCCAACAATAGTGAGTAACGAGTACTAGGAGAAGCGAGATAGGAAGGTGATTGGCCATGGCTAGGATCAGGCCTAACCATGGTGGTAGTATTGAATTACCTTTAAAGGATGGATGCTAAAGGATATATAATCACAAGGAATCCTTAAAGCATAACCCAGATACACTTTTTCTATATTAATAAAGTATTCTTTTCATTTTCTTGTATATTTTTCCTACTACATTCTTACACGTAATATCAAATGTAATGTACACTTAACATTTGTCATGACATTCAAGGACGGGATATCACAATTAGTATTAGAGTAAACCACAATCCAAGGGCTAATCAAAATCAAATGTCGATTACAATCCAATGATGGATGATTAGCCATAATTTAGAAAGAACCATGATCCATCGCCAGTGATGCACCATGTTTAAGATGGCCTATGCAATCAAGAAGATATCTTTTCATAAACGTTCATGGATATCCATGACCAAAATTCAAGGACATCT
>MNCI01017869.1:47409-90440 GCA_015680685.1 Gnetum montanum | reverse complement strand
TAAGCTAGGAGGAAAGGGTAAGAGAAAATCTAATCTAGCCTAAGTGCGATGAGCATCCGTTCCTTGATTATCCATACACATCTTTGACTTCGTGCATGACTACCACTAGGATTACCAAGTGCAGATCCTAGGTACGCTACTGGGTTACCAAGTAGTCACACTTAAATGCTCATAATCAAGTCGTACTCATTCCATAGTTCTAGGAGTTTAAGGATGAGAGAGATTAACTAGGAAAGCATTAAATAATAAATAAATAAATAAATAAACAAAGTGAATGTTGTAATGATGAAGTAATCTCAACCTTTATTTCCAGTCATGTGCGTGTCCAAGTACGTCACACTCGAATAAAGGATGTCGTACAATTACAATCACCACACTGTGGGCATACACTGGAAAATAATTCTATCTCTGGAGTGGTAAAACTACCAGAGCTTCGCTACAGGTCTAAACTATATTTGAAATGAGGGAGAGTCGCCTCTTATTTATAGAACTGGTAGCGGGAATGACGTAATATCGCATACGTGATATCACAACCCATGAGATATTGCGGGTGCGTTATCGTGGGTGCGTTATCACAGCTATCAGCAATTTCATGACTCATCACTTAGTTTAATCATTTACATTCCAAAGTATTTTACTTCTCATGCTCAATAGTTAAGTAGAATGAGTACAACTAGTTTCTAGCATTTAAATGTAATTGTTTGTAACCTAGGAGTGGTTTGTTTGATTTGCTTAGTAGTGATTCCACTTGGTAATTGTAGTAATAATTACATGAGCCCAAGGCATGTATGACAAGCTAGAACTAGATGCTCATCACTATAGGCTAGAGTAGATTTACATTACAATCATTACTTAGATTTATATTTTTATTTTTAGCTTTCAAAGTGGGAAGATAATGATCACGAACCTACTATCAACTCCTAGCATAATTACAATGTACACCCATAGATTACAATATGGTTGCGTGTGAATACTTGTAACTTGTATGGTATAGTGTCAGGATACCCAACTATTCATCATTTGCATCATTATCAAGGAATGTGTCAATGTGTGCTAAGTAGTTGATCTTATACAATTTGTTTTATCAAGAACCACAGGTTTATTCTTTACACCTTTAATTAATTTTAATAACACACACATAACTAAGAATCAAACACATAATATGGCTTCAACACTTAAATAGAATTTATCACCTGCCAAAGAGATAGAAAAGAGTAATGATAGGAGACATGATGATGAAGATTGTAGTGTGCCTATGCAAACAAGGATTTCATACGCTCATACCAATCCCTATTATCATAATTTTACATTCATCTATTGCCAGGATCAATAGCTAAGGTGGAGATACTTACAGGGCAACATCATTTTCCGTAGAATGTTAAGCACCGTCCATGCTTTAGGTAGTCTTAATGGGAATGAACCTGGGCCATGCATGAGAAGGGTATCATGTGACTAGACACATGACTAGGCTGTATCAACCCACAAAGGCACAAATACGAAGAGATGTTGCTATGGAGACAAGACATGAAAATAGCAAAGGAAAAAGAATCAACCATAATGTTATCTTAGAGAAAATTCATGAAAATGCATTCTTAATAAAGAAACTCCACCATAATCATTAAGTCCATTCACAAGTGCCTATTATTCATTTGGAAGAACCTATCAAGCTATAATTACAGTTAGTCCTTGTAGAGACAACAAGGAGAGAGGTAGAAGACTCTAAACATAGGTGAAGCTCAAGGCTTAAAGATTTTGCAAAATCATAAAAGGATGAATTACATAGTCATAGAAGAAGAACCAACTAGCATCATTCTCCAATTGCTTCCTCTTCCTCCTTATGATTATCAATAGACTTTGATAGAAGAAAATGAATACTTGGAGATCATGACAAGGAAAGTCGTAGAGATCATGATAAGCATGAATATTATCAAAGGTAGCCTAATGAAGAAGAGGATGAGTATGAACCAATAAGAGACAGGATTAGGAATGAAGAGAGAGAACGTTATGAGCACCAAAGGGGACATCACTACAATAGAGCTTACAAACCTAATGACCATGAAGAGCCCCTATTAACCACTCATAGTATGATCAATATTAGGGAAGTAGTATATATTATAACCAAGCAAGTAAGGGATAGTTGCATCAAATAACTAGAGATGAATAATATTCCTAAATTTGAATGTGAATACAATGAAGATCCCAAACATCACCTTCAAGCATTCCATGATGCATGTGCCCTTCGAAATATTAAAAGTGATTAACATAAGTAAAGTTGTTTTATAGAACACTCATCAAGGAGGCAGAGAGCTAGTAAAGATCATTAGAACTAGAATTGATTAGAAGATGTAGTACCATGCTTGAACTCTTTAATAACAAATATCAAACTTACTCAAAAGTGTCTAATCTCAGAAAGCAAATTTAGAAATGGAAGTAAGGGACACATGAATCCCTTGATGTAGTAATGAATAGATATTATTCTCTTTTGCACAGATGCCTAGGCCATGGATTCTCAAAGAGGGAACCACTCAGACATATCATTGATTAGTTAAGAAATAAAACCAGAGAGATCCTTAGGGTCTATGCCTAAGGAAGATTATCAGAGATGATCACCCATTGGATTCAAAGGTTAATAAACCAAGTCGCAAAAGAGGAAGGAGAGTTAAAGAAAAGAGAATCAGCTGAAGAATATAACTGAGATCCATCAATCAAAAAATGAGATGTTCGAATGTAATTCAAAAGAAAACTCTACCAATACAAAATTTGGTTAATGATATAGCAACAAAGGTAGAGAAGATGTGGGACTTGATGGATGAGAAATTTGCTATAGCTCTTAAGCTAGTAGAAGAAAGGATTGAATAAGCATTCAATAAAGCCAAAGATGAGAAGAAGAGAAGAGATTAAGGATGAGAAGGTTATAAGCAAAAAGGAAAATTTTCTATAGTTGAAGAGTGTACTCACTCTAGTTCAGAAGAAGAGGAAGGATGCAAGGTGTGCAAGTACGAACACCCTAAAGGATGTTACCTTGTTATAGCCCACTTGCAAGAGTTTGGGGCATATGCACTTAATTTGAGATTTGTTAGAAAGTAGATGCCAAGATAGTTATCTTATCCTCAAGATAATCTTAGAAAACCCTTCTAGCCAACCTACTACCCAAGTAGAGCCTATCCTCAACCATAGGAGCAATACCAATAGTAGTGCAATAACTCCAATTATGGGCAATGCCACTATCGAGGCAAGAATATCCATATAAGCAATCAGATCCTAATGGATATTATCTACAGTGTCTAATCTCTCTAGGGAATGCTTTAGTTCATATTTCTTATCATTATTATCCCCCTAAGTATTACAGACCTACCACTCCAAGGATATATCCAAATCTCTATGCACATCAACTAGTAGCTAGTCTATCAAGCCAACCTTCCAATTCTTTACTACTAGTGCCACCACTAGTCATGTAAGGGAAACTACCATTAGAACCATAGTAGAGAAGTGCTATAAGGGTAGTGAATATATAGAGAAAGGATCATACTAGCAATGCCAAAGAAAAATTGAGGAAATATTATTTCTTTAGGACAAGTTTAGAAAAGACTAGTAGAGTTAGCACTTCAATGAATCATGTTCCTTGTATGACAAATCCTCCTACAAACACTATTCTTCCACAACAACCAAATCAGAAACTTACAACTATCATGTTAATGAATATAATATCAGACTGGATAAAGGCAGGAACTCTACCCAAGAAAAGAATTAATCTCAAAATTCCTCTAATTTATTTGCAAATTGCTAGAAATTCACCATGCAAGGCTTTAATTGAGTCAAGTTCTAGAGTAAATTGGATATCTCAAGAAACATAAAAGGCATGAAACCTACCACCCTTAAAGAAATGCAACATAAGGTTGGAGCTAGCAGATTAATCTATCACCATTCCTTTGGGATAGATAGAAGATGTGATGACTACTATCACTGGGTGGTCTTATTTAGCATATTTTCTTGTGATCAACATGAAGAATGATGATAATAAATTTCCTATCATTATGAGGAGAGAATGGCTTAGCACAATTGATGCTAAGTTATGAATGAGAAATTTATCTGTAGAAATCTCTAAGGAAGATGAGCAAGGAGCCATACATACACAAGGAATTTCATGCATTATTGATGATAATGAAGGATGTAGTTGTGGACTAAAAGTTCAAAGTGCTAACATAATCCTTACACTAGTCCACAATAGATGGAAAAACAAGTGTGTATACAAGAAGAAACAACGGACACTAAACCAAAAGACACCAAATGCCTAAAAACTGAGAATGTGAAATTGTCTAAAACATGCATGGAAATGTTTGATCCACTTTTTAACTCCTACCCTAGGAAAATGACCCAAATTGAGAACTCATAGAAGGATATCTTAAATCATGATCATACACCAACAACAAGTAGGAGACATGAATACCTAAAATCTGATATTAAAAATAAACAAGAAGACATGATTGGATCTTCGAAAATGAAAAGATCATCCAGTCCAATAGAATATGTATCTCCAACAGATCAAAATTTGATAATCATTAATATCACATGGGATAGCAATAAACGAATGTCTAAATTACTAAGGATGACAAACACAAAATCTAGAGTGTAAGATACTGAGGATCTAGGGTCCATTTTTTGAACACTCGCCAATGAGTTCAATCATGACAGACGAACTATCTTAACTTAGAAATTGATAATTTTTTTCAACTTTTTTGTTTTGTAATTCTTTTTGGTTTCTAATTTTTTATTATACTTCTTTCTTTTCTTATTATTATTTTTGATTCTTAATATCTTTTCCATTTCTTAATCATTAAATATTCTTTCATATTTTTAAATTCTTTCTCTATTTTTTCCTATTTTTATATTTTTTCTCATTTTATATAAATTTTTCATCAATTGTTTTGTACATATTTTTGGTAATTTTCAATAAAGTATAGGGAATAAAGTAACACGTAGTCCTAATAAGGTGAAGATTTTCCTATATTATCAAATCATGAAGGATTGATTTCATATACAATGAGACCACATCATCCATTTACTCATTTCCAATAGTAAGAGATTCTTACCATGGCCATAATGATATTTGTTTCATAATAAAGCTATAATAAATTTGTGATCATTATGCCTTGATAGGAAAGTGAGGAGCCAAGTGGAAATAAAAAGGGTGTGACATCAAGGGGACTTGTGGATTCTCTAGGACTACTTCTATGAGTCTTATCCTATTGATAAGATTATATTATTTTCTTGAGTTCTAATGAAAAATGGAAGTAAGAGTATAATAAGTGCTACCTTACCATGTCACTAAAAATACGTGTTACCCATGCTTGAAGGTAGTTCTTTGGTAGGGTTGACATAGTAAAAATATAATAAAAGCATAGAATAAAATTTCTAGGGGTCCCACTAGAAAGACATGCTACCCATGCCTAAAGGTAGGCAGCTTCTTAGAAATCTAAAAAGAAAAGAGTGTGCTACTAATAAACTTCTTTCTTGAACTTCATTGTCAAGTGATAATACTTCTTTTAATAGTGGTAGTCTTAGTTGTTAGTTTTGGAGATGATACAATGTGGTGTCACTAGAAAGTGGTTTGGATCTTAAATGGAAGGGCTAATGATTACTTTAATCACATATCACACACAAGGATTCATTATGCTTGTGGTAAGAGACCTCTTGTCCCAATTTTTGTAATCCCTTCTAATCCCATTTCACCTCACTAGTATATTTAATCATAATTCTATGGTTTTATATAATACAATATTATTTTTCCAATTTGGTGATATTAACATGTGTGTTTTGCAAGATAGGTATGTTCTACATTCAACTCCTTAAGTGCCTATGGACACTTATAAGCATGGTCATACAAGGGTACTAAGTGCTAAAGCTTGCTTTTGGGAGGACCCACTTGTATAACTCTTGTACTTGGTACTTGATTACCAATTCCACATAATCTTGTGACTTCCAAACACTTTAGTGCTAAAGATTACGAATCCTCAATCTATCTTGTATATACCCAATAAACTTTGATTACCCAAGATTCCTTGCTTATGACTTTTGAACATCAAAT
This sequence comes from Gnetum montanum, assembly GCA_015680685.1. Taxonomy (NCBI): domain Eukaryota; kingdom Viridiplantae; phylum Streptophyta; class Gnetopsida; order Gnetales; family Gnetaceae; genus Gnetum; species Gnetum montanum. Next base: position 84,355 of record MNCI01017869.1, on the reverse strand, counting down.
TTTTGACATCCAAGCATCATCTATGATTCAAGATCCTTTAGATAGTCTTTTTCTTCCAAATTATTCAATTGACTCAATTTTTCCATGGAAAATCCTCAAAAATTCAAAAATTTTCAAGGGTGATGTCGTATCTATGATGTCACACCTATAAAAATAGTATATATATGTGTGGGAGTTTACCATTTCGTAGCAAGAGGAGTTTTTGTAGTTTTTTTGAGCTCTGGCAACCAAACTTCTCAATGTCTCATCATCCTCACCCCAACTCTAATTTGCAAAATTCTTGAACATTGTTGATCCCAAAGGGCTCAACTTAGTTGTGGGTGGGGGGCTATGGTTATTGTATGCATCTAAGGAAGATTGAGCAAAAANGGTTGTGGTGTTGTGGTTACTGTATGCATCTAAGGAAGATTGAGCAAAAATTTCCTAACACCTAGAAGATAGCATTATGAACAAGTATAAGAAGAAATAATAATGTTTTAACTAAATAAATCATTTTAAAGCCAAAGAACTTAACTACTTCTCCAAACTAACCATACCAACCATTTAGGAACACAATAAACAAGAAAATGATAGCTATGAAGAGGTCATAATAATTAAAGATATAATCATTAGTGGTTTCTTTTTGAAATTTCTCTAATTATGCAATCATAATAATCACAAAAACTATATATAAAAAAGATAGGAACTTGATCAAACCAAGACTACGAGAAAGGACTATGAGTTGTTAGGAACAAATTTGAATACCTTAATAACCTTGAATTCTTAAGGATTACAGATGATCCCAAAGAGAGCTATAGTAGAAGGTCCTTCATAGCATGATAGCAAGAGGCTAAGAGGCTATGAAAGAGGTGAAGTAGGAGAACAAACTTTGTAGGTTGAACACACAGAGTAGGAGGCTCAATCATTTAGTATCCATCAATAGATTCCTACCACCAAACATTCATCACAAGTAGAAGCAAAGGCACATGAGCACTCAAATAGGGACAATGTCTCACACTATCTAATGAATACATCTAGGTCATTCAGGAAAAATCCATAATGTTTACAATCATTGTGGAGTTGAACTTTAGCTCATTCATGGAGTTTGCTCCAAAAATTGTTAAGACACAACTTCAAGCATCTCCATTGTAACCAACACTATCCAGTAATGTCAAATGGTACTTAGGAGAAGTCTACCAATTTTGATGAAATAAACAAGATGATGTCACAATAAAGACTAAAGGGGTATCAATGCCATATTTAGTTGAGACAATAGAAAAGGCCTTAAACATACCAAACATTGAAGCTAATGTTGCACAAATTTCCATAAGGTCCAACATTGATGCAAGGAAGCTATGGCTACAAAGAGCTTATGAGAAAGAAGATAAAGATTATGGTGAGCTCAATATAGAAGAAAAGATTTATTTCAAGATTGGGACCTATTAATTGTTCCCAACAAAGAGGATCAATTAGATCTCCACATATGTAGCACAAGGACATGCAAGTTTGATGGGAAAATTTAATGCCAGCATCATCCATTTGCTCTTCCTAGAGATCCAGAGGTGGTTCAAAGAGAAGAAGGTAAGGAAATTGACATAGCCATTTCCTTGTCTTCTCAAGAAGCTATGTAAGAAAGTGGGGATTCTAGGCTACACTAATGATGTTCCAAGATAGGACCAAAATACATGCTACACCGAAATATCAAAATTAGTGCCATCAAAGAAAGATCAATTGAAGAAGCTAGTATGCATTAAGGGGGCTTCAGGATCTACACTAGTTAGTAACATTCAAGCTCCTGGTCAACAACAATAGGTAGAACCCTGCAGTTAACCACTTGAAGGTGATAGACTAGAGTAGCAAGCTCCACCACTACCACAAGATTACCATCCTTCAATGAGCCATCTATGCTAGCTCGTAGATACTATTAGCTAGGGAATAAGGGAGGGCTCAACCATGTACAAAGTCAAAGAAAGGTTTGTAAGGCCTACAATTTTTACAGATACTACTAGTGGACAGGTATCATTGTAGGAAGGAGGAGAGGAGGATTGGGCATAGTAGATATTAGTAAATGCTACATCCATTCAAGTAATGTTAGAAACTTGTGAAGGTGCCATAGTGGGGGTCATGTAACACTAGGATGTAGCAAGAGTAGTAAAGGTAATCACTGATCATATCAAAGAATCATTCAATGTTTTGTTATGTTGCCAACCAATATTACTAAAGCTAGAAATGCTCAAATGCTAGTTAGTACCTCCATGATGCCTGCAAAATGTGAGGATTTACTCGACACACTGCTATAGATAGGCCAAGTAATGCATAATCTTTTTGATATCTCAAGTGATATCACTATAGTGTAATTTGATCTAATAGTCACTAAAGCAAAGCTAGTGATGGTAGAGACAAGGCTAGAACATGTTGGAAATGAAGTGCAGAGGCTACAAGAAGAATTAGAAGCTCTAAGGGTAGAACTGAGTGATCCTGCATGATTTGTTGCCCCTGACCAACTTGAATAATATAGAACTAATCAAGTAAGATAGCTAATTACTAGAAATATACTAGTAGAGATGGAATGAGAGAAGGCTATGTGGAATTCATCAGTAGTAGAAGCCCAAACATATAAATGTGTCAAAGCTCCCATTACTCTCAAGGAGGAAAACAAGAAGATTGCTGTAGAAAACACTAGGTTGATAAATATTAAGAGGCAAAAGAATGTTCTCAAAGAAAGCATTCATCAATTATAAGAATAATTTATTAGAGTCAACCAATATATGAGTAGATTGACCCAAGAAAACACAACCTTATCAATAGAAGAAGTCCATGTGATTTGCCAAAAGTCTACAACTAAAATAAACACATGGAAAAATGAGGTTAAAAAGCATGAGAAGCTTAAGGAGCATTTCAAGGACCAAGTGATGATGCATAAATTGATGAATGAAAAGGAGATCCTGATGGCCAAGGCTACAATCAATTCCATAACTACCCAAACACTAGACTCGCATCCCATCTTGGACAACCTAGTCTACATTCTCCAGGCCATGACAAAGAACAAAGACTTGCAGATTCAGGACTTAATAGAATACATGGGATTAGCTAACCTCTAGTATGCTAACTTGGACATGTTGATAGCAAGATGATCTCAAAATGAGCTCAAGCAATAGGTAGTAGCTGCATATGCCATGTATGAAAAGGAGTTTGCTAATCAGAAGGATGCCTTGCATAAACTACATGTTGCAAACTCTAAACTTGAAATTTTTAAGGCTAGCTACTAGGGGCAGAAATATGTAGTGGCAAACCTAGCAAACCAAAAGACATATTATTAGGAATTAAGAAAGGTGGCCAAGGATTTTGAAGAATAATGAAGAAATTTTGTAGTATGGTACATCAAAGCTAATAAAATGTTCCTAAAATTTCCATGCCTATGGAATGTACCAACTCCATCAAACATTGCATAATATGCATGGATGGTAAATTATCCTAGGATGGAGGAAGAGAAGCTTTAGGTGCTCCTCAATAGATATCAATTTTAGATGTCTAATGACAAAGGAAAGAAGCTAATGAAGGAGCCTCCACTACTCGGAACTTAAGGCCTACATTAAGCTACTTCATTTTTTATTTTCTATTTTGTTTATCAATTATTAACTGTGTCTAATTTTTGTCAAAACACCAATGCAACATTCAAAGTCATGTAAATAGTTAGTCATACCAAGTCGAATCTACCTCCCAATTTTGTAAGGAACTTTATCCTCATTATGTTTTAACTCAAGGATGAGTTTCCAATCAGTTGTTGGCCTATGATAAAACCATTTTTTTTTTAACAAAATGCAATATCATATATAGAAACTTGAAGCTGATTCTATGTAATCATTGATACAATGTCTCAAGAGTTATGCATCCCTATAAATACCAACACTTTGACATACAAGCAACACCAATTTTTCATTTCACTCTTACCTAAAGTCTTGTAGTTTCATTTCATAATTAGCGATAGTGTGAATGCTCATAGTGTGATGTTGAGTAGTTGTATGGAGTCTTTATTCAAGGAAATTATACTTGGGCATAGTTTATGACTAGCAATAAAGATTGAGACTATTTTACATCATTACAGCATTCATTAGTTCTTTTGTTCCATTTTCACTTAGCATTATTTTCTTATTTTCTTATTTTAATCATTTACATTCCAAAGTACTTTACTTTTCATGCTCATTAGTTAAGCAAAATGAGTACAACTAGTTTTGAGCATTTAAATGTAATTGCTTGGCAACTAAATAGTGGTCTTGCTTGATTTTTCTCAGTAGTGATTCCACTTGATAATTATAGTGATAATTACATAAGCCCAAGGTAAGTATGGAAAGTGAGGACTGGATGCTCATCACTATAGGCTAGAGTAGATTTACATTACAGTCATTACTTAGATTTATATTTTTATTCTCAACTTTCATTATGTTTGTAACTAGGAGTACTAAGAGCCAAGAACATCAGCATATCACATGCCTCACTAAGAGTTAAATCATACACTTGAACTTCACTAACTTAATGTGGAAAGAAAATGATCATGAACCTACTAGAAAATTCTAGCATAATTATATTGTCCATCCATGGATTATGCTCTAGTCACATGTGAACACTTGTGACTTGTATGGTAGAGTGTTGGGATACCCAGCCATTCATCATAGCTCCATACTAGGATGAAATTAAAATTATTAAGGTATATATATGTTAAATTGTAGTTCTGGAATTAATTTATCAATTACAATCAAGTTTAAGTCACTTAAAATTCTTCATGTCATCCATATGTCTATATTTTAAGGTTAATTTTACAAAAACAAGTCATTTTAGTCTTTTAAAATTACAGAAGTTCAACTTGGTAGTTTCTTACTAATACCCTATTCAATCTATAGTGAACGTCAAGATGATTCCAACAGTAGCAATTTAATAGATATTATCATTTTCTTTAATAAAAATTTAAAATTTAAAAATTTTCTAAAGTTTAATTTTAAATATAAAAGTTCAAATTTGAGGCTTGGACTTAAATTGGAGACCTCCCACTTGCTAAAGTCCAACTCTTTACTCCTATCCTATTAGCCACCTATTCATGTTCCTAAGTTTCTTAATCAACTATTACAATTTATAAATACCTTAATTTATTTAAAAAAAGATTAAACACTTAAAAAACATTTTGAACACATAGCTTGACGGGTGGTGCTAGCACCCAAGGGCTATACTGGTGTCCCAAGAAGCCTTCACCAAATGCAATAGCCTTAATAAAAATTTTTATTAAGTGGCACTTGCCTTGGCCCCAACAGACCCATCTTTGTTATCATCTATGATTTTTCTGTTGTAGTTGTGTGTTCTTTTCAATTCAAATATATGACATCTCTTTTGTAATGATCCTCCCATTATTTGTGAATTTAGTGGTATGAATGATCGTTGATTCATACCAGTTGGTGACCATAAGGACCATAAATTCCTACTAGCCAGTGATAGCAAAGATCTATAAATTGATAGAAAAATAAGTCTGTCAATTGATGAACAAAATTCTATAACCTAACAAAAATTTTCAATTAGAATTTTAAATAGAAAAATCAAATTTAAATTACTAGTTTTGCTAAAACTTGATTAAACTATTAGTTTAGTAGATGCTAAGATAAAAATTCAATAATCAAGCATGATTATCCTAGAGATGGGTGACCTCTTAAAAAACTCTTGGGAAGTCCCAAAATTCATGCCTAAATACTAGTTTAAAATCCATAACTTTTGATTTCAAATCCATTTTTAGTTAATAAAGAGTTACTTCTAGTAGATTTCAACCTCTCAGGTGTAATGGTAATGTTAAATTTACCCAATGGAACTCCAAAAATTAGTTTTTAATCATTGTCCTTAAACCCATGCTTTAAGAGTCTTAAAATGCCAATTTAGAATTATTTTAACATTTTAAATCTATTCTTAATATATAAATAGTTGTTATTTAACCTTCTAAATCCCATGGTGATATGAGATTGGTCATCAAGGTAGTTGATAATTAGGTGCTATCTTAAATCATGCCTTCATGAGGCTATATCCTACCCTAAATAATGATGCCCAATAATCTAATTGTTAGGACTAACAAATATAACCTTTATTAGCCATCTTGGGTCTTAAAATTAGGTAACTAAATTATGCACATAGTTAGACTTAGATCATTGACTCCTAGTTGATCATTAAAAGCACTACCAAAGCTAGTGTCCTAAGGGAGGTAGAAATGTCATTATGAGTATAGGAAATGAACACAAACCAATACCAACCCAATGAATTAAGAAGTTGGAGAATCACTTGGCATAGTAAAAATGCAAGAAAGATATCTACTAATTCAACCTACAACTAGATCATTCATGCAATAAACATTAAACGTAATGGAGAATCATAACCTTATCTGAACAAGACATATGAAACTTGCAAAAAATAAGCCATGAAAGGATCAAAGAATGAGATTTGTAACATACAATGTGTTTGCAAGGTTCCTAGCCAATGAAAGATAACATCCACTATGTCTACATTGGACTTTAGATTGTCACAAGTACTAACACCCACATATCCTAGCAAAATTTCAAAACATGAATGTTTATGTGTTACGTCTATAAGAAGTCTTGTCATGGGAATTCATATATCAATTCCAACCTAATTTGAAAAAGTTGGAATAAAAATGTATCTACAAGCAAAAAGGTTCATGTGATGGTTTTTCCTACAAGCCATACTAATCAGCCTACTATATTAATCACAATATGAATGGTTGCACTATCATCTATAAAAGAGCCAAGGTCAAGTTGATATAAAGGTTCGAATGAAGATTAGAAGACGTGATTTTTAGAACTTCAAGTCATGGGGAAGAAAGAAATATTAAGATTATAAAGAAGCCACATAACCTTGACATTGATATTTAAAATGTAGTCATCAATAAGACATGTATGTATGACCAACATATATTTGATCATCAAACCAACATGTCCAAATGTCAAACTTGGTCAAGTATCTTGTTTGGTTAATCAGATCAAGAAAGGCTTGAAGTCCAAGTTGTTGCTAACCCATATTGATCTCAACCTAGTGCCATTTAACCTTTGTTAAGACTTCAATGCAAATTTTAGAAGTGATGTTCATTCATTTCTAAAATATGAAAGTGTGAAAGAACCTTTGGAAGAGAAACTTAATTTAAAGAAGATGTTCCCATCAGTTCACCATGTCATTCCATTGGCCAATACATATTCTACCTAATTCAAAATTTCAATAGATAAATGTAATCTCCAAATTTGAGAACAAATAATGCTAATGAATATTGTTCATCAAAAACTACAATTCACTAATTATGTTATCATGACTACCAAAGATGGATCAACATCCTTCTTTGTTAAGATCCTAGACTGTATTTGGTATGATATCCAATTTTTTCAAGTTACCAAGTTATTGGAATTAATTCCTAAGGAAGATGTTGAGAAGCAAGATCAAGCCTTTCCATCCTAAATAAGGTTATACAACCATATAGTCCTTATGGTAGGATTACAATTACATCATTTGATCTTAGAGATTAACAAAAATCAAGGAGTTTCTTTACTTACTTTTATTTCTTGTTTCCTTCATAATTATTTATTTAATTTATATTCCAAATTATTTAAGTCAAATATTTCTGGGTAATACAAGTAGGAAAAAGGCATTTACCCTACTTATGCTTGGGTAACTAGAGATATGAGTTGCACTTTATGTAACCCTAGTTAGAACTAGTCATTAGTGGTTGGTAGATCTTTAATTCACCTCTTGCCATTACCTATGTATTAAAATACATTTTTGATATGATAAGATCTATTTTTATTAAATATCCTTCTCACTTATATTTTATTTCTAGAATAAGTGGAAGAACATTAAAATATGCAATCCCATTTTAAAAGAAAAAAACAAAGCATTAGAGCATTGAAGCATGGAGGGAGCACTAGAGCATGAAGAACTATCATTAACATGGATTCATTCAAGGATGGACAAAAGCTAAGCAGGGTAGTTTGTCACATTCCTATTTCCAAATGATATTGTTTCATAACAAAGATGATATTGCTTTGTAACAAGTAATGCAATTAGTGTAGAAAGACCTAAAAGGACACATTATAATAAGAGACATCTCTCAAGGTAATCTTTGTAGGTTTGACCTATGATATTGGATGATTCAACTTTTCTCAACCTTTTAAATCATGGTTAAGCATATATATGAGAAGTTCTTTTATTTGATGTATGTACATGGTGTTGTCCTACTGCATCAAAATATGTTCATAATTCATACCAAGGAATTACAACATGTAAGTTTATTACTTTCCTGTATTATTTTTATTTGATTATTTATGAATTATCATCAATGGATTGCATCGATGGACATGTGTCGATGCATGATCTCATACGTTGACATGATATCCAGCTCTACTTATATAAATTCATGTTACCACCGCATTTATGACATCAATTAGCCAATAGCATAATGAAGGTCTTGCAATTTATTCCTATGGAGGTTAGAATACTTTTGAGGCTCCTATAGTAGAAGTCAAGAAACATACAAATCCTTATTCAAGTATTGATATACTTGGATACTTTGGTGGGACGGCAATAAAGATGAACTTCTTGAAAACCCTGCAGTATTTGGAAATAGGTTAATGTTTACTTTAATACACCTTATTATTTGATGGGTCATGGTTGGTTGCGTCGATGGGGCCATGTTGATGTTATCCCATGAACTAGACCTCGTCGACGTGGCCCTGTAGACACATCGTTTCATGCGTCGACATAGCCCCGTCGATGTAGAGTTCATTTTTGCTTATAAATACATGCTTATGAATTGCATTTATGACATCAGATTCATAGTAGTAGTCGAACTATTATAGTTTGTTCATTTGAAAGTTAGAATATTTTTCCTGAGTGCCCACAGCAGGAGTCATTAAGTGTACAAATCTTTATGTAAGCATTGTTGTACTTAAGCACGATAGTGTGTACGACAATAAAGATAAGCTTCTTGAAAAACCTTGCAACATTTTGGATAACTTAAATTTTTTATTTATGCATTCATTATTTTTATTAAATATTCAATCAAGTAACCTAAATTAAGCTAAATTAGACTTAAATTAATTAAGCTAAATAGTTTTAGTACATAAGTATGACCACTTCGAGTAGTGTTATTGCTTGGTGTGCCTAGTAGCATAGCACTTGGTAACCCAACAGTGGATAAGAGGGTTTAGGATGTGTATGGAAAGTGGGAGCGGATACTTATGTTAGCACTAGTTAGAGACTAGTTAATTAGTTAAATTAAATTAGTTAATCCAATTACTTTATCTCTCTCGCTCTAAGCACCAAAGAATATAAAACATAAAATGATAAAAATCATATTCCTTGATTACACTTAACCATGCCTTTGTACTTCATAAGTGTAATTGGGAAGATAATGAACAACCTTAGGGCAAGGTTCACTTCGTAGAAGCCTAGTGTACCAAAACCTGGAAAGTCCATGCAATTTAACTAGATTACACGTGAATGCTTTGTGACTCATATGGTTAGGTGTAGGGGTACATTGACTGCTCATCATTGGTGCCATTGCTGGGGACTTCTGTTTGTTAAAATGTGCGCTATCTAGGTTTAATGAATATTATTAATATTGTTGGACAAAGTTAAGGTTAACATTACTCTCACATGACATATAATTGCTAAGAACACTAATTATTTAATTTTTTGCAAAATTTCTTCTTCCCATAGGCATGAAGATGTTAAACCACTAGTCCCACAAGAGTGCAAAGTGGTATATACTCATCGAGATGAGTATGTACCTAACTTCACCTTCATCCTACATCCAGATGAGCAACTACGATGACATAATATGAAGGGCACCATTGTAATGCCCCCTAATTGATCGATGTTTGGGATGTTATTCTAAACTCTTAAGAATTTAGGCATCCTAGATCTTCAAGAGGAATATGTTGTGAATGGTTATGATATTTGGACTATCATCCCATAGAAACACAATGTAATGGAGATTGACACCAGGAGAAGTACCATGAGTTTACAAAGGGGAAGTACTTTAGTAATCCTCTATTCCTGCTAAACCAAGACAACAATGTGGATCTTTTCCTTGAGAGATTACAATATGAAGATTTTGCACCCCCTGTTATTGGTGATGAGGATGTGGCCCTGAACCTACGATCCACTATTCATAAACTAGGTTCAAGAAAAAGTGACAATCAAGGTAGGGACTCACGTAAACATCATGATAGTAAGGGATATAAGGTGATCATAATGAGTGAAGAGGTGGTGGAGGACATTATGGTGGTGGTGGTAGTTCACATTTCTGTTCATCCTCTTCATTGAATTTCTATTATTCCTCTTCATCTTCTAGTTCTAATAAAAACCACTAGAGAAATAATTGTAATGAAGGTGGTCAATAGGACAACAATGATTGTAGAGCCTACAAAGAATGAAGGGGTGACAAAAACCATCATCAACATCATTGACACAATCATGATGATGAACCTTTGTTAGTAACTTGAAGCATGCTTAACATTAGAGAGGTAGTTAGAGAGGTAGTTAAGATTCCAACCAGGCATGTGAAAGATAGTCAAATCACTTGCTTAGACATGAACAATATCCCAAAATTTGAGGGGGGATACAACTTTGACCTATAGAACCATCTATAAGCTTTCCATGATGCTTGTTTCTTACAGAACACTAAAAATGACTAGCAAAAACTTAAGCTATTTCTCTAGGATATTCATCAAGGAAGTTGAAAGCTGGTAATAGTTTACTATCCAAGTGGAGATCCACCACAATCAAATGAGCAATACCAATAGTGGCATCAACCACAATCATGGGGAATGCCACCACCAAGATAGTTGTATCCTTATAAGCAACCAAATCCATATGGGTACTATGTTTAGCAACCTGTCTCTCCATGAAGTTCTATAAGCCACACCTCATTTTAGCATCACTATTACCCTTCAGAGTACCACCAAATACATTCACCATCTACTCAAGGAAAGAACCCATATCCATATCATCCTCCACATCCATTTGCACACATCCCTCTACCCTTGACCTAGTTACCTCTTGCTCCATCCATGCAAGGTGAAGTTCCATCATAGCCATAGTAAGGAAATGCTACAAGGGCTATACATTCACAACTAGCTTTCTAGCCCAGTGGTTTAGATAATTATTCCAGGAAATGACATGTCTTCTAATCCAATAGTCCTCCCTAACCCTCACAATCTCATACAACTAGTCACTCTATATCTCCAACACCCTCATCCTCTACATCAAATACATTCAAGTACCCTTAAAATCAAGTTCTACCCCAGATCCACACTATGATGTTAACTCATGCTATTTCTAATTAGATCAAGGTTGGCAATCTTTCCATAAAAAGATCTAACTTAAGAAGTCCACTCATCTACTTATCAATTGCTAGGCATGAGCCATGCAAGGCTCTCCTTGATGTTGGTTCTAATGTTAATCTCATCTTCCATGACATGTACAAAGCCTAGAAACTACCACCTCTCAAGAAGAGCAACATCCATTTAGAATTTGCAAACTAATTAATCATTGTTCCTTTGCGATTAGTGGAGGACATTGTGGGCATAGTTTGTGAGTGGTCCTACCCTACCAATTTTTTAGTGATTAAGGTTAAAAACTACAAAGGTGACTTCCCCATCATTGTGGGAAGGGCTTGGTTGAGCATAGTAGATGCACATATGGGTATAAGAGACCTCTCCTTGGAAATCTCGAAGAAAAATGAATTTGAACATTTAGAGAAGATGTGTGTTCCATGTATCATGTATAGTGATAATAAGTGCAATTGCATGCAAAAGATTTGATCCATCGAAAGTATAATTATTAAAGTATGCAATTAATATGCATAAGAAATAGATATCCAAAGCTCTTTGTATGTAGTAACTACAAAATAGGAGGGCACCTAGTGGTTGACAGTTAACTATGATAGCAAAACACTATACATAGAACCAATTGAGAGCCTAACATGTGCCTATGTTGAAGGCATGGATGAACTTGAGCAAGTTCATGACCGACTCTTCAATGATGAAGCTGATGATACATGTTGGGGAGAGTTGGAGATCCCTAAAAATTTCAAGTAGGAGCCCCTAGAGTTAAAAAATCTACCAACTAGCATGGAGTATGCATTTTTAAATAATGTCAAGCTAGTTATAATCAATGTAGATCTTGCTCCTAAATAAAAAGACAAGCTATTGAAGGCCGTTAATAAGTGGCCAATAGCCTTTGCTTGGTCATATCCTAAACTTATAGGAATTAACCCATAGATATGTCAACATCATATTTACACTGACTCAACCATGAAGCCAAGAAGGTAGCTGTAGAGGCAGCTAAACCCCAAATTGAATAAGATCGTCAAGGAGGAAATAGAACAACTCCTTAATGTGGGGCTCATCCATCCCATCGTGAATAGTGAGTGGATGAGTCCACTTGTAATTGTGTCAAAGAAAAGTGGCAAGTAGTGGGTCTACATCAACTTTAGGTTGTTGAATATGATAACCTTTAAAGATCATTTTCCATGACCATTTGTGAACCAAGTGTTGGACACTATTAACCAACATTGCTATTATAGCTTCTTGGACAGTTATAGTGGCTATAACTAGATCCAAATTGCATTAGAAATTAGGCCAAGATAACATTCACAAGTCCTTGGGGGACTTTTTCATATTGTAAGATGTCATTTGGTCTATGCAATGCCCCTACAACATTTCAACACTTGGTCCTTAGTATTTTCCAACAATAGATTGGTAGCAGGGTAGAAGTCTTTATGGATGACTTCTCTACCTATGGGGCTACATTTGAGAAAGTCTTGGATTGCCTTGAGTAGGTTTTAAAAAAATGTGTTGAAACAAACCTTAGGCTCAATTGGTAGAAAAATCATCTAATGGTTCAGGAGGGCATAGTACTGGGACATTGAATTTCACAAAAAGGGATTGAGGTAGAGCCTGAAAAGATAAGGGTCATCCAAGGGATCACACACCAACCAGAGATAGTTAAAGATGTCTAATCATTCCTTAGACATACGAGCTACTATTGGAAATTGATAGAGAATTTCTCTAAGATTTCAAAGCTATTGGTTGAGCTTATGAAGAAAGATGCTCCATTCATCTAGACTAAGAAATGTGAACATGCATTCCAATAATTAAAAGAAAAACTTGTAGAAACTCCAATTCTATGAACATTAGGCTAGTCTAGACCATTTCACATAATGATGGATACATTTCATTATGCCTTGGGAGCTATGCTTACACAACTGGATGATAAAAAATTTGCATGCTACATCCATTGCACAAGCCAAAGCATTGTGGGTGCACAGTGGAATTACACCATAACAAAGAAAGAATTAATGGCAATGATGTATGTTCTTGAAAATTTTAGGTACTATGTTCTTAGGTATAAAGTATTTATGCACATAGATCATAGTGCCATCTGATTCCTAATGAACAAGCTAATGATGAGCTTCCATATTATACGGTGGCTTGTGATCTTGTAAGAATTTGATCTTACAATGGTAGATTAAAAAGGGGCTAAGAATGTGATCATTGACCATATCTCTTGGTTAAGATGAGATAACAAAGAGGAGGAGAGCCCACTCTTTGATCAGTTTCTAGATGAACTCCTCTTTATAGGAGTAATAAATGATCAAGTGCCCATAGAAACAAAATGGCATGATGGCATCTTTACTTACCTTCTCACTTAGGAGATGCCACAAGGTCTAAAATTTAGGAAGAAATAATAGTTTCTTCATAGGGCAAAGTACTTTATGGAAATCAATTGATACCTTTTCAAGGTGTGTGTTGATGGCTTGGTTCGTTGGTATGTTCTTGATGCAAATTAACTACACATTCTCTAGGATGCTCATGAAGGCCATTGCAGAGAACACTATGTAGGGATGTGCATGACCATAAAAATATTGATGATAGGATACTATTGGCCTACAATCTTTAGGGATTCCTACCAATTTATTTGATCTTATGAATATTATTAAAGAGATGGTAGGATGACCACTCAAATGGAGGGTCCTCAATAGTGTATTCAACCACTAGAGCCCTTTGACATATGGGGCATATACTTCATGGGTCCCATCACACCCATGTCCAATGGAAATGCATACATCATCATAGTAGTTAACTACTACACCAAATGGGTAGAAGTAGTAGCCATCATCATTTTTACATCAACCACTACCGCTAGATTTATGCAACAAAATGTTGTAAATAGGTTTGGGGTGCCACATGCATTGATTTTTGATAATGGAACTTACTTCACAAGTGCCACTTTTAGAAAGTTGATGCACCTCTTGGGGGTTGAACATAAATTAACAACATCCTATCAACCCCAAGCTAATTGTCAAGCACAAGTAACTAATAGGAAAATCACAAAGATCCTAACAAGGACTATAAGAAAATATAGGAAATATTAGAGCATGAAACTCAATGATGCCCTATGGGCCTACTGCTCAACATCGAAACTTCCTATTGGCTACTCTCCCTATGAGATAGTGTATGGAAAGCTTCCAACACTCTCAATTCAATATGAGCTCTATACACTCTCAACAGCCTGTGATCTAAATCTTGACCTAAGTCTAACACAAAAGGAAAGACTGATCAACCTCAACGTGCTAGATGAAAATTGATTAGTGGCCCTATCTTTGAATGAGGTGCACAATGCATTTAATAAGCAATGTCATGACCTAAAAATACAAAAAGAGAAATTTCAACTAGGAGATAAGGTTTTCTACTAGAATCCCACACACGTAGCTCAGAAGATAAATTTTTAAACATTGTGGAAGGAACATTATATAATTGATTAAACCTTTTCCTCTAGGGCCATGTTAATCTACAAACTTGAGAGCCTACATAAAAAGTAGTCGGTCAACATCCAACAAGTGAAGCTTTTCCATGAACGCAAGTAGGCTAGTATAATAAATACATCAACACATGGGCAACCACATTCAATTTCTTGGATCTCCTCCTTCCAACTTAGTTGTGGGGGAGATGGTCATCCATGTCAACCATCCACATGGCTTCTTAGTTTTTCTACTTTTTTTTCACATTTTTGATTTTACAATTTATTTATTTTAAAATTTTTCCTATTTCATATCATTTTTTGTTTTGCACCACCATTAGTATGTTTTAATCTTTCTTGAATATTTTACATGTTCTTATATATGTTACCTTGTTTTGTTTGAGTGTGATTTTCAAATTTTTGCTAATAAAAATGCTTTATTACCATAGGACATAGTGTCACTGTTATTATTTACTAATGATGGCTTGTGCTTAATGTTGTGATTGTCAATGTCTAGTGAAACACCATTAAATTTGGGCTACAATGTCTCGATGACAAATTTTCCTAAGTGCCAGCACAAGGCCACTTTCTGCAAATTTTTATAAGTGCTCAAACTATGCTTTCCACTACCCTAGAGCATATGAGTTGTGTCTTCACCTATCCACCAAGATATTCACCTACCTTATGAGGAAGGTGAAATAATAATTCACAACAACAATGTGGTACCCTTAGCAATTAACAACTTCGATGTAGAATTGGGGTACAAAGTAGAGTTTCAAGAAGAAACTGCTACCATTGGTTACAAAGTCAAAGAGTCTAAGATGGAAAAAGAGGCTGAGACAAACAACTATGAACCCATTGATGCATCATGGGAGTAGCTCCCCTTTAACATCATTAGCAAAGGGGATGGGAAATACAAACATGTGCAACATAGATTGTACAAATTTTGTAATCTCTCAAAGATTAGGAAACATCTACATGAGTGATGTGTACCCATAGCCCTGCTACCACATGCACCCATGACCATGTTACCATATGTACTTATAGCCTTTTAGCCTAATTTACATTTTACATTTGCTTTATGTTAAAGTTAAGATTTTCATATAGCTTAACGTTTACTTTGGTTTGTCTTTTTTTTTACTTTTAAATCCTTCTCCCTTCTTTTTATTAAAAAAATGTTATAAAAATTTTGAAACCTCAAAAATCCATAAAATTTTTATGTTTTCCATTATTGTATGGCCCACTAAGGCCTTAAACTAGAAAAAACGTGAGACCCTACCATGGTCTAAAACTAGTGACTATCGCATGGCCCACCATGACCTTAAACTGGCAAATACCATTATAACCTCTTTATAATTTAGTTTATAGCCTTATTGCCCATCCATTTCAACCTTTTATTGCATTATAGCTAAGATAGCCAACTTAGCCTCAAACACCAGTTATAACATTATAACATAAAATTGTAAAAATCATAACATGCATAATACCATGATGATGGAACAATATGACCAAAAAAATGAAAATTGAATTTAAAATTAAAATGTTTACAACAAAATAACCATGGTCACATGGTGTGGCAAAATTTTTAAATAATAAACCATAAAAGATAAAACCATCTATGAATGAATAATTGGCTAACATCAATCAATAAGAAAAACTAAAAATGAACAATTGGGAATACTAGAGGGTAACTAGAGGAGGTGGTGGAGGGTCATTTCCACCTTCACCACTAGGGCCACTAGTAGTATATGATGCCTGTAACATAACAACATAAAACCAATGAATAATCACCAAAAAATTTAAACAAAATATTAAAACATAGCGAAACTAAAATAAACAAATCTAAGATGGTTCTGGGGCAACAAACTCTGCAAGAAAAGTCTAAATACCAACCTCCAAATTGTAGAGGAGCTAGTCTTTGCTCATATTGGTCAATTCTATGTCTTTGAGATTAACACCCGTAAGGATGTTGCTCTCATTGACATTGCTTCATGTGGGGGGCTCATGTGAGAAGGTGGCAGTGGTTACCTCCCCTAAGGTAGTAGTCATCTAATGAATAGGTGAGTTAGTCACAACCACATTATATGTGAATAGTTTGTAGACTACTTCCACATTGATCCCCTTCATAAATAGTTTCAACTAGTATCGTTCTATAGATTTGTCTTGTAGCCACTTGAGGTAGGCATCCTATTCAATCTTGTATTGCCTCTTATGATCCTTTTGCACTCAGTCCCATTCAAGGACCCAAGAACAATACTCCTTTCACTCACCTAACTTGTGGTTTATAAGATCAATATGTAACTTTTGTTTTGCTACCTCTCTGGCAAGGGCAACCTTGCCATGAATAGTGTTCCAATAACATGCTCAAGTTATTTCCTTGGTGCACAAGGAGTCCCTATTGTTCACTTGGGCTCCACAAACTCCTTATGATTCTTGATATCCTTTACCTCCTCTCTTAGCTATTGGTTCTCCCTCCTTAGTGCCACAAATTTTTCCCATAGAAACTCAAATGTCTACATTCCCACAAATGCTTTACACATGAAAGTGCATAATTAGTGGCACTCTTGTACAACTTAGATGGGACATTCACCACATCGAGAGGGAAGGTAGACAATGCGTCAATCTCTATAGTGCAGTTTGTATCCCATCTCAACTTAGGCATTTTAAACAATGACAAATAAACAAAAAAAATTAGATAGATAAAACTTGTTAACTAAAAAATGAAAAATAACAAAAATTTACATAGACATGAAAAACCAAATAAAAACTAGAACATGTAAACAACAAAGGAAAAATGAGTTAGAACTCTTACCAACTTTTAAAGCTACCTATTACAACCAGTTAATTATATCTTCTGCTATGCCCTACATGAATTCAATTTTATTGGGGGTATCCACCCATGGTTGCATGTGAAATGTGGAGGTGCAAGCATCAACTTGAGGCTCTGGGGCTACAACAATCATAATAAGCAATTAGCAACTAAAGATCAAAGCCAAAAATAATAACAACACATAAAACCAAAAACCATAAGTACCTAGTAGACCCTCTGATGAAATGGTAGGAGGTTTGCCCAAATGTTCATCCTCAAAAAAGGCATCAAATTTATCTAATGGAGGATGAGCTAGACCCTCATGCTCATGATGTTGTACTACTTCTTCCTCTTAGCACCTTAGTTCCTCCTCAGCAGTTGCTACTACTGTAGTAGCCTCCTCTTGACATCTCCATTCTACCTAAGCTACTACTACTACTATGGTGTGACATCCTATACCTGAGTGTCATGGTAAACATCAAATATACATTATATTAGATATTCTGCATAAGAAAATAATACACCAAATGTCAAATATATGTAACATTTGACATTATGCGTAAAGGAAATAACAGAGAAAATGCAAAAAGAGAAAGAAAGGAATGCTTTATTGATATGAAATAATGTATCTGGATCATGCTCTAAGAGTGTTCCTTAGGCTTTTTTTCCTTTGGGATCTAACACTTTAGAGGCAACCAACACTACCACCATGATTAGGCCTATAATCAGCCAGAAGGAATGGCTAGTCCACTTCCTATCTTGGTTCATCTAGATCTTGTGACTTGCCTATACTAGCTCCGCCACTCCTGCATGGCATGAACTCTAAGCCTAGGTATAAATGCCTTAAGTAAGACCCCCAAAGGTTACCTCAAGAGATACATCTATTATTATAATATGCTCTTTCAGGTCTCAATTACAACTATCCTTTCAAGTCTTGTTAAGATAATAATAACACTTGTTATGAAGAGACATCATTTTCATTATGCAGTAGCATCATTTGGGAATGGGAATGTTATAATCTACCCCCTTTAGGTTTCATTCATCCTTGAACGAGTCTATGTTCACTATGTTGTTCCAACTCCAATGCTTTTGTTATGCTCCTGTGTTCTAATAATTTGATTTCTCCTTTGATCTTAAAGTTATTTCTTGCTTATTTTGCAAACAAGACACATGTAAGAAAAATATATGGAAAATTTAAATATTATTTTTAAATACTTATATCATTTTCTAATATAATGACAAAAGGTGAATTAAAGATCTACCAACCACCAATTACCAATCCTAACCAAGGTCACACAAAGTGCAACTCGAATCTGGTTACCCAAGTGAAGGTAGCCCAAATTCTTTTTTCCCAACTTCCATTACCTTAGATATTTTACTTTTATAATTAAAATATAAATTAAAAAAATGAAGAAAATAATAAGATTATAAATAAAGTAAGAGTAAGATACTTCATGATCTTGATCAACCTTATGAATTGATAAAAGTAACTGTAGTTCTTCCATAAGTGGTATATGATCATATGGTCTTGTTTGGGATGGAAGAGCTTGATCTTGATTATTCTTCACTTTTCTTTAGAAATAAACTCTAGTAACTTGGTAATGTGGAAGAATCAGACATCATACCAAATATGACCTACGATGTCAATGAAGAATGTTGTTGATCCATCATCATTAATCATAGTAGAGTAATTGGTAAACTATGATTATTGATGAGTACTATCCATCAACATCATCTATTCTTGAATTCTAGAATCTGATTTATGTATTGAAGATTCAAAGTACACAAAATATGCATTGGCCAATGGAATTGCATGCTGATTGATGGAAACATCTTCTTCAAATCAGGTTCATCTTCCAAGGATTCCTTTACACATCCATATTTTAAGAATTGATAAATGCTACTTCCAACTTTTGCATAGAAGTCTCCACAAAGAATAAATGAAACTAGATCATTATAGCTTAGAAATAACTTATTCTTTAAACTTTCTTCTATTTGCTTAATTAAGTATGCTCCTTGACATAGTCTGACATCTGTACATGTTGGTTTGGTAGTTAAATATGTGTTGACCACACCTACACATTTTCTTGATAACGAGATTTTTAGAATCAATGCCAAGGCTATGTGATTTTTTTTGAAATTTTGATTATTTTTTCTTTTCTATCACTTGAAGTTTTAAAATTTCAAAAATCATATTTTCTAAGCTCCATTCAAATATTTTTACTAATTCAAACTTGACTTCTTTATACAAAGATCACACAACCATCCATGTTGTGACTTGTACAATAGGCTAATCTATATGGCTCAAAAGAAGAACTTTCATGAGAATGTTTTTTCTTATAAATACCTTTGTATCCGATCTTTCCCAAATCTGGTTGGAATTGATATAGAAATTCTTGTGGCAAGACTTCTTATAAGCATAAAACATCAGCATCCAAAGCTTGTAATTTTGCTAAGATGCATGGGTATTGATATTCGTGCCAATCCAAGGCCCATGGTAGATATAACAGATGTTATTTCTTACTTGCTAGAGATCTTGCAAGCATGTTGTATGTTGCAACTTTCATTCTCATTCTTGGATTCTCCTTTGAATCATTTCTCTTTATGGGTATAATACACCTTGTGGAGATGAGATTATGACTTTCCATGTTGATCTACCATATGATTTGATTGCAAGACGAATTGATATACATCTTCTTGATAATTGAAGACTATTCTATTTCATCAACTGATTCTCTAACTAATTTAACTACATTATCTAGTTTTAGTAATATTAGCTATCTAACTACATTATAATTAATTCTTAACAACCTTTCTACCCCCTTTAAGAAATTGACTCCAGTAATGTAACTAATAACATAAGGCTATCTGCAAAGGTTATTTTTCCAATAAGGCATGATTAGTTATCCTTATGTTATCAACTTTTAAGGCACAATTTCATAATATCATTGAATTATCAGGTATCCCAAATGATAAATCTAACCTCACCATTGAGTTTAGAAGGGTGAAAATATTAGAAATGACTATTAATATGTTGAAAAAGCACATCGTATGCTCAAGCTATGCTAATATTAAAATTTTAATGGTGTTAAGGCACTATATCAGGCAAGGGGTAAAAACTAATTTCTAGGGTTTCATGGGGTAGATCTGACTTCGCCATTGTGTTTAGAAGGTTGAAATCTGTTGGAAATGACTCTTCATCGTTTGGAATAAAAAATTATGGCTTCTAAGGTCTAAGATCTTTGGCACAAAAAACAAGACTTCCCGAGAGGTCACCCATCCTAGTACTACTCTAGGATAAGCACGCTCAATTATGTGATTCTTGTCTCTAATGCTACCAACATGTCAAATTTATTTTTTAAAGATTTGATGTAATCCTTTGCAGGGCCAACACTTCCCTTAGTGGGGGTTAGAACAACCCTAAGTAGGGGCCTATGTGGCCTATGTGAGGGTCTACACTACCTGGAAAAATCAATAGCCCTACTATCATTATGGGTGGCATCATTGGTGCTCGCAGAGTGCCAGAGGAGCCCATTATAAGCAAGGCCATTGGTGCCTGCAAAGAGTCGAAGGAGTCCATTATGAGTAGTTCCATTAGTGCCCATAGAGCATCAAAGGAGCCTATTATGGATGATGCTATTAGTGCCTGCTAGTTTCAAAGGATCCCATTATGGGCAATGTTGTTGATGTCTGTGAAGCATCAGAGCTACCACGGTCACTATTGCCATAGGAATTGGGAGTCATTTCAGCTACCTGCTTGGGCATGGTGGACGTGTCTATGGAGACAACTATGAAGGCATTGCATACCTATGCTTGTAGGGTTAGTGTCACTATTATGGGCACCAATGGCTGACCTTGAGAGGGTAGGTGCCCCTATCATGGAGTGGTTGGTGATGGCCCACCATCACAGCATCACAACACTACACACAATGGCAGCGCTTGAGTAGGTGGCAACAGTGGAGGTTCTGGTGGTGCTATGGATGTGAGACTATGATAGGAACCATGTAGTGCACATGAATGCACATCGTTGGCACTAGTAAGTGCTGGAGTAGTTGGTGGGGTATGCTTCATCAGCCGTCGTGGACCCAATGCCAAAGGTAACATGCCATTATACTTGGCAGTGTGAGGTCTCTGGTATTGTAAATTTAGCATCCTTGAGCTACACCTATGAATAGTGGAGTGGTTATTATCCCTCCCATGTGATAACAGTGTAAGTAGCAATGCACCAGGGCCCTACCACGAGTCGGTAGCACAACATACAACTTTGCTCCTCCCAACCCTACTAAGGTTAGAGTTTGGCTTTTTCACTTTTTCTTTTGTAAAACTTGGGGAAGTGCCTAGGTTAAAACCCATGAACTTTTGCTCAATTTTTTTATAAACAATAATAGTTTAATAATTTAATATTACTAAATACACATAAAACAAGAAACTTTAAACATTGATATCTTTCAAACTGTAAGTCCGATCAAGATGAAATTTGTGCCATTGGAATTGTCTAGATGAATATTGTCATTGAATATAATCTTAAGGTTCAAAAATAAAGTTGAATTTTCAAGATATTGAAACATTCAAACTAGCTTATTCTATCTAAATGACATTACCAAGTTGATATATGGAAAACATGATGACTTATAAATGACTCTAAGTTGGTTAGGATAATGAGTTTCAACAAAACAAGATCAATTCAAGCATTGTTACTAAATTTTTGTAAGAAACTTAACAATTATCTTAATCAATTAATATTTATAGTAGTAAGATGGGTAAGAGTTACTTGGATTAGTGTACCCATGCCTTACCAACATCTTTTGTAATTGATGAACCTTACCAACATCTCTTGCAATTGATGAATCTTGATGAGGCATAATCAAATCTTTGTCAATCAATGATATCCATGAAAAAATTTTGTTGATTGGTGGGATCTATGTTATTTGTAGATGCCTAATCCATTGTTCCTAAAATCAATGGAATGATATCTTCTAGCTTACATAGATCATCTGAGACATGGTATAAATGGTGATGATAAATGATTTTTCCTGTGTTGTGGTTTTATGATTTCTCATTAGATTCATGTTATAGTTGGCACATGGTTCTAAATGGCCATTGGGTCATGGTTTGCTTTAATATCAATTGTGACATCTTGTCCTTTGTTATCATGGAAAATGTAAAATATACATTAAATTAGACATTATGTGTAAGAAAACAATACACCAAACATCAAATATATGTAACATTCGACATTATGTGTAAAGGGAATAATAGAGAAAATGCATGATGAGAAAGAAAAGATCATGCTTTGAGAGTGTTCCTTAGGGTTTTCTTCCTTTGGCATCTAACCCTTTAGAGGCAATCTAGCACTACCACCATAGTTAGGCCTATAACTGGCTAGAAGGGATGGCCAATCCACTTCCTATTCCACTTCACATGGCTCCTGTGACTTGCCTATATTGCCTCCACCACTCCATGCATGACATGACCTCAAAGCCTAGGTATAAATGCATTAGGTCAAAACCCCAAAGGTTACCTCAAGAGATGCATTTGTTATTACAGTATGCCCCTTCGGGTTTCAATTACAACTACACTTTTGGGTATTGTTAATATAACAATAACACTTGTTATGAAGATACACCATTTCATTATGCAATAGCATCATTTAGGAATGGGAACGTTGCATGTGATGACCTCATTCTCCTCTTGCTTATCTACAAGAACAATAACCATGAAATATAGAATAAGTTAGCACATTTTGCCTACATTACCAAAATCATAACTTTAACTATAAAACAAATAGAACATACCTTTAACTCCATCATGCATTTTGTTAAGCTTGATGATCATTTTATTTTTTGTGGGCTCTCCTACAATTGGCATTTCCACCAAAGGCCTCTTAAACTTTACTCTAGCTAAGCCCTTAGCTTCGACAAGTAACTTTTTAGCCTTTTTCATGTCACCTTGACTAGCATGGGATTCCTCGTTGTGTTTCCAAGGGATGCACAACATTTTACACTAAAGCCTTTGGTGGTGATGGACAATGAGTCACCCACACGTTGATCTTTGGCATGTGTGATCTTAACCAGGCTTCTTATCCAAGGCTTAGTGATTTGGAATGGATTCTAAGTTATCCATTACCCATCCTTCTTCATTATAAGGAATTTCACAAACCTCCATAAATAAGCTATGAAAAATGCAATGTGTATAGGAAACTTTGTTTTGAGATTCTCTTAGAGCTTTAGGATTTCATGTTCCAGCCCAAACACAAAATGAGTGGCCTAGTTGAATTGGATGATTGCCATTAGGACCTTTGTCATCGTCCATGCTTGCTCAATGCCCAATATCTTTCCTTGCGAAAGCAACTTTAGAAACACATGAGATCGAAATGAGGGAAAAATCTCTTTAGCCTCTAGAATTTGGAATTGGCTCATAGAGAATCCCTTGTTGCCATGGTGAGTGTTTAACCACTTCTTAGCTTCCTTCTAGCGATCCTCCTCCTTCTCTCCTTTTGTGGTAATCATTGTGCCCTCATTGGAAACACCAAATAGGTTGGAGAAGGTGGATTCATTAACATACAAGGTTATAGTCACACCATGAACATGGGTGATGAACCTCTTGACTCCTTTTCTAAAGGAGTCAACGATGTTAATCATTTCCATAATGGGAACAATGGGGCTTATGGCCACAAAGATGTTAAGTAGGCCTCCTTGAACGATCCTCACCTAAATAGCCTTGCATGCATTATCAATCAACCAATACTAAGTAGGTTCTACCTCTCTGAACATGAGAGTTAATGTTTCCTTAGTTTGTCCTAAAGTGATTACAGTCACTTTAGCTAATGGCACATCTCCTATACCATAATAAAAATAGCCTATTAGTTTTGACATAGGTGCATTGTATAAAATAAAAAATAACAAATATAGCCAAATTAAATCAGAACTAGTATAGCCATTAAAACAACCAAATCCTAAATAATTCAATGATCAAAGATAATCAAAATCAACAAAACATTACTCACTTTGCCTATAATATAAAGGCATCCTTAGGGCTCTAGGAGATGAGTTCACTTCAACATCTTGGAATGGGTTTCCCACCCAATATGAATTGTCCTATTTGTTAGGCACCTCTTGTAGGTCTTGGGATGATGTTTGATGTAATTACCAAACTCATCTTTCAACTGGTGTATCACCTCAAGCCTTATGATTAGGCTTTTGGTGAATACCCCCACTGTTGTTTGGACCCAGGATAAAAGGTTATCATCCTTGATCAATCCTTGATCATTTACCTTGTATATGTAGGAAAGTAAAACAAAAAAGATTATTATAACTTCATAACATAAGCAAAATGACACTAAACCTAAAAACACAAATTGCAACAACTACGCATGCCCCTTTATGCAGTAGACAGTGCCTAAGGGGTTCTGGAACAAGGTGTGTACATGATGGTCCACTAGCAAGGTGTTGTCCATGTTGTATTGACTAAATTTGGGCATCTCCAAAATTTTTAATAATTTGCAAGTGCCCATAGTGATTATGTCATCTTGTGCTTCACCATTTGCATAGAAATTAGGCTTGTCAATTAGAAATTTCACAATCATGCTGGATGAGTGAGGCAAAATGGTCTTAACAATGGCCACTACTATTTTAGAAGTTAAGTGTGACGAAATCATCACACTAAAATTCTAAATTAGATAAATCACGAACTCTCTTTCTTTGGGTATAATCCATAGCAAACAATTTTTCCACTCCATGTCAAGGGTGGTGGAGTGTTAGGACTAGGCACATGGATGCAGCATAGGACACCCACAAGCTTTATGACAACCAAGATGGATTTTAATATATTATAAAAATAATATGCTTTACCAATTACTAAAAAATGATAAGGTAATTTTTTGGTCTTAAATTGATATCTGTCTGCACATATCATATGCTAGTTATTGGAGTTTTTATTTTATTTTCATTATGAGTTTGTTATCTATTCTAGGATTTTTGTACAAAACATTACAATTTCAAGTAGACTAAACATTAAAGTGCCATTATATAGTAGAAGTAGTTTGAAAATGCAAGTTTTATACGGTAGTAATGGACTTGGTGATTTTTTCCTTTAACACTATGTTGTACCTTTGGTAAATTTTGTAGAGTCCATTTAATGATGCTTCTAATTACTATCTTAGCAGAAACTCTAGTAAGTCTTTCCATAAAAAGGTTCCATTTGCTTCTAACAAATAAAGAAGCTCTTAATGTTAAAGTTATTTGTTGAATCTTTTTACAGGAAAAAATTGTATTCCAACATAATTCCTTGTAGGAACTATAGGCATCCATTTTGAAAATGTTGAAGATGACATTGTTTGCATTTTAATTTTTATGTATTTGCCATCTAGTATCTATCAAATTTTGGTGTGATAAAAAAGTATTTAAAACCAATATTTGACACATTGAATTTAAAATGTCTTTTGTCAAAAATAGATTATTAGCAGCTTATTTTACATTGGTTTGTCTATGAATGAACCAATGTTGTTAGGGATATCTGCATTTCTATGGAATAATGGGTTGAGAAACCTTATGTAGATACATCCTTGATGAAATTTTTCCCTACACAGATGTTGATGCCCCTATTACAAAACTTGTAGAGTTTCCATGAGTACTCATAGAATCTTGAGTTTTTTCAGCAAGCAAAGTAACTTGCGACTCACAAGCAAGGTCAAAAATTTGTATAGTTTAAAGAGGTCAAAGGGGTAAAAACTTAAATTTTAATAAGTTATTTTCACTATTCTGTGAGTTTCCCAAGTAACTTGTTGAGTCCAAAGTTCATGTTCAGGAAAACAAAAGACTCACAGAGTCTGACTCTCATAACAGTCGTTGATGTTGGCAAGAAATCTTTAACCCAAAGCAAACAAGCAACCAAAAAAGTAGTGGATGTAATAAACCTTGTAGTGAGCTCAATTTTCAACACCAACCAATTGGGATCTAGCATAATTAGTTCTAATCAATCAAGATCAACAATGCCTCTTCTTTGTAATCCTTATACATCTCAGTTGGAAGATCGAAACTATACTAGTGGAGAAGTCAACCTTGAAGATGCTCCTCAAGTTAGTGAAAGTTTTGCTTGTTGATGAGTGGCAAGGTATCCCTACACTCACCTATATGAATATGAGCGTGTACACATGATCCCATCGAATTCCATAGAAAAACTAGTTGTGGGACCTAGATAGTTACACATCGATTGCAGTTCACTGTCTTCCCATCTAGAATAGTAATTGCTTGGTCAGATATGGTTTAGTCTGGCATGAGGTGTATGATGTGATTCCTAACACTAAGCTATTCCTGAAGACAATGAAAATTAATCTTGATTTAAGCGAATAGGAAATAATAAAATAAAATCTAAACTAGCCTAAGTGAAATGAGCATCCATCCTTAAGCATCCATATGAATCTTGGACTTCGTATACTACTTCTAGGATTACCAAGTGCACATTACTTGAAGCACTACTAGCTACGCTATTGGGTTACCAAGTAGTTGCACTTAAATATTCGTGACTAAGACGTACCCATTTCACATTTTAACAATAGAAATAGTAATGATGATAAAAGAACTATTAACTAATAGAACAATAAATAATAATTGACAATTAAATAATTAAAAACTAAGTGAATGCTACAATGATGAAGTGATCTTGATCTTTATTGCTAATGGTGTGCATGTCCAAGTACGTCACACTTCGAACAAAGGTTCCATACAATTATAAACATCACACTACGGACATGCACTAGGGAAAGAACTGAAACTAACTAAAAACTGACAAAAAGAATCTACTCTAAAACTTACTTTCCCCTCCTTTCCTGTGCACCTGAATGCTGTATTTATAGGCCTAGATAGGAATCATGATATCGTGTATTTGATATCGTTATCTAGGTTGTGATATCGTGTACCCGATATCAAGGATCCAATATTAGGGCCTGAAAAACCACAATTCATCACTTGTGCATGATTTTTAAATAACTGGTCTAATCTATATACAGTCCAAAGATGTTACCAACTAGTTTCCTTAGGTGTGGAAGAACTACACATGCTCTGTTTCATCTTCTGGTAATTGTATCACAAGTGGATGAGTAACTCCTAAAATATATAAGGAACTTACTTTGGTAGTTGAAATCAACTATGGCTTGTATAAACATGCTCCATTTTTGATAAATTTGAAGGAATGTACATTTGTAAGAGATGACGTTATAAATATAACAACTAAGTACTACCCTGAACTTCACAAGCAGCTACAGTGGGTTTACATTGGTTTGACATGTGTGGGCACAAGAATTTTGTTGTTTTTTTACATTGGTTTGACATGTGTGGGCATAGGAATTTTGCTGTCAATTGTTTTTTAGGTTATTTATAGCAAGCAATGTACTTGCATGAAGGAGTATTACAAGGAACATTCACATCGAAAATGGGCTCAATTCATTGTCGAAACTAGGGAAAGAGAAGCTAAGTAGATATGCTTAAAAAGAATTACAACTCCTTGTATTATTTATGCTCCAATGTGTGTATATTTATAAATATATATTGTGAGGCCATGACTGTTTATGTAAACTCATTTTTATCCATTTTGAATTTGGTACCATTTTTCTCTTGGATCATTTGAATGCATTTATAAAAGCTTGTGCAAAATAGGCATTCATGGTTTTGTGCTATAATTAACAAAGGATTTTGGAAGATTTATATTTATTTTAAGTTTTGTCAATTTTTCATATTTAGTTATTAGTCAACCACTTACATTTCAACTCCTTGTAACTAGAAGGTAATAATTTTTAAGGTTAATCCCAGTGCTATTCAGAGATATATTTTATAATTTGTCTTGGGAAATTTTTTTTTCCTAAGATGCACTCACTTATATTTTATTTGAGACCAATTTTGAAGAACATTTAGGGCTAATTCTATACTTTGAAGGCAAATAGGTTTTATTCTACACATTGATGACATTTGATGAGCGGCAAGATACCCCTACACTCAACCATACGAATATGAGCGTTTCATGCACGATCTGGTTGAATTCCAAGGACTAAGTGCTTATGTGACCTTGTAGAATAAGGATGGGTTGGTTGATCATTTTCTTCCCAAGCTTACCTGTATGTCATGGTTGTATGGTTAAGTAAGCTTTAGGCATATGATTTTTATAGCTTTTATGTTTTTATGTCCTACGCTAGTCGGAAAGGAGAGAGATAACTAAGTGACTAATTTAACCTAACTACTCATTAACTAAGTTCTAACTAATCCTAACACCAGCATCCATTCCCACTTTTCGTACACATCCTAAACCAGTGCAACACTGCTAGGATTACCAAACGTTAATCGTTACTACGTTACCAAGCATTATACGCATTCTCGAAGTGGTCGTGCTTGTGTAATTTAATGATTTTCTTAATTGATCAAAATGAATTACTGTGCTAATAACAAAAATGTAAAGTGCATAAAATAAAATAAATGCATAAGAAAATAAAATAAAAGAAATGCGTAAAAAAAAATCTTTATTGCTGCAAGGATGAATCAAAGAGTTCATCTTTATTGCCATACACAAGGTGTGCTCAGGTACACAATGCTCAAATAAAGGTCCGTCCACACTTAGACCTCCTGCTGTAGGCACTTGGAAAATACTCTAACTTTCAAACAGACTACAAGAGTTTTGCTACTTGACTGCTAAAAGACTTCCTTTCAATTGTGTGTCTGGGCACTGTATTTATAAACTCGGGCACAACTACTCTAATAATTAGCGCAACTACTTTAATAATTAGAATAACTGCTAGAGTAACCACTCTAATAATTATAATGACTACTAGAGTAATTACTAGAGTAACCACTCTAATAATTAGAGTAACTTCTAGAGTAACCACTCTTATAATTAGAGTAACCACTAGAGTAACTACTCTCATAGTACCCCCATGACTGAATGAAAACTCATTCTTGAGTCCCTTACAAAATATTGGGAAGGTATGGGATTATTGACTAATTGAAAACTGATGGTGGAATGGGATGATAGACTCAATGTGCCTAGTGAATGGATCAATAAGCATATTACAACATTAGTGTTCATGACCATTGTGGTGAACACTTGTACATAAATGACATCCAAGCCTTTATTTAGCAGCTTGAAGAGAAAGAGAGAGAGAGAAAGAAGATGGAGTGTGTTGCTGCCAATGCCGATATTGCACCTTCTGTAGTTTATCCATAGCCATGTCATCAAACTTGCTCCTTTTGTAAATGCTCTAGTTCTAGTCCATCCTAAGTGCTTCCTCTAAGCCTAGTCCACTGTTTGTATGATTACCATCTTCACAGACAACATAGTCACAAATGAGCAAGGATAGATAAACCACAATGCAGTTGATACCTTGCCTCGATATGAAGCACATTAGCTAAGTTGTGGTTATGGCAGAAACTGGTTTGGAGATTTATCATTGGTGACTACCCAAGGTGTAGGGGTTAGGCAAATGGTAGAATGGAAAAAATTGAAAAATTTGTGCCAGGGCCCCCACGACTAAGAGTGAACCTCCAATAACTATAAGATGGAAAAACATAAGGAATAAGAAAGATGAAAAATATCAACAACAACGCCAATAAAATGAATGTCATGAATGGGGATGAAACAAGAAATGAATGATTGCAAGAAATGTTTAAGGAAAAGAAGTTAACAATTGCACCAAAAAGAAATGCCAGTGGGTCCTCCCCAAAGTAGGCTCATGTCCTGTATGCCCTAACAAACCCACAAACTAAAGAGTTTGTAGGCTCTAGAAATGTCATTTGGAAGCAAGAGTTAAAAACTTACCCACAAGAATTCACCAAAGAAAAACAATGCATCAACCCAGAATGGACTAATGATAAAATTGGTAATGAGTTGGAAAAATGGGGAGAAAGATGGAGAGGAGAGAATGGAATGGAATCCCAAGAACAAGGTTGTGTAAAGTCCCTTGTGTATTTTATGGTTAATGTGACTGAGTAGAACTCATCCCAAATCTAGACTCAAACAAACCACATCCAGTGACCTCGCATCAACACACTTGACCAATCCATCCACTTTAAGAAACAAGAATGCTTCCATAAAGAGTCACCACAATTCCAAGGAGAGCAAGATGGAGAAGCAAGAAGCAAGAAAGGGCCTTAGTTAGAGGGAACCTTTAGACATGGGTAACATATCTTTCCAATTCCATAACCAATGCTTGTAGCCCATATTGCTTTATTATGTCTAAGGGGTGTGCTTTGAATTCTCACACCTTTTTTATTGATGTTTATGCGTGAGAACCACACCATGCAGAGACTTATTTTTATTCACTTAGCTTCCTGATATTTGAACAATGTCAGAATGGAAGAAAACCCAAGAAAAAGCATCCAAGCACCCAAGAGAATGGCTAGCACCAATGCATCGAATCGCCTTGAAGTCATTCCCTTTTCATCCTTTGAGTCTTTCCTTGGTTTGAAAAATACCCATCCACGAATTCATTAACAAGTTTACTTAGAAAAAGGGGACTATACAATTCCAAGCCAAAGGAGACCATAGAATTGTATGGATGAGTGGACGATGTGGACTCATTGCCTATTTTACCAAAAAAACCATACCTTAATATTAGCATCATAATTCAAAGGTAAAAATTAAATATTAGTAATAAATATGATATAATTCAATCCACCATCATGAGCACTTATTAGATAATGAATAGAAGTAAATCAAGCAAACAAAGAAATAATAAAAACATGAATGATGGTGTAAAAAAAATAAGAAAAGTTGGAAAAATGTGTAAAAAAAAATGTGTGAAACAAAAATTCAAAAAGAACTAGGGGCCTAGAATGGTTAACATAGGTAGCTATCTCCCCCATGACTAAGTTGCAAGGAGAAGATCTGAAATAGTGAACAAGGTTGTCCACTAACAAAGGTAGCATGTGTATTGGCTATCCTAAGCTCATGAAAAGGTTTGGTTTGTTGCATGTTGACCAACAGTTTCTTGTCTGGGCTCTCAGGTTTGTATATTGTCATGGCCCTTGAAGGAAAAGTTGCATAAATAATATAAGGTCCTTCCCACAATGTTTGAAATTTAGTACATTGTGGCACATGTGTGGGATTCTAGTAGAGAACCTTATCTCCCAGTTGATATTTAACTTTCCTAATCCTTAGGTCATGACACTGCTTATTGAATGTCATGTGCAATTTGTTAGATGACAGGGTAGCTAGTCAATTTTCATCTAGCAAATTAAGGGTTACTAACCATTGTTTCTGTGCTAGGTCAAGGTCAAGGTTGAGGTCACATGCCATGGATAGTGTACAGAGCTTAGTTTGAATGGAAGTGTTGGTAGTTTACTATACACTAACTCATAGGAAGAGTATCCTGTAGGAAGTTTCCATGTGGAGCGGTATGCCCAAAAAGCATCGTTCAATTTAGTGCTCCAGTCTCGCCTAAACTTGCTAATGGTTCTTGTCAATATCTTTGTAATCTCCCTGTTGGTGACTTCTACTTGACTGTTTGCTTGGGGGTGGTATGGTATAGTCAATTTATGCTTAACCCCTAAGCATTGCATTAATTTTCAAAAAGTTTCACCTGTGAAGTGTGCACCATTGTCTGAAATAAGTGCATGCAGCACACCAAACCTATTTATGATGTGTTGTTGAATAAATCATGTAGCTGTAGATGATGTACAATTGTTAACAATAGCTGCTTCAGCCCATTTTGTTAGGTAATCAACAGTAACAATAATATAAGCTTTTCCATTAAACATTGGTGTAATTGGCCTCATAAAATAAATTTCCCAAATGTCGAAGGGTTCTAACGGTTAAAATCATTATTACAAATCCTCCATTCTAGCAGTCATTCCCCCATCACATTGACAGTGCTCACAAGATTGGACAAGACGATGGACATCCTAAAATAATGTAGGCCAATAATATCCTACAAGAAGGATCTTGATGACCATTCGTCTCTTAGCGTAATGACCCCCACAAGGACCCTCATGAGCATCTTGGAGAACTCGCAGTTGATCTATATCGGGAACATACCATCGGGACACACTTTGTAAAGTTGCCCATTGATCTCCATAAAGTACTTGGCTTGGTGAAGAAACTGGTGTTTCTTCTTAAGGTTTAACTCTTGTGGTGTTTGTTGGGTGAGGAGATAGGTAAGAATGCTATTGTACCAGTTTGTCTTCGTGGGTGATTGATTATTCACTACACTAGTAAATAGGAATTCATCAGGGAAATGATCAAAAATTGGATACTCATCCTCTTTATTGTCCCATCGCAATTGAGATAAATGATCAGAAACTACATTCTCAGTGCTCTTGCAATTGATCATCGTTAAATTGAACTCTTGTAAGATTACAAGCCATCGTATGATACGAGGGCTTACCATTGGCTTATTCATGAGGAACCGAATTGCACTATGACTTGTATGTATATATACTTTATATCCCAATACATAGTGTCTAAACTTTTCTAGTGCAAACGCTACAAACATTAATTCTTTCTCTATGGTAGTATAGTTAAGTTGTGCACCAACGATACTTCTACTTGCACAGTGGATGTAATAAGGATGCTTTTGGTCATCTAACTATGTAAGTATAGCTCCTAAAGCATAGTTGGACGCATCAGTCATGATATGGAATGGTTTGGACCATTCAGGAGCTTGTAGAATGGGTGTTTCTACTAGCTTCTATTTTAGAGTTTGGAAAGCTAATTTGTATTCCTTGGTCCACTCAAAAGGTATGTCCTTTTTGATTAATTTCACTAATGGTTTGGAAACCTTTGAAAAGTTCTCAAGAAATATCCTATAGTAGCTAGTATGTCCAAGGAATGATCGAATATCTTTGACAATTTTTAGTTGAGAGGTAATTCCATGGATAATTTTAATTTTCTTGGGGTCTACCTCTACCCCTATGTGTGAGATTTTGTGCCTTAGCAGTATGCCCTCTTGGACCATCAAATGGATTTTCTACCAGTTGAGCCTCAAATTGGTTTTTACACATCTTTTTAACACTTGCTCTAATTGATCCAAGGCTTGATCAAAGTTTGCTCCATAGGTGGAGAAATCATCCATAAAGACTTCTACACCATTTCCTATTTGCTGGTGGACGATGCTTAGAACTAATCATTGAAATGTTGTAGGGGCATTGCACAAGCCAAACGTCATTTGTTTATATGCAAACGTTCCCCAAGGACTAGTGAACATAGTCTTGGCTTGGTCTTTTGAGGCTATTTGTATTTGGTTATATCCTCTATATCCATCCAGAAAACTATAATAGTGATGCCTTGCGATGGTGTCTAAGACTTGGTCAACAAATGGTAATGGAAAGTGATCTTTGAATGTTTCCATATTCAATAGCTTGAAATCTATGCACACCCTCCATTTGCCTTCTTTTTTAGGCACAATAACTAAGGGGCTAACGCATTCGCTATCAGCAATGGGGTATATGAACCCAACCTTGAGAAGGCATTCAATTTCTTCCTTAACTACTTGCTTCAACTTAGGGTTCAGTCACCTCTATGGTTGTCTTCGAGGCTTCATGGAGGGCTTAGTGTAAATTCTATGTTGGCATATCCTAGGATCTATTCCAGTTAATTCGAGATATGACCAAGAGAAGGATTTTTACCATTTATTTATTACCTTAAGCAGTTCTTCTTTCTATTGAGGAGCAAGCTTAGCATTGATAACTACCGATTTTCTATTTTTAAGGAATGTGTATTCCATACCGGTGGGCAATGGTTTCAGCTCGAGGGGCTCCTACTTAAATTTCTCATGGATTTCCAGCTTCTCCTAGTTGATATTTTCAAGGTTAAGACTTGAAATTTGGTGATGGACTTGCTCTAATGTGTCTATGCTATAAGCACAAGTTAAACCCTCAGTTGGTTCCATGCATATGAGTGAACTACTTTCTTGATCAGCTATCAGCCACTAGGTGTCTTCCTATTGTGTGGCTACTACATATAGGCATCTTTGTATGTTAATAACTTGTGCACACAGATTGCATGCAGGCAATGCTAAACTTTGCACAAACCATGACCTCTGCATGCAATTACACCTTGTGTCACTGTATGCAATGCATGGAACTTTATTCTTCTCGATCTTTTTGAATGTATTTTCCTTTGATATTTTTAGGGAAAGATCACGGATTCCTAGGCATGCATCGATGGTGCTTAGCCATGCTCTTCCCATTATGATTGGAAAGTCCCTCTTACCATTGTTCACCTAAATCACTAGGAAATTAGCTAGGTACAACCACCCACAAACAGTGGTAACAATGTCCTCCACTAGTCCCAATGGGACAGTGATGGACTAGTAGGGATTTCACCTTGCATTACGGGAGCATGTGGTAGTGGAGCTATTGGTGCAAGAGATGTGGCTCAATGAGAAGTATGATATGCTTGTAGAATATCACCTCTAGAAGAGGGAGTCCCATAATACTCGCAAGCTTGGTAATGAGGTTGAGGAGTGACGTGACCAGTAGAGTCACATGGGGAGATTGGCTACTGCACGTAATATCCATATGGGTCAGGTTGCTAGTAAGGATATTGTTGCCTTGGTGGTGGCATTCCCCATGATTATGGGTATTTTCATTGTTGATATTGCTCAATCGATTGTGGTGGAGTTCTAGTGGGATAATATGTTAAGGGTTGGTGGAACTGTCTTGGGTTACCTTGACGGTAAGGTAACCTTTAGGGTGTTTGTCATTTGTTCAATTGTGGGTTGAGTGCATACACCCTAGACTCCTGCAGATGTGAGATTATAGGGCAACATCCCTTAGGATGGTCATATTGACATATCTCGCATCCACTATCATTGTCTTTTTCTGAATCCACAACATGTTCAATGATGGCAACTTTGCCCTTACCCTTGCTATGTGCATGTTCAACTTCTCTCTTTTTTCTTTTTTCGTGATCACTACCTTGCTCTCTAGACTCCTCTACTATTTTAAGAATAGTTTGAAATCTATTGTCTAGGGAATCCCACATTTGATCTACCTTTGCTAAAACTTTTGATGTCATCTTTTGGATAGGCAAAGTTTCCTATTCACCATCTCTTTGAGTGGTGACTCTTGTTCATCCTCACAAAATCTTACTCCCCTCTTCCAAAGGGAAGGATCTTGGTTATACTCTTCCACACTTTCTCTCTTGTGTAGCTCACCTTCTTCTTTAGCAACTTGCTCCAATAGTCTTTGAATTTGATGGAACCTAAGCTCAGATAGTCTCCCTCGAGCATACATCCCAAGGGTTCTTCTTGTTTCATGCCTAAGCCCATCCACAAGATGCCACAATTGATCCATTTGCGAATAACCATGGCTAGGAAAATGATGTAATAGTGCATAGTATTGGCCCATGGAAACATCCAAGGGTTCATGTCCTCCTTGTTTCTATCCTTAGATTTACTTTCGCAAGTTGGACACTCGGGAGTACGTTTGGTACTTATCATTAAATAGTTCTAACATAGTACTTCACCTATGAATGGATTCCGATTCTAAAGACTGGTACCAGCTTTCTGCTTCTTTAACTAATGTCTGTGGAAACAACTTAATTTTTTTCCATTCGTTCTCTATGTTCTGTAAGGCACATGCATTATGGAATGTTGTAAATGATTTTGAGGATCAGCATTGTATCCCCCTTCAAATTGTGGAATGTTATTCATATCTAATCTCTTGATCCTACTATCTTTCTGGTGCCTTGTTGGAATTCTAACAGCCTCAGTTATGTCTAACATACTTCAAGTAGCAAGTAGGGGTTCATTATGATCATCTCATCCATGCCGTCTATGATGCTTACATTGTTTTCTACTCTCCCTTCTTCTATGTCGTGACTCTCTAGAGTGTCCTCGTCCCCTTTCTTGGTTGTTTCATCTATGACTTCCACTTTGCCTACCTTTATTCCCATGGTCTTTTTCTTTATGACCATGTCCAAATACTAGAGGAGAGGATGAAGGTAAAGAAGAAGGAGAACCATCACAATGATAGTGTTTACTACCTTCTCTTCTATAGTCTCGACCCATATCATAATTGCGATCAGAATGTCCACCTTTATCATGAGTTCGTGTCCCTTTTTTGAACCCTTTGTGCTCATGGGTATCAGAACATAGGTTATTAATAGTGGAATGAAGGTCCTAATACACAACACCTTAGCCAAAGTCAAGGGAAGGAACATCGTTGCGTGGGTGACTACTTGAGGTAGGTTCACCACCCTCATTTTTGCATAAGACATGTGGGGCATCCTGGGACCACTTACCCTTCAAAGACTTATGATGTCTCTCCTATTGCAAGTCCCTTTGATATTTTACCTCTATGGGACGATATTCTCTCAAGTCATGGTCTTGCACAATGT
>MNCI01017869.1:11286-32473 GCA_015680685.1 Gnetum montanum | reverse complement strand
GATTAGGGTGTGACATCAAGGGGATTTGTGGATTCTCTTTGGTGACCTCTGTGGGAGTTATCATGCAATATGGTTGTACTAAGATCCTTGTAGATTTAATGAAAATGGGAGTAAGAGTAATCAAAAGGGCACTCGAAAATCAAACGCTGTTCAAGGGGGTCCCACTGGAAAGACATGCACCCATGCCTGAAGGTTGGTGGCTTCTCTGAACTCAGTTTTCAAAAAAGAAAAAAAAAAGAAAAAGTGCCTCAAAACAAAAGCCACTCCTCCCTTGAACAAAATGCCAAGGGATCATACGCCTTGTTGTGATGGTACTCTCGTAGTTGTTCATCATGGGATGAAACAATGCGATGTAACTGTTTAGAAGGATGGACTTGGTCCTGATCTTGGAATGATGGGGCAATGACACCGTAATCATGCCTTATATGTAGGATTCACTGTGCCCTGGGTCAGTTACCTCATGTCCCAATCTCTACGATCCCTTTCTGTAGTTCGTCTCATCTCACTGTTCGTGTAATTGTAGCTCGTGTTCTGTGTAGCATAGAATTTTTACCTCATTCCGGTGATATTTACATGTGTGTGTTTTGTGGAATCGGTGTAGATTATATTTAACCCTTTTAGTGCCCATGGACACTTTAAGTGTGGTTACACAAGGGCATTATAGGTTGGAACCTACTTTGGGGAGGACCCACTTGTGTAATCTTTTGTAATTTTCACTTATGACACAGCTCACACACACCATTTATTACCCTTAGCGTATTGTTCATGATATTCTTTCCCTTATTACTATCCCTCCAATTCAACGTCCCTATGAATCATCACATAGCCTTTTTCTCTATCACCCAAGGTCCTTATTGATAAGACCCACAAATCATTATTTGTGCTTTCAAAACCATCTAA
Source organism: Gnetum montanum (assembly GCA_015680685.1). Lineage (NCBI taxonomy): Eukaryota > Viridiplantae > Streptophyta > Gnetopsida > Gnetales > Gnetaceae > Gnetum > Gnetum montanum. Next base: position 31,573 of record MNCI01017869.1, on the reverse strand, counting down.
TTACCTGAGAACCCCTTAACAATCATCCAGATGTCCTTAGTTCACATTGTTTAATTTCAAAGAAATATTAAAAATTTGGTACATTCTCTAAGTGCCCTAACTTCAATGAAAATATATATACGTGACCCCCCTGTGCTAATCAACATCATTTGCAATTGTTCACGCAGGGAAAGTTTTTCAATTCCTCTCTACGACTCGCGATTGCACGTCCCTTGCTTTCATATCCATAACTCGCTCGCAGATACTCCAATTTTCATTTTGTTTGAACCTACTTGAACCCGGAGTGTTTAGCTTAGTCATGGGGGAGGGGCACATGCCGAATAGCACATAGTTTTTTTGAAATTCATCATTGCCCGAAGGACATATTTAAGGGTAATTAGTTGTAACACTTAGAATAATTATGCCCAAAAAAAGCATTTAATCCCCTTAGCTATATCAGAAAATTAAATTTGGAAACCACCTAAGTAAAGAGGACTCAACATTATAATCTTTTGGGGACATGTTCTTCCAATAATTAACATCACACATAAATAAAGTAAATCTATTAAGGCAATCAGTAAGGTATAACCTAACTTTGGTAACAACCTTACTAACGATTGGTCTCGTGTGATTGCAGATGGATCCAAAATGCAGACAACAGGAAGGTCCTGCTCAAGGTGCAATCAAACGACCTAGGAGAGGTGAAGTACAAGTTCCTGCTAAACAACATGCAGAGTAGGAGGAACAATCATTTAGTATCCACCAAGAAGACCCTACTGCTGTATAATCAAGGCCTACCCTCCCTACAAGTGGTGCCTGGTACTTAGGGGAAACGTACCAATTTTGGCACAATAAAGAAGAAGACACCATGGTTAACATTTGTGGTGTGACTATTGATTTCTATGTTCAAGCCATTTCGGAAGTATTAAACATTCCGAATACAGGGCAAGGGTTGCTTAGAACTAGCTAGACACTTTCAGAACCGAGCAACTTAATAAACTGTTGATAGAGAATAAAAGGGTGGCGGAAGAAAAAGAGAAGGTTGATTGGGATGCCTCTATGGCACAAGCGCAAACTTACACATGTGCCAAGGCACTCAAGGCCTTACAAGAGGAGAAACTCCAGGTCATACTTCAACGTCATCAAATCCCAAGACTTGGAACGCAAGAAAAAGGGAAAGACACCTATGGAGGACCCACTACCACTAGGAACTACATGAGTTCCACCAATTTTATAATCATAGGATTTTCTTTTGTGTTGTGTCTCAATTTTGTTTTGATTCCACACTGCGGCATGAATCCATTCTAGTCAGTCAATAATCCCATACTTATCTATTGTGTAATCAATGGAGCTTGTTCTCTCTGTAACTCGAGGACGAGTTTTCATTCAATCGTGGGGGTATGATGAGTCATGAATTTGCTGGCTGTGATATCACGTCCTTCCCATCGCTAGTTCTATAAATAAGAGACAACTCTCCCTCATTTCACAACATAGAATAGGAGTAGCGAAGCTTTGGCAGTTTGATCCCTCTAGAGATAGATTATTTTTCCCGTGTTTGCCTGCAGTGTGGTGAATGTAATTGTACGACATTCTTTATTCGAGTGTGACGTACTTGGACATGCACATGACCGGAAATAAAGATCGAGATTACTTCATCATTACAACATTCACTTTGTTTGTTTATTTATTTATTTGTTATTTACCGCTTTCCTAATTAGTCTCTCTCACCCTTATCTCCTAGAACGCAGAATGAGTACAAGTTGATTACGAGCATTTAAGTGTGATTACTTGGTAGCCCAATGGCGTACCTGGGATTTGTGCTTGGTAATCCCAGTGGTAGTCGTGCACGAAGTCCAAAATGTGTATGGATAATCAAGGAACAGATGCTCATTGCACTTAGGCTAGATTAGATTCTCTGACCCTTTCCTCTTAGCTTAGTTAATATTACCTTCTATTGCCTTTAAGAGTAGCATTAGATTAGGAACAAATCATACACCTCGCTTTGGACTAAACCATACGTGACAAAGCTAATACTAGTCCAGGTGGAAAGACAGCGAACTGCGACCTAAGGATAACTATCTAGGTGCCACAACTAGTCCGTCTGCGGAGTTCAACCGGATCACGCATGAAAACGCTCGTATTCGTATGGTCGAGTGTAGGGGTACCTTGCCACTCATCACCATCCTTCATGAATCCTCTCATAATGTATAATTGTTGCTTTAACATATTCATTAACATTAAAGTCTCCTCCTAATAAATATGTTTTCTTCATTTGAAATTTATTGCTTTAACCCATAAAGACTTTGAGAAACTCTTTTTAGGAGTGTTACTTAATTTAAAGTGCATATACAATCTTAGGAGTGTTACTTAATTCGAAGTGCATATACAATCTTATCTTGGTGACAAGAGAAAAACTTTTATAGAATTCCAACTCTTCAAATTAGTGGTGCAAACTATGACATGTCTCATAGAATTCCAACTCCTCAAATCTACGCTACTTTTATAAAAAGATTAAGGTATGATATATCTAAGCAAAGAATGTTAAACTTGTATTTATAGTGCTTAAAGTTACGTACCTATTAAACACACCTACTGTACTCAAGACGTTGATTAATCGAAATAAATCGTTTAAGTTTACGCCAAGTAATAAAGGAATATTCAGACTGTCGTTTAGGCGCGCAGTCAACCAAGTCATATTTGAAATTTTTTTTCCGTAGAAGGTTTGATGAGCAGACAGAGCAGAGCAAAAATTGAAGCAAGTAAAATAGGTAGAGGTCCATGCCTCGAATAAAGCAAGATCTGCAGGCAATGAAAATGAGTGAAAGAAAATTTCGAACCAAAACGGGCTGACAGCGAGGGCAACATTTCGCCCTACAAGCAGAGTCGGAGTAAAGCAAAATCCGTAGAGTAGAGTTCATCAAAATCTGGTGAAAAGGAGGGCCGAATCAAAGCAAGAGCAAAATTTCTACGCCGAGGAAGATGGAGATGGAGCCGGAACAAGAGCAAAATTTCGGAGCACAGCAAAATCAGTCTAACAGGCAAAGAATTGAACTCATACCCTAGATTTGCCGAGTAATTTGTTCTATTGTATCGCCATAACAATTCAACACTAAATTGTTCATATCGTTTTTGACGAAATTACGCATAACTTCAAAAAAAAAAAAGTATCCTGCTGTGACATCAAGCCCAATTACATACAAAATACGCAGCTAGCCAGTTTCTGCTGAAAGCTTATATTGTTTGTCTTCCGAAAATTCACTTCTTTCTTACATCAGCGTCACGAATGTGTGCAGAAATTGGTGAAATATTTTGGTGGATGCAAATTCTGAACTTCATAGTGTACAGGATGTTCTATGCTGTTCTTTGAGGTAAATGCACAGCTCAATTTCATTTTATCTAAAGATAGGTAACAAGTGTAAAATTTGAATCCAGATAACTGCATTTATTTTCTGGAAAGATTACTTGTGTGCAATACCCGGGGACAATCTGCTTAACTTAAAGTAGAAACTATAGGATAACATATGTAAGTTAAATTTCAAATAAGAATAACTTAAAAGCTTTCTAGAATATGGTAAATCCCAATGTTTGGTACATTTGCTGATCAAAATTGATGTTGATGTTGAACATTCCTTGCAGGAGCTATAGAAACCCATTTTCGAAGTACTGGAGATAAAATCCATCTGGTTTTTAGCTCATATACACAGACATAAAGCATGTAGTGCAAGGACAATCTTCAAGCACAGTTTGATACATGCAGCCTTATGATTTTCCAAAATAAAAAATTTTCAATTTTTTCTTCCTTTAAATGGAACAATGGCTGCACATCCTTTTGCAGATGCTTCCTACTTCTTGATTAGGAATTTGACTTGCTTGTTGTATAAGTCATATGTTAGTCAGTTAATGAAGTAATTAATTAGTTAGTTAGTTTAAGTATTAAATCCTCATTTATTCAGTCATTTAGCAAACATGATATAAAAAAATAAAAAGTATAAAAATAGATATCTTATATCTCAATCACACTTATCCATATGCGCAGATTAACACAAGTGTGGGTTGGAAACATGACTTGTAAGTAGATAATTTATGGTTAGGAATATCGGCCACTTGGGTAAATAAGTCCATGAAAATCAAGTGTGGATTGGGACAATTAGCACTTAAACTACATAATTTACTGTTTAGAAATACTGACCACTTAGATAAATAAGTCCATGGAATGTGACCAGATCATGTGCACTTGTGATTGGTATAATTAGCCAGGTACTCATCACATTACCAAGATAATGATCATGGTCAAATTAAACAGCTTCCAAAAAATAAAAATAAAAACTTCAAAAAATGTTTATCATGTCATCTCCGCTTCACATATTTGTACTGCTGAGATAATTTCACAGATGGAAAAGAGCTGGACAATTAACTAGGGCTATGGCCATAGCTATGACAGCCATCGGAAGGACACAAAAGAACCCAAAAATTTGAGCTTCCAAAAAAAAAAATTTGTGGCTACGCAATTATAGGCAAGATTAATTCTAACAGAAGAGGGACATGCCCTTGAAAATTATGCCAGGTGAACATGGCTTTAAAATTAGCTATCGGTTACGACTATTCTGCTGTACAGCTATGCTCTGCCTGTTTTGTTCACATTCAATTTAAGATTATGCTATTTCTAAGCTTAGCTAACAATCTACAGCTGAGGCATGATAAATTAGCCTTAGCCTGATTCTGTAGCAATTCTTCTTCAAATTATGGATCGTCCTTCCATCTACATAATGCTGTGTTGTTAATCTCCTAAATACGAAATACATCTACTTTATAGAATATTATTCATCAATGACAATGTTTATTGCAGGGTGAAGGACTGAAAGCACCAATGGGAAGGAAGAAACTGGGTATTCTGGACTGGGGTTTCTGGGATATTTCATAAAATGAAAGAGCCCAACATTTACAAAATCGTGCAAGGCAATGCAGAAAATGAAAGGTAAATAAACAAAACGGAAAGGAAAAGTTATAGTGGTTGCAAAATTCCGTAAAACGTCCTGAAATTTGGTATTTAAAAATGTTTCATGTAATTTTTTGTTTAGCAGAATGGGTATTTGAGAATCTTCTTTTGTGATTGCAATTGAAATGTTGGAATGCATTTATGTGTTTGCCTGAGGCAGAGAGGTTTACGGTGGAAAACGCCAGCAAACATACTGCGAAGAATAACAGTTCGCTGATTTTGGCAGGAAACAGAATGGCAGGAAACAGAACATACCGCAGAGACCCTCTTGATAAATTTAAGCATTACAAAGGGGGATGAAACATCAGCAATAAACATTACTGGGCTGTAAGAAATACTAATAACCCAAATCGGTTTTTGGCTACCAATATAGTTAATATAGTTATTGTTTATTTATGTGTTTTGCAATTGCAGTCTGTGGGTTTCACTGCAGCGCCCTATTTTGGGATTGCAATTGCTTGGTTTGCCCTTTTTGGAATAACTTTATGTGGACTACTGATTTGCCACTATCGGAAAAAGAGGGTCAATATCACATTGCATCCTTATGCTTACACCATTTCGCTTGTCCTTTTAATAATCTTCACTTGTAGTGGAATGTAAGTACTCCTTTTCATTTTTAAATATTCCAAATTTACTTTTCAAGAAGGTTTTAGGTCAGTTGTTTAGAATCCCTTAATTAAATTAAAGATATTCAGTTATATATGTTAAAATTTCTTATTTAAATGTTTAAGGTCTTGTTATTCTTTTGAGGATATACTTAGGCATTTTTTTTATCCATTTTGAAGATAATAGAATAATGGTGGTGTGAGATTTTACAAGTGCTGGAACTATCATGCTGTTCACTTTTCATTTTTACATAATTGCTGATGAAAAAGGCTGTGTAACTAAAATGAAAGCCAAATACAAACAAGTACAAGAATATTGACTTCCATATTTTTTTTTTCAGATTGATGTCTTGAGATGGATTTGTGGTTAATTTAAAATGTCATTTTTATGAAAGCTCAGTTCTTTAGCAATTAAAAACACCATAGTATAGTAATTTTTTAAGTGTAATTTGAAATTTGATAAATACAAAGAAATAAGATGAAAGGACGATTTTGTATGTCAAAGTTTGTTTCTTATCTAGCAATAGAAAAAAGAAGGGTACTTCTTTGTTATGATATATCAAAGATATATGATGAAAAGCAAGAAATGATGATAATAGTGGCTGATCTTCCTCTTTCTTCCATGATTCTTACAATGTGATTAGTTAGTAAAATGTTCCTTAAGTGGACCATGAAAGGCCATCTCAAATATTTCCAAGGGCTCTTTTTACATTTTGAAATAGTTTGCCTAAATGCCCAAGTTTTTTTGCCCATTGGCACTTACCTATGATGCTTGTGTATTTAATAATCTGGTCATTTTCAACTCTTTACTTTGAAGTATGAATACTCAATTGTTGTAACTGAAGATGCATTTATGTAAGTTTTGTTAGCTATTATAGAATGAAATTCGTAGTTTTATTTTGCAATAAATAAATATTAAATCTGTGTTTGCAATTATATCATCTCATACACCAATGTTTTTTTTTTTACTTTGGTGCAGTTTTCCTTCTATTTAATTTATACTTTGATGTTAATTACATATAAAGCTTTAAAACTTTGTTTTTGTTACAATCTTTTGTGATATAGAGCTGGAAGTATCATGCTTTATAATGGACAAGTTCATTTTCATCGGAGCATAACTCATACTATGGATTTTCTTGTGGGTGTTGCTGAAAGTATAGTTCAAACTCTAAGAAATGTGACAGATGTAATATCTCTAGCATTGGTAAATGAACTTGATCTTCTCTTTGTCCCTGGAGGTCAACATCAAAGAGCAGTTGATTCATTAAATAGAAAGTTGAAACATGTAGCTAATACACTTGAATCAAAGACAAATGATAATCATGACAAGATTAAAAGAGTTCTTAATGCTGTGTATGTACCTCTACCCTCTACTATCATATCAGCTTTCTAATAGTAATTGAAATTAATATGGTTTACTATAAATTATTTTTTGATGTAGGCGTTTGGCCTTAGTATGCCTTGCTACAGTGATGTTGACTTTAGCTTTTACTGGTCTTGGTATGATTTTTCTTGCCCTCTATTTTCCCTGCTCATTATTTTAATTTTTATATTTATTTTACTTTTACATTTGCTATGTCTTATATTATTTGTTTGTTTTCTTCAAGTATCATCACTACGTGGATTGAGGCGTGTGGTATACGGGTAAGAAAAAGTACCTAAATTGCAAAAATGTATGGCCTTTTAGTATGCTAATCATGATACATTTAGGAAACTTGATTGAATCATGTTTTTTATGGTCATGCTGTTACGTCTTGTCATTCAGCTTGGTCCTCATTGCATGGTTGTTAGTGACAGCAACATTTATTCTAAGCGGTATATTTCTTCTACTGAGCAAGTAAGTCTTTCTCAAGTCATTCTATCAATATGTGTTTGCAATTTTCCACGTCACTATTCTCTTTGTGCTTTTTTAATTTAACATTTTTCACTTTCACTATAACACTTAGTTTTAAAATTGTAGCAAGTAGTCAACACTGTCACACTCAACAAGGTTCATGAATATCTTTGAAGATGGTTTCATTTATTCTAGTGAATAGTATGCAAAATTTGAACTGAAAAAGTGTGATATTCACCCTGATATTCTGCATGGAGTTGATTTTATTAACATTTTCAAAATTGTAATCAAAATGCTTTCCCCCTAGTAAGCCTCATAGTGAAGGTTGTTTCAAGTTTTGCATTTTTAAAGGGTGATTATGTAGGCTTTATTTTCTTTTTGTTTTTATTTGTAATTTTACTGTACTTTTTTATTTCTTTGGAATTGAGGGCATACAACAACATTCTTGGTTGCTGTCTGTATAGGTCACTGCATGTTTAACAATTCTAATTATTTTTAGTTGAAATGGCCATATTTTCTTTTGTAACTGTATTATTTAGTTATAGTCCTAAGATGTTTCTGTTTTGTAGCCCATACATCATATTTAAGCTTAAAAATCTTAACCTTTGCAATTTGTAAAATGGAGTTTTCAAAGGGAATTATTTTTTATCACACGAACTTTGAAAAATACAATTTTTTGACTAACGATATTGGGGCTGAAAATGATGCTATTTTTGTGTAGTTTCTTGGTTGGCTTAAATGGAAGAAGGGGCTATGGGCGTCTATTTGTATGTGTAGTGGTTGGGGGTGGTTTATGGTAGAGACCTAGAATCCAACAAATTTTATTCATAAACAGCAACACTACATCCACATTAGTGATATGCTAGTTTATGACCAAAGTAGCTAGACACAAAGTGCATTACATCATAGCTTCATAAACAACACTACATCCACATTAGTGATATGTTGGTTTGTAATTAAAATAACTAGACACAAAGTGCATTACATTATAGCTTTAAAACACCAATAATATGATAGAGAGAAAAGAAATGCTCAGTAGTTTGGAGGTGCCAATACTGGTTATCACCCTTGCAACCAATCCTGAAAAATTTCCCCTCTAGGTTAAGAAAAGGATAAAAAATTGCCCTCTGTCAAAAGTGCCCTTTCATGTTTTTACTTCCAACAATAGGCTTCCAATAAATCAAAATAAATCAAAAATTAGTCTAAGTCACAATGACAGAAAATCATAAATCTTCCATCAGAAATTGAGGAATAGCACAAGGACCACNAAAAATTAGTCTAAGTCACAATGACAGAAAATCATAAATCTTCCATCAGAAATTGAGGAATAGCACAAGGACCATCCTTACATGCATGTAAGAAAGAAAAGAGAGAATTGATGTCCATAGAGTACTTCCTTCTCTTACTATGAACCTGACGTAAAAAATTTATATAAATATTCAACTTCAGCTCAGAATTGTAGCTCTGTCCTGTAGTATGTCGCTTGTAAATCACATCACATTTGTACTTCCAAATGTAAAAAAGTACATCAAGCCTAAAAATATTCCAAAAAATATCAAAAGTGCCATTATTTATTGGCCTTGCACAAATACCATAAGTAGAAGAATTTTAAAATTTTCGAAATCCACGAACTGAAAAACACCATTGCCAAGTTGGTTTAGCAAAATAACAATGAACAAAAACATGCTTAATAGAATCTTCATGACAGTAAACTAAACAAATTAGATTATCAAAATTAAGAGTTGTAATCAATGTCCAATAGGACGACCTTTGTAATTACAACCAAGCAAAAAATTGCACTTTTAGTTAAATTCTAAGTTTCCATAAGTTCTTAAACCTTTGTATCAAATCATTTTTAATATCTTGAGTGTTCCATCTACGATTAAGGATTTTAAAAAGAGCTTTCTCTCTATCGAACCACTGTTGACCTTTAGGAATAGAAAAATTCATTATTTTAACATCATTAGGCCAAATCTAGTTATCTCAAAAACAAGATGGAAATTGAGAAGAAGATCCCAAGAAAATTGCCAAACACTTGTCATGAAGAATTTGAATAGGATGCCTTATTTGTTTTAATTAACTTGAATTTATCTTGAAAACTCTTCCCATTCTAATGACACAGGATGGCTGATGAGAAAAAAAATCTGTGATATGAAAATTTCTTTTATGATTAAATATAATCCTTTTCAAGTGAAAATCATAAGTAGCTAAAGTACCAATATTTCCACAACAAGGTGTCCATTGGACAGACATCTATTTAATGGTATCCCATGAATGTTGGGAAGGGTGCCATTGTAGATAAGAACTAATTTGTTGCCAAGCAGTCCAAATCTAGTGAAGCACAATTGATCATCCAATTTTAATTTTGGCAAAAGTAATAACTCAAATTTTCCAATGAGTATTAAACCAAAAATTTGAATTAGCTGGACAACTTGTAAAACTCTTAAAATCTATTTGGAAGCAAGCAATATTCCTTGATGTTAAGCTGAAGGAAAACCTAAACCACGAACTTTTTTGTCAAGAGTACAAAATTCCTAATTAACTCGAGGAAAGTAATGAAGAGCATCATTGCTTCTCCAAAAAATAAAAAAAAATAAAAAAGAAGGGATTTAATCAATTGCTCTAACTGCTCGTATGATCTTTTAGAAGGAGTCATAAATGAAGAATAATAAATATGAGTAGATTGCAAAATTCTAGAAGCAATAATAAATCTTCCTGCTAAAGATAATGGTTTTCAACCCACTTACTGATTTTCTGATAAACGTTGTGGATAACTATCTCCCAAAAAATACTGGTAGAAGCTAATTGACAAAAAGGAATGCCTAGCAAAGTTATAAACTCAGAAGGTTGAACCNTGACAAAAAGGAATGCCTAGCAAAGTTATAAACTCAGAAGGTTGAACCTGGCTTCAAGGAAAATTAGAAAGCTCAAAAGGAATATCTCCAAACTTGGATCTGATGACATGACTATAAAACCTTAAAAATTTATTGGAGAAAACTTAGTTTTGTTTATTACTTTTAGATAGCTCTAGCATAATTTAACTTAACACATTCGAATTGAAAATGCAACTTGTAACATGGCAATTCAAAATAAGCATTCATTAATATTTTAAAACACTTAAGAAATCAATATAATTGTCTTTCTCTTTATCCCATTGATGTGCTATGACCCCATGTAGACTATATCTCAGTCTGATGTGTTAGAGAGATTGAATCTGTGACTTGTGCAAGTTAAAAGCCTTATTAATAAGTTACATCAACGTCTATGATTTAAAAGAACTCTTTAAAGAGTTGGGAAAGGCTTTTCCATTTGACAACGTATAAGTCTGTCTTTTTAAATGAAACTATTATGGACTACACTGTAAGATTTAGGTTAGTCTTAATCAGTTGTTTTGTTCTTAACCAACTCTGTCCTATAACTTTGCCAATGTGCTTTATAAATTTACTGAAAAATGCAAAAGTAATTTTTGGGTAAAAACATCTTAGCACGTGCATCCCAAATTGAATGCATTATATACAAAGTATTTGTTAGCTGTCCATTTTTACTTTCATCACCAGTCCATTCTCTGTTTCCAACATAACTTTGATCATCCAAAATAAAAGTGTACAGTGCATCAGAATTTTATCATTTTAATGTATGTTTAACTTACCATGTATCATTGTTTTGATGTTTGCTAGTGAGGTTCACCTCAATTGATTAGGGCTTGTGGACGGTTTGCAAGTCAAGTTAAATTTCAAGGGCTATCTATGATCAATCTTTTTTTAAAAAATTATTGTTTGCTTTTTCAAAGTTTAAATGTGTGCCAGACGGTACCTATAAGGATTTGGTGTGATTGAAAAGGTTTAAAAACACAGTTTTATGCATTCATTTTCAAATGCATTTCCTTGTCTTAGAGAATATATCAGCTGCTCATTTGCTATTGGTTTGTCTATGAACCAGTGCCATTGCCGATACATGTGTTTCCATGGAACAATGGGTTGCACATCCTCATGCACATACCTCCTTGGATGATATTCTGCCCTGTGTAGATGTTGATACTGCTAAACAATCTCTAATCCAGAGCAAACAAGTCACTAACGCAGTAGCAGACGTAATAAACGCTCTTGTAGATTTTGTTTTTAATTCCAACCAGGAAGGATCAGGCATTACTGGCTACAATCAATCTGGACCGTCAATGCCTTTTCTCTGCAATCCTTATACATCTGAGTTGGAAGACAGAAATTGTACCGCTGGAGAAGTCAGCCTTGAAGATGCTTCTGAGGTCAGTAACTAGTTGTTTTGCCTGTACTTAATTTTCAAGTAACCTGTTGACTTGAATCTGAGTGATGGTAAAGTTCTTGTTTTTCAAGTTAATCTGGGCAGAGCCACTTGAAAAAAGGTTAGGCCTTTGTTTATCCACTAGTTGTCCCTCTCCCAGATGAACTTTGAGCTTTTGAGTCTTAACCGTTGTTGAATATCTATACAGTCCATAGATCTTACCAATTGTTTTTGTCAGGTGTGGAAGAGCTATACCTGCTCTGTTGCATCATCTGGTTATTGTATCACAATTGGAAGAATGACTCCTGCTATATATGATGAAGTAGCTGCAGCAGTCCAGATGATCTATGGCTTGTATAAATATGCTCCATTTCTTCTAGATCTCAAGGACTGTACATTTGTGAGAATTGTGTTTACAAACATAACCACAGAGTACTGCCCTGACCTTGGGAAACAACTGCAGTGGATGTACGTTGGTTTGACATCTCTGGGCACAGCAATTTTGTTGTCCATTATTCTTTGGATTATTTATAGTAGGCAACGTAGCCACATGGAAAACTATTTCAGAACGCATCCAATTCGCAGGGGGATCCAGTTCATTGTAGGGAGACTGGACAGAGCTAGGTAGACCTACTTTTACTTAACAACTGTTGTTCGTGTTTCTGCTCCCAAACATTTACCTTTGTGCACAATGTACGACTTCATGGGAGACAGTCTGTTTTTGCTTTTCTAATAAACTATTTTAATGTTGCACTCTTTTTCCTAAAAGATCCGCGGTACAGAAGCCTGCAGAGGGTGCCTAAATTATTTCATTTCCGATTGTGTCAGCAACCTGTCTTAATAATCAGTCACTTATATAGGGAATAATCAAGGTTTCTGAGTTGGCGATTGTTTGACTTTGGAAAAAAATTCGTAAGATGTATTAGTGATGGCAAAATATATATATATATATATACATCTTTAGGTACGTAAATCTACAAAATCAAGAAAGTTGTGAACCAAATAAAATGAAATTGATAACCTTAAAGATGTATGAGTTTATTCAAAATGGGGTAAGATTATTATCAGGAGATCAAATTTGTATTAGACTTGGTGCATTAATGCATGAATGACATCATGCAAACACGACAAGAACAAAATTTTAAAACAGCAATAATATTGTTATTAGTCTTTATGTTTATTTTCAGTTCACATAGTTAAATAAAATTCTTATGGAAGAAAACCTTGAATGTTATTTTGTTATGGTTTCACATAGTTAAATAAAATTCTTATGGAAGAAAACCTTGAATGTTATTTTGTTATGGTTTGGGGCATTATGAAGTTGATGGTTTTCATAAATGGTTTTTTGAGATATGGTATATTTATAAGTGATTGATTACCATTTAAGAATCAAAAAATATTAAACCTATATTTGGATGGCTTTATAAGAAATTGTAAAATATTAGCAAGACTATAAAAACTTAAATGAAGTTGTAGGTAAATGTACCTAAAAGTTGATGGATTTGTTTAATGAAGATGTTTAGACATTATGTTAGTATATTTGGAGAGTTTGCATATTAATATATTTGTCCAAGATGTTGTATCTCCAAGGTGACATATCATGTGCCTTATTCCATAATTTGTACACATGATTGATTTCTACTCATAGTATTTTCCTAATAATTTTCTATACATTTATTACAAGTTACTCAAGTGCGGTAATAGATAACTTGATTTGATTTAGATTTGACATAACTTAGTACTTGGTTTCCATTATAGATAATGGAGATGGTTCATATGGCTATGTGTTGTGGAACTTCATGACACCTTTACTTAGCTTGCATTTTGTCATGATATCAACATACGTAGTTTGTATCTAGTGTGTTTTGGACATTAACAGACTTGATNCATACGTAGTTTGTATCTAGTGTGTTTTGGACATTAACAGACTTGATCTATAAGTTTATTATGTGTTTTGTATGGTTTTCTTTATTATTAATAATGTGTAATGGTGTATTGGTTTATTGATTCACAATGATTGTTGATGTGTTAGATATAACTATGTTCTAGCTTGTTTAGTATTGACTATCTTATGATTGTTTTTACAAGTAAAAGAGATTTTAAATTATTATTATTTTTTGTCATAGAGATACCATGAAGTGTTATAATTCAGTTGGATCTTTGGGATCTATCAAAGTAGTTTCATAATTTCCTTTATGATTTTTTTTTTTGGAATTTATAACTCAATGTTATTCAATAGAATTGAACCTGTGACCTAGGATTATCAAGTTAAGATCCTTACCACCACTAGGTAACAAGTTGTATATCACATATCTCACTTGGTAGTAGGTAACACCTCCTTGGCCTTGGTTAGGTTATGGATTATTCTATGTTATCATTGTAGAAATTTTAAAAAATCAAGTTAAAGATATGTAGGCTTGGAGTGCACAAGTAATATAATTTATTAATGCACTATCCAAGAAATGATTATGAAACTAATTGACTTCTTGTGACATAAATTTGCTTTTTCTTAAGAAAACTACAACCTCATTAGGTAGGGAATAACAATGATGTGTTAGCCTACTTTGCAAGCTCTAAGTCATGAGTTCAATTCTAGTGGGCAATGTTGAGTTATATAAATTTTTAATTGGACTATATATCTTGGGGTGTACTTATGTTTTACTTATTTTGTGTTCCAACACCCCCTCATTAGGTAGTGAATACCCCATGGTATTTTATGTGCAAAAAATCAAAATTATTGATGTTAACTTTTTTAGAATAGAAGACACTAATTTTTTATTTTTATTATACAATAAGTGTTTATTTTAATAACATATAGGACATTTCTAGATTGATGGGCAGTTGTAATGTTATTTTGGCCCCAATTGATATATATATATATATATATTAAAGTTTGTTTTTTTGTCATTGGGACTATATCATATTATTTTTAGTAAACTTTGCCCCACTTGTCACATATATATATCCAAGAAATATCCTGAAAATTTGTATCATGGAATCATTAATACAATTTTAACAAGAATTTGATTATCTTTTCATTAATTCATCAACATCATTCATCATTATTTACTCAATTTTGGAAGTTCAATAGTTAAAATTATGAACATTCACTATTTCAATTATATCTTAGTCATTTTGTAGCATTTTTAACTAATTCCAAATCTATTAGAAAGCTAGAACATGTAGTATTGGCTCACTCCCAACTACCTATCTAGGGTAGCCTTTATTTTGTAGACAAAAATTAGCTAATAGTTGGGAGGAAGTGTTGAGAAAGATGCAAAAAAAGTTGTCCTCTTCAAGAGGTATGTTTCTATCTTCTGCAATTGAGCTAACTTTGGCTAAATCTGTCCTCTCAAGCATTCCCATTTATAGTGCACTAGTTTTCAATCCCCCAACCCAATTTGTGTGACAAGTTAATCAGATTATGAGGAATTTTCTTTAATCTAGTAGAGAGGAGCATCATCAATTTTATTTGATTCCTTGGGATAAGGTTGGCTATCCCAGTTCATGTAGGTGGTTGTGGGCTTCAAAATTTTAGTAGGCAGGCTTGCATTTTGGTTGCTAAGCTTGTTGGGGAGGTTTGGTCCTGGGTAGACAAACCTTGGCTTAGTTGTCTTTAAATGTGCTATCCTAATTTGTAGACTAGCCTAACTAGCACCTTGGAGATATGGAGAACCATTAGGAGAGGATGGATTTTCCTTCAGTCACTTAAGACACTAGGAATTAGGGAAGTAGACATTTTGCTGGAAGATCTTTTGATAGGATAAGCTCATCACAAAATGATTAGGGGATTTTTTTTGTAAAGTAGTCATCCTACTATGTTGAGTTCTAGAGGCACATGTAAAGGATTGGTTTAGTAGGGGGTAGCAAAAAACTCCATTAATCTTTCATGATAATAATAGACATGGCCAATTCATCAAAATTCTTGATATCCTTAGAAGACATAGGCCTCCTAATTCAACCCATGAAGAAACCTTTCATGTTGCTTTGATAACCTACAAATAATGTATTTCATGTCTTTATAAGANATTTTTCTTGAGCTGAATGCTTGTAATTTTCATGCGAAGTGTCTAAACTTTCTTTATAAATGCATCTTGAAAGCATTTACCAACTTTCACTTGTAGAAAAACATCCATAAATGCATGATAACAACATTTAAAACTCATGGTTCCTTGTGAGATGAGCCAATGTGGCACTTGTAAACTATATTCTTCTACTTTTCTAAATATGCATACCCTCTATTTTAAATGAACTTTATGATGTTGCACATGATTATATTTTGATTTTTGATTTTGATACCCTATAGGAATGCCTAGGGCTTTTTGTTTAGTTTAAGTGTTAATATGTTTTGCTAGAGGATCTTCTACCCTCCATGAATGATACTACTATTGTAATTATTGATTTATGGCTTTATCCCTCTTATTATATAAATGACCAAACTTTCCCTTAAAATGATAGAACATGTGGCTACGTGCAACAAAATTTTAGTTCAATATCTATTATGGTTTGGGAGAAATTAGCTCTATGATTTGGTAGATTTTCTAAATCCTGAATTTTTATAGAATGAATGATAGTCAATTATTAGATTTTTTTATCCATCATCACATAAAGATTTGATTTGATATTAAATTTATTTGAAAGCTAATATATGTGAGAAGTTTCAATTAAAAGTTTAGCATTAGAAACTTAACAAATTTTGAGTTATAATCTCTCAAAGTTGCACTATTAGAATTACTTTGCTTTTTGATAGATTGGAAAGAAAATAACATAACTTTAGCTTTTGAATATCTTTTATAGTACTTCCTTTTTCCAAATAGTAGAGAATTTCCTAAGCTTTTCAAAAAATCCAAATGTTTTTAGCTAATTCTTTGTGAAGTTAAGATAACCAAGCAATTCTTTCACTACCTAAAATTCCTTCATCTGATTCAAATTTTAGGGGCCCTTCAACTTGTAGTGCACTTTTCTTATGTTTTTTTAGTTTGGATATCCTTCAACATGCACTTTGAAGGTCATATTTTTAGTAGCATGCTTAGCTAAATCTTTCCTTTTGTCTTTATGTTTGGTTTTATTGCTGGTGGTGTAGTAGAAGACCTATCTTGTTGCTTCCTTTTATTACTCTCATAGTTTGCAAGGTTTTGGTCTTTTGTTCATTTTGTTTTCCATTTTTATTAAGATATTTTTTATATGCTTCTATATTATTTTTTATTTGCAATAAAATTCATGGTAGTTTGCTTTTTTATTATAGTTGTAGGTAAGCATCATGTTGATTGTTGTAGTGCATACTTTGTTTTCTAATTGATGGCTTCTGAAAAATCAAGTTCTTTCATGGCATTCAACCTAATTCAATTTAGCATCTCAAGTGAGTTATATTCTTATTAATAAAATTCCATATTCACTGCTTAATGAGGACAAGGATTACATTGTGCAATATGTAGATTTTCTTATTTATTATTGGTATGAATATTCTCTTCCCCAAAATAGTTTTACTATTTTATTTCATGAAAGAAGTTTTGTCCTATGATGTTCATTGTCTTATTCATCATATTGATGAAAATGTAGTTTTTATGTAAATCTTCATCTTGATTGATTGTGATGGTGATTATATTTCTCATTTTGGTTTATACTTTATCAATATTTTTAGATATTGTAGTCCAACCTAAATTTCCTTTCATGTCAATAGTGAATAGGTGCCTTGTTACAAACGATATATACCAATTAAACAAGTAAAAAGCATAATTATATAATTGAATTTAATCAATGAAAAATTCTTGTAAATCAACTTTTAAATTTGAGAATATTTGGCTTTGTAAGGAATGCTTTCAGATTGAGTTGGTGTAGATTTGGGACTTGGAGGGGGTTATTCCTAAATCTCATGGAGTGTCAGAGAAGCTTATGGTGCTTCAATGATTTTACTCTTAGCAGTAGAGGAAAATATAGCTCCTAGCGATGTAATTTTCTTTGGATAGGTGAGCTAGATCCAGGGATAGGTAAATTCGTTATCGGAGTGGATTCTATTATACAAGATTTAGTTACAGAAGAGAAATAGGTGAGAACATTGGCTCATGAGAAGTAGGTCTACTGGAAACAATGCTCTAAGAAGATGTGGCTAAAGAAAAGAGTTTGAAATTCTACCTACTTCTATATTATCACAAATAGAAGAAATCAAAAGAGATCCTTGATCAAATTCTCCCTAGATGCTGAAGAGGATCTCTAGGTTGTAGTTGACTATTTTTGTAACCTGTATGATCAGAATGAGAGGGCTAATCCTAAACTATTGGAAGGTATGATTCCCTACTTGATTGCTTCTATTGATAACAACTTCTTGAAGGGAGGACTCTCTAGAGAGGAGATTTGTTTAGTAGTTGCAAATGCACCAAATCACAAGATGTCTAGGGCAGATGGCTAGAACTTTGAATGCATCAAATTCTATCAAGATATCATTGAGAATGATTTTGAGGATCTTTTTCAAGTAGGATTTATGTATGGTACTTTTCCCAAAGCTTGGAATAATACATTCATTATCTTGATACCCAATAAGGAGGAGGTCTACTCCATAGGGGATTGTAGGCCTATCAATCTTTGTAATAGTTTTTATAACATTTTTTTCAAGTTATTGGTGAGTTTCCTAAAGCCCTTGCTACCTAATATCATAGAGGTATATCAATTGGGATTCATCCCTAGGAGAAACATTATTGATAGTGTCATTATAGCAAACGAGGCTTTGCATTAGGCTTATATTCAAAAATAGGAGATTTGCTTTTTCAAACTTGATTTATCAAAAGCATATGATAGATGCATTGGGATGTCTTACTTTTTATCCTATAGGAGTTGGGTTTTCATAGAGGGTTTTGTGATATGGTTGTTCACGCTTTCAATAGTTAGATTTCAAGTTTCTCTGAATGGATAAATATCTTAGTAATTTTTCCTAGGATGGGACCTTTGGCAAGGTGATCCTTTATCACCATATCTCTTTAATATTGTTTCCAATAACATCTGCAGATGAATTAGAAAGTGGAATTTCATGTTTCCATTTCCATGGAACCTTGGTACTCTTTAGTATGGAGATGACATAATGATTTTTTTTTCAGCATCTACCCTTGAGGCTAGAAAGGTATTGTAGGTGTTGGATGGATTTTGTTAGTCAATAGGGCTTAAAGTCAATTGAAATAATATAGAGCTTTTCCATGTGCAATGGCCGGTAGAAAGGTTCGAGCATATTAGGCATATTTTTAGGTGTATTACTGGCTCACTTGCAAATACTTATTTGGGACAATTTCTATTTTGCAAATGAGAATAAGCTAATAGATGGAAGGGAGTGTTGGAAAAGATGCAAAAGAAGCTAGCCTCTTGGAAAGATATGTTTATGTCTTTCATAGATAAGTTGACTCTGGCTAAATCTATCTTCTCAAGCATTTCCATTTATGGTGCATTGGTCTTTAATCCCCTAGCTTAATTTGTATCATAAGTTAATCAAATTATAAGGAATTTCCTTTGGTTTGGTGGGAAAGAGTGTCATCAATTTCATTTGATTACTTAGGAAAAGGTAGCTATTTTAGTTCATGTAGGTGGTTTTGTGCTTAGGGATTTTGGGAGGTAGGCTTGCATTCTANTAGGTGGTTTTGTGCTTAGGGATTTTGGGAGGTAGGCTTGCATTCTGGTTACTAAGTTGGCTTGGAAGGTTTGGTCTAGGGTAGACAAGCCTTGGGTTAATTATCTTTGGATGTACTATTCTAATCTATGGATTTGTCCAATGAGAGCCTTGGAGATATGAATAATCATTAGGAGGGGATGAACTTTCCTTTAGTTTTTTTGACACTAGAAATTTGGAGAAGGAAACATTCTAATAAAAGATTTTCTAATAGGACAAGCTCATCACAAAATGATTGGGAAAGAATTTTCTAAAGTAGTCACCCTAATATGTTGAGGTCTAGGGGCACATGTAAGGGATTTGTTTAGTAGAGGGAAGTGGAGAATTCCATTAGTCTTTCATGATGATAATAGACATAGTCAATTCATCAAAATTCTTGACATCCTTAAAAGACATAGCCTTCCTAATTCAACCCATGAATATACCTTAGATTTTGCTTCAACAAACCATAGACAATGTATCTCATGTCTTTATATGCAATTCTTTGCCAAAGTAAGGGAATGGAGCTTTATTTGAAGGTTGCATTATCAATCAAAGATGAGGTTTTTCAATTGGATGTTAGCTCATCATGCAATGCTTACTTAAGATAAACTCCAGTAATAGGATTTTCCCATGGTCTTCTAATGTATCCTTTGCTATAAGAAGATTGAAACTGTGATATACCTTTTTAAGAAATGTTTTTTTTACAAAGGTTGTATGTCGATTTGTGTGCATGTGGACTAAGATTTTGTGGGATCAGTGTTGGGTAAGGATTATAGAAAGACCCATCATTCAAAGCCACTTGCATGAGATTTCATTATGGATGGAGATTGTTTGGGAGATTTGGCATTGCAAAATGCTCTAACTTTTCATGAGAAGTTTCTAAACATTCTTATAAATGTGTCTTGAAAGCATTTGTCAACTTTCACATGTGAGAAAACATCCATGAATACATGATGATAATATTTAACACTCATGACTCTTTTTGA